>VXBU01008290.1:0-165175 GCA_013400315.1 Bombycilla garrulus
GCCCTATCTCAAGGCACTCAAAGGAAAGTATTTCTGATCTTTTGAGGGGTTGGACACCAACTCCAAATGGCTCCAGGCAGTTTCGAAAAATTTGAGACAGGAGTTAAAACTTAACTGACTCTTCATATTAAAAGCTGTCCTTCACTCTAAAAAAATTACCATCAGTATTTATTCAGTTTATCATCTACGCACACAAAGCCAGTAATTACTAAATTCAAGGCAAGTAAATGTAAAGATTTATGACTGTTGGGCTCAAACAGGAAACTACACAACACAACAATAAAGAAACACAAAGAAAACCAACAGTTTTGATAATGTTCTTCAAAAAAGTAACCAACCGCTGTTAGCAGACACAAGAATGTGGTCTGTGTTTGGCTTTGTGGCCGTTCTTCGTGGATGTTCCTCCTGGCCCATTGCCACTGACCAAACATCACCTTTTCCTGCACTCACATTTCCATCACGATTGCTTTTCCCTCCTTCACCCTTGAAAAGACATGATCTCCCATTTTTAATGAAATTTTTTCTCCCCAAGACTTCCTCTCCTGTGACTGCTCTTCCTTCTTCTGCTCTGGGAGACCAGACGAGCCATTCTTTTACATTTTGCCCAGCTCCCAGCTCCCAGCCAGGCCTCACCAAGCAGCTGGACACACAGCTGCCTGTTCCCACAGCAGTCACCCAAACCCAGCTCCTCATGAGCTACCCAACAGCTCACAAAGGTAACACAAGTGATATTAGGGATTTGTTGTCATCTCAGGATCTCCAGACAGACAGGAGAGCTGAGGAAACACCACCAGAACCTGCTGCCCACAGGCACTGACCAAGAGAGGGGTGACCAGCCCACATCTGCCTGTGAGCTGCCCTTCTACAGCCTCTGGGAAAGAACTGATCCATGTAATTCCTTGGATCTCACTTCCCTCTTGGTTTGGTTTTTATTTCCTCGGGACACAGGACAAAGACTCTTTCTTACATTCCAAACCTGTAATACTGAAACATTAATTAGCTCATGACAGTGCCTGGTAAGAAAGGACACAAGTGTTGAGGTGATTTCCAGGCACTTGGAGCCTGTGCCGGAACTGCACAGCCAACACAGCTCTCAGGGAATTCTGCCTGCATGCTTTGAAAACTGAGGCCTGAACATACACACCATGTTCCAATGTATCCAGGGAACTCTACAGGCTCACCTGCACTGAGCTCAGTTCAGACCTTGCTGCAGGTAACACCTCCCATCCTCAGGCTTGTGCCATAAAACTGAAATAGCAGCTGAGGATGTTTGCCCTCAACAGGAAGAGC
Organism: Bombycilla garrulus; assembly: GCA_013400315.1. NCBI lineage: Eukaryota > Metazoa > Chordata > Aves > Passeriformes > Bombycillidae > Bombycilla > Bombycilla garrulus. The sequence goes on from VXBU01008290.1 coordinate 1,291, forward strand.
TGCAGATTTAAAACAACACAGAAGGCTCTATAAAGGAACTGCAGAACAGACTGAGGTTTGATCTGGGGAAGCTGAATCTTAAAATGGAATAAAGCAAAGGATGATCTACAAACTAGCACAAATAGGCATTTCCAGAGAAAATGGAAACCAGTCAGGACAGGAATAATTATGGATTAATTAATTCATGCAGTGGAGGAAGAAAAAAGTTACTTTGCTAGACAGAAAGAGATGAGAAATTCAAACTCTCTGTTGTCCCAGACTTCCTAGAAATAGCATCAGCAGCTCTTCCCTTCCCAGAGTTCAATATTCTTCAAATTTATCATTAAACTGCAAAGGATAGGTGGGAAAACAAAACAGTATGACCCTTTGAGACCAAATCCAGTGCTGATGCAAAGCCTGTGGAGTGGTTCCAGCTTACCCTAGGTTTGAGCTGAGCTCTCACCATGCACTGTCCCTTCTGATGTCAAGGTGATGGATTACAACTTCCTAATGCAGGACTGATGCATTATGACATCCTAATGTTGGGACGATTGATTGTGACTCTTTTTAAAGTATAGCTTACTAGGCAATTATTGACACCATCCATGCATTAGAGCCCTAATTCAGCACAAACGGGCTGACAGGCCAGTGCTGGGGGAAAAGATTAACCTATTCCAAATTTTATAGATCAGGGTGAGACAGGGCTTGTTCTGGGACAGGGCCACCCTCTCATTACAGGCCTTCAGAGACAGCAAAACCTAAACAGTTTATGCCACATCTCGAAGAAAATTGCTTTATCCCTTCACCTCTAAGTGGATTCAGACGCTGCCAGTTGACTTGGGAGTGCTTTGGGGTCAGTGCACACACGCCGGAGCACAGAGAGGGAAAAAAATCCAAGGAAAGAAAAGAGGGAGGTAAAAGCCAATGCTGTCAGCTCCTACCCTCCAACATCTGTGAATAATGGAAGTGAGGAACCCAGGCTGGGAGTGGGGAGGTGAAGGGAGAAAAGGATGGTTGTAACAGTGACAAACAAGTCTAAGGGGACTTTTCTGCTCTCAAATGTCACTGGGGGAAGCAGACAGGAGACGGGGGAGGTAAGGAAGAGAGAAGGTCATGGCTGTAATACCCAGAGCGAGTGGACAATCAAATGTTTGCAGCTGGGCTAGGAAATGGCAATCCAGTTGCAGAGCACATCTGGCTCCCTTGCTGCGCCATGGGGCCACCTGGTTTTAATCATGCTGGGATCACCTTTGAAAAACAGAACTTAATCATAGGCCTAGTCCTAGCAATAGTGTTACATCCAGACTTCTCTCCAGGGGAGCAGAGGGCGGGAAGGGGGGAGAAGATGAGTTAAAAAAAAAAATTTGCTCAATCAAGCCTGAAACTTTGTCAACAATTTCCTCTTTGTCAGGTTAAAGGGAGCCACTTTTGATTTTCTACCTCTTCGCATTTGATTCCTGCTTAGCTTACACTTTCCTTATTGTTGTTTGGACAGGTCACATGTGTGGGTGCTAACAAGCACAGCAAGCAGAGAAGCAGCTGTTCAAGTAGTCACTGCCTTTCCCCCACCTCCTCCCACCACAGAAATGGACTTTGGATTACAAAGCCCTACACTTTTCCTAGATGGTCTTCAAGAACCCAGCTGGGGGTGCCATGAGGACAAGCCTCCCTTGGCTCAGGGAAGACCCAAACAGCCTCATCCCTCACCATAAGAATGAAAACAAAAGTCTGCCCAATCCACACTCAGATGGAGACAGCTCAGAGCCGCAAAACCAGCATCTCTTTACCCAGACCCCTGAAAAATGGTGGAACTCATTGCCATGTGTTTGATAAACACTGAGAGTTTACACAGATACAGATGAGATCAGAAAAGAGGAAGAGAAGGAAGGGATCAATCTTGATAGCAGAGGCAGAGACAAAGGTATTGGAACTAAAAAGTCCATTAACAAAAATCAAACTTTGAATTTATGCTGATGAGTTGCTGGAGGTGAAAAGCAGCTTCACAAATAGGAGGTTCATAGAGCCAAGGTTTCAGCCTGATTTCCTTCCCTTCGTATAGAGGCAAAACTGAATTTATTTCTAGGTAACTCTTGCTTGAGGAAGGAGATAATCTTGAATATCCCTTCAAACCCAATACCAACCCATTCTACAATTGTAGTTAAAAAAAAAAAAAAAAAAAAGAAATGCAAATAAAGATTCTTCAGGCTTGCAGATGTCCTCACAAACCCTCAGTGCAGTTCCCCAGAGCTCAGTCTGGACTGAAGGACTGAAGATCCAAGTGTGCAGGGACACTTTACACCTTCTGCTAATGCAAAGGAAACCTCAAACCTTCAGTCCCATTTATCAAATACTTCAAATAAGTAACCTCTCCGTTAGGGGTAAGATCAGATCATGGATAATCTTCAGTGCGTGTAGTTCATTTTGTCACAGATACTGAGGTTAGATTCCCTGCAATGCTTCAGCTACTTCACACTGTTGTCATGCTGCAAATGAGCTTTAAACTCAGCTTAACCACATCGACCACAAGTTGTTTTATATCTTATTAGAAAAATTACTTAATTTCCGGTGTAATCTTGTACAGGAGCTCAAATCTGCAACAGCAACAGCATCAGTATTGTAATATAATCTGGAAGTATTATAATAAAAATAAACATACTCAAAGAACATTTTACAAATGTTAATTATTACTAGGGGAGAAAATCCTGTCAGACAGGTATGTGATAGTAATAGTTGTCTTATTTTAAAGGGAGAGAAATTGAGCCAGAGATTAAGAAGTTAAGCGACCTGCCCAAGGCCATGAAGAGAAGCAAAGTGAGAAAAAGGACTAACAAGCAGGAATTCCCAGCAGCCCTGCAGGCTATAAGGCCCTTTTATATCCATGTTTTCCACAATTCCCAAATCAGTTCCACTTGATTCCAATGGCTTCAGAAGAGATTTTCTGATAAGGAGACCTGCCTGACAGAGAATACATCTGGAGTGTCCAATCAAGATTTCAGGAGTTATCTTGATTTTTAGGAGCTTGGCTGCACTCTCTTTTTCAACTTTAGCTTGGAAGTAGCATACGGGTATTCAGAACGTCCTGATGTAGCAAAAAGAAAGCAATTTGGTTTCTCTGTCCCTGTCTAAAGCAAAGGCCTGGAAACAGCCCGGGAACAGGCAGGATGTTTCAGCAGCCAGCGTAGCACGCCAGTCTCTTTTCTGCACTGAAGGTCTCCCATCCCAGCAGCTGCTGCACTGTGAACCGATGGGAAGGGAAGCCAGGGAACTGCTCCCGTGGCTTGGAAAGACAAGGCTCGCTGTGCCACCTGCAGGGCTGGCTGGAAAAGATGCCTCTCGCAGGGATTAGCACTGGCTCCAAGGCGGGGCCACTGTTTCCATCCAGGATGGAGCAGCCTCACAGCAGCTAACCCGTGCGGTAAGCAAGAACAGAGCACGGACTAGAGAATGACCCCGTCTCGTTCCATTGGGTGGTTTCACTCCATTCCTGCCTGCGCTCACCTACCTGGAAAATTTCTGTTTTGTTGAACGAGGGGAACTGAAAAACAAACACAAATGAGAATCAAATACAAGCTATGCAGTTTACATACAAGTTCTGTGGAACCTCTCCTACCTGTACTTAGCCGTTTCCCCTGCACTGAGCTGCAGTTCTTCACCAGGACTCTCATTTTATTTTACTTCTGATTAATTGTGATTATCTCCCCATAATTAGTTACTAATGCATCTCCAAATGCACACCTTTACCCTGTGTTTTGCTGGAGCAAATGACCCGGACAAAGGAGTTCAGGAATTGGCCTAAGTATACCCAAAACTAATCTAGGAAAATATCAAAGTTTGGCAGGAAGGTAAAAAATACGGGTTCCATTTTGGCTGAGGCCTTCTTTGCCTTCCTTATTGGCTGTGAGCACCTGCTGTGGAGGAGAGCAGCAGTCAGAAGCTAACAGAGATCTATTAAATCATTGTGCCTTAACTCACAGTGATCTCTGCTGGACAGGCACACCCAAATAATGAAGTCCTCTTTATTCGATCCTTCTGGCAACATACATTTATTCCCCACCACACTGATGGCTCTTGCTTTCTGCAGCGTGCTTTAAATGTCTCAAGAGATGGGGGTTCTACCACTTTCACTAAAAAATCGTTTACACAGCCTGGTAGATTCGGCCCCTGGGGAGACTTTTTTATTGTGTTTGGTTTTAGCGAGAGCCTTGGAGGTGTCGGTCAGTGATTGATTATTGTTTGTATTGTGGTAGCACCTACAGGCACCCGCTGAAACTGCAGACCTCCTCGGTGCTGCCGAGCCCAAATTCCTGCAGGAAGGACAGTTCTGCCAAGCAGAGGCACAGGGAGAGAAATTGATCTCCCAAGCCGAAGCAGTGGCAGCGAGGAGTGGAGACAAGCTTCTGTAAACCTGAGTCACTTCCTGTGTTCTCACGTGGGCACAACATCCCGAACAGCACCTTGAGCATCCAGGTGGTGTGTGCATACCCACAGGAGTTGTTCTGATGAAAGGAGCACAAAAAATAATTATGCTATAGAGTGAAACAATAATCCCATAACAACCAAACCCCATTAGGGCTGAGGGTGGTTTTACAGGGCTCCAGTGCTGCAGCACAAGCCGCACGCACACAGGGTAAAGCTCCATTGCAGGGTTTTCTCTCAAGCCATGTGGAAAACAGGGAGAATTCTGAGGACGGCAGCAGAAATGAAGACAAATAAAGTAGGCATCAAAGGTTAAGCCACCAGATGAGGTTGCAGAAGGTGGTAGATTATGTGATCTTGTATTTTAATTCAGTTCTTTCCTTCCCACATTAAACAAATCCTCTTTTTTGGACACCAATGGCCTCTTCCCATTTATCCTCAGACAAAATTTGCTGTGAGAAGCAGCACCTGGACTAAAACATCATTCCAGAGCTAAAACAAATCATTTGCTGACTCCTCAAATGGTGAGGGGGACATTGGTACTAAGATCAAGGTTAACACCTTCATTCAACCAGGCTCTTCATTCACTTGGGGAATCACTCAACAGCCCAGCAAACAGAACCCAAAATCACGCTGATTTCAGGACTTTCTTCCTTCACTGGGCAACTCTTACAAGCACAGAATACAGCTCTGTGTCTGAAGAGTAAAAAAAAAAAAAATTACTGTACTGTGGTATCTGTTCATCTGATGGACGGTTAAAACAGAAGCTAAAACTTGAAATGCATAAATAACCGATTTTGTATTTTACTTGCATTATAGAAAAAATAAAGGAAGAGAGATTAGTTGGGCAGCAGCCCAAAATAAACACTATTTTTTCAGAAATTTTTTTCAGTGAACTGAAAAACAGGACAACATAAGATTTTGGCCTCAAACAAAACTCTTAATTTGACCCAAGGAAAAACACTTTAAAATAACACTGAAGTTAATTTCTAAGTTTCTCATTTGAAACAAAAATACTATACTGCTTTTCTTCCCCCAGTGTTCTGACTAGTTTCAAAAACTGACAGTAGGTCTGCTTTAACCAATGGATTTCAGCACCTATTTTTGAGATACTTCATTTGACCAAAATCTGTATTTCCTGAGTGTGAAAAGAACAGAAGAGATTTGGGCCAATGAGTGACTGTGCTTTGGTCAGTACAAGCTGCACCAGAAGTTTTCTACTCATGAGATCCCCTATTTCCCAAGAGCACTCACAGTATCCCTCAGAGCATGGCCAACCAGAAAACACGAGAATCTCATCAAAAGATTGAATTTCCATTTCTTTTGTCAATATTAGATAACACTGGAGATGACACAGACTTACAAGACACAGGCGACAATTTAGCCTGAAAGTTCAGGCAGGACAGAATGGGAGGAAAGGGATGCTTTTTGCCTCAGAAGCACCTTGGGAGAATGTCCGAAGTCCCAGCAAATGCCACCATCCTTAGATTCTGCCATCTCATTCCTGAGGGGTGTTTATGAGGCTGAGAAAAGCCCACCATAATCCACAGGCTGTCTAAAATATCCACAAGAGCCCTCCTGAGTCACGAAGATGACAAATGTGTGTCCAGCCAGGACTGCTCTCCACTGCTTCAGTTTCAGCAACTCCCAATGAACTTTCAGAGCATCGTGACCCGGTGAAGCCAAATCGTGCCTCCCTTGAGACCTTCTCATTCCTTTCTCGCTCCCCCTCAGCCCCCTCATCAAATAAAGCCCAGAGTACGTGCGTCATTCTGACACATTCCCTTCAGGAAGTGATGGGAAGAGGATAGATTTTCTTCCTCCTAATGCCCCGGCTGTGTCCCTGCAGCACGAGGTCCCTCATTCCCACACTAACAGGCCTCCTGTGCGACGGGGCCGCGGGTAACCCGAGGAGCCATGACCAATTCGATGTCGGATTAGCATCGCCCGGGGACACTGTCAGCAGCCTTCTGCTGGGCTCTTTAAGAGAATATCCTGCTGTGATTCACAACAAGTCCTGTGTTCCAGAGACCAGAGATCTCATCCAGCAAATTAAAAGCGCTACAGTGAATTGCAGTATTCCTGCTCGGAGCTCTCCCAGGGACTGACCTAAATGGCGTGTGCTCTGTCAAGGGTAAAAGCCACCTGCTACACAGAGCCTGGGCTGCAGAGCACTGAGACCCACCTGTGACCACGAGGGACACGAGGGACTGGGACTGCAGGGCTGCTGCTCAACTTCTCCGTGGTTTGGCAAAGTTTGGTTCAGCACAGCAATTTGTCTCAAGCGTGTTGAGTCACGTATTGGTAACTCTTCAATACGTTCTGCAGTATTCACTGACACATATTTGTTATCTTAATTACTAATTACAAAAAGCAGGGTGACTCACTCACAGCATGGGCTGGGGAGACCACTGGTTTCACCAGCCTTGCTGACTGTGTGCTGGACTGGGAGTTGTGTGCACGGCTGGCTGGGAAAGCACTGCAGCAAAAGCCTGCTTTGCAACTGCCTCCTTCAGCTGTGACAGAGCACCAGGGACCCAGACAGGGACAGAGCAGTGACCTGAAACCCCTGGAAATATTCAGAGTCACAGAATGGGTCAGGTTGGAAGGGACCTAGTGGGTCACCTGGTGCCACCTCCCTGCTCCAATAGAGCCATTCCAGAGCACAGGATTGTGGCCAGAGGGCTCTGGAACACCCCCAGGGAGGAGACTCCACAGCCTCTCTGGACAATCTGTTCAGGGCTCAGGCACTGCACAGGACAGAAGTTGTGCCCCCTGTGCAGGGGGAATTGCTGGGGTCAGTTCCTGCCCATTCCTCTGGTGCCACTGCTGGGCCCCAGAGCAGAGCCTGGGTCCTGCTCTGACCCTCCTGCACACAGGGACACCCAGGCCTGAGGGCCCCTCTCAGCCACCTCTTCTTGAGGCCGAGCATCCCCAGCTCCCTGGGCCCTTCCTCATAAGAGCAATGCTCCAACAACACTCCATGTGTAAAACCACTCAGCAGTAGATGAAGGAGTGCAGGAGTGATTTGCATTTCTGCTTGATGAATACCATAATGCCAGAGAAAAAAGCTGCCTCTCTAACAAGCAACAGCACAAGGAAAAGGGGCAGGGGGAAACAAGGAGGAGGAAATTGCTTTCATGGGAATACACCAAGAGCACAGGGCTTAACTCTTTTCTTGTAAAATAGGGTTTGTATGTCCTCAAATGTCAGAACTATGGGTTTGCATCTCCTTGGAAAATGAATGCCAAATGATTCCTTCCCTTTTAGCCAAAAGCACGAAATGCCGTCAGCTGCAACACTGGGTGTTTGCTGTAACTGCAGCAAACCCACCAAGGAACCACCACTAAAGCAGGCCCTGCTCAGTCTGAGGGAGCCAACAATATCCCAGCCCAAGGTAATGTGCCTCCAAACACGTTTTGACTACTCCAAAAGAACAGGAACACTCAGCTGTGCCGCGGCTCCTCCTTTTTTCTCCCTCTGGCCTCCCACGTTACAGATTAAAACAAGAACAACAAGAACGCATCTGGCATTTACGGAGCATCAAAAACTTCTCCGAGACCTCCTGGAACAAACAGCCCCTCGGAGCTGCTGATAGGTCTCTAGTTCTGTGCAAGGGGTCAGACTTAGGAACTGTCAACAGCTTCTGTATGCTCTTTCTCCAGGAAAGGGGGTCCCAGGTTTTATAGCCTAATAGATTCGTTAATCGGAACACACACAGGCTGGGACAGCCACTGTTTGTTTTCTCTGACAAGTTTGGCATTTTCCTTCTGGGAGCCAGGAAGCTTTAAAGACGTAAGACTCTCCCACTTTAACTGGACAAGAAAACCAGTCTGGACAAACCGAGACATGTCATCGTGGCTACTTAATTCTGAGCCAGAAGGTGCCATTTTAGAGAGAGAACAACAACATCAATGTCAGGGCAAAGGAAATTAAATTCCCCCCTCTCTCTTCCCCCTATGTCTCAATTTTCTCCAGGCTTTCACCCCATTACCCCAGTACAGTCAGAGCCCCAATACAAGCTGATAATGATATTCCCTTCAGAAAGCTGCTCCAGAGGGAGTGCTCCAAGCAAAGCAAGCCTGCCCTGTGTGAGGTGGCAATGTGCCACAAACTGCTTCTGTTCACTCGTGACAGCAGCTTAAAAACCAGAAACACGAAATGGCACAGTGAGCAAAACTTCTAAATTAAACTACACCCCCTTCAAATCAGCAGTTCTGTGATGTAGACTCTGCCATCAGGGTAAGGACTTACTATAAATAACTCCCAGACAATCACAAAGGGGAATTCCAAGTGTTTCCAAGGTAGTGTAGCCCAGCCACTTAAAAAAGTTTCTTAAATCCTAGAAACTGCCATAATTTATTACGCTTTAATGGCCTGGATGAGATAAGAAAATTGTACTCTTAAGATTTTATGCCATCAAGGAGGAATCAACAGGAGGATTTCTGCAAAAATGACTTCAAACTCTTTTCCTCATGTCTTGCTCAACAGTGAACCTCTCTCCTATGAAATCATTCAGCACCAGGAGGGCTGCAGGGACCCTCACTGTGTTCCTCGCAGAAAATAACCATCACATTCCACATATACTGTCCAGCTGAGCATGTCCCCAAGCCACTGATTCCCACCAAGGAAGGGAGTATTCAGCACTTCTGTTTCTGAAAACTCTTCCTAAGCACCTACTGTAAGGCACAGCCAGAGACCATTTCTGGGGACAGAATGAATCTTCTGGCAGTTACAGGCCCTGCTCTATGCACATTCCCATTCTTCCTTCATAGTATCCCTCTGTCCTTCCTCCCTTTAACTGGAATTCTTGGTTTCCACAACCTCCTCTGGCTCTAGTACTGACTCTGGCTCTAGCACAGCTATTAGAACACTCCACGATGGGAATGGCCAAGATTCAGGAAGTCCACCGGTGATACCTTGCAGGTAGAAGGCTCCATTATCCTTCTTTAGAATGGGAACTCACTTCACCTTAAAGTTTTAAGCACAGCACACACACCCACGCCAAGTCACACAGGCATTTCTCCTGTCACTGGCTGGAGCAGTGCTTATATCTTGCAAAAAAAAAAAAAAGCTGGCCTGAAGTTACAATGAAACACTGTGCTTAAGTGCTTTGCTGAATCAGAGCCATCACAACTATCCATTAGGCTTTGATCTGGTTAATGTTTGTCCAAATACGGCCCCACAACGGGAAAGCAACGAACATTATTAAAAGAAGGAAAAACAGCTGGAATTATTTTAGTGTACAACTACATGCACAAACACACAGCAAGTAACAGATTGAAAGCTGTTTTTGTTATTCCTCGAATTATTCTCCTCTCATTCCCTCAGTTACAAAACTATTAATTAGGGTCTTATTTTTGTTCCACCCCCTCCCCCTTAATGTACTCAGTGCTCATCCAATTTGCACACAGAGTTTATCTTGGCAAAAAAAGAAAGGGAAGGAGAAGAATCTCTGCACAGGACTGGAGGGGGGAGAGGTGTTTGTTTGAGGGGAGTCACCACAGTCATCACTCAGTCACAGTACAAGAGAAGAAGGAGAAATACTAAGGAGGGCTTAACTCTTCATGCTATTTATACACCAGAGACGTATTGTGTATAACTGAAAGGTAATTGAGTACTTGCCTCTTCTTCACTCACACAATCTATACTGTCTATTTCTTGAAAAAAAAAAAAAAAGCTGGCCTGTTCAAGTCTAGTTTCTTGAAAAGCAGGTTTATTGCCAGAATATGTAGAAAGAAGACAAAATTAGAAAGAACTGACTCCACCCATGACAACAAGCTCACACACAGGGTCTGTGCTCAGTGAAGTCGGTGACTACTCCTCCTCTTTCTGATCTGAACATTGCCTGCTGCACCCGAGCTTACACAAGTCTCACAGGGCATCATTTGCCCCTGGGCTGTTCAGAACGAGTTGGGGTCACCCAGCACTGCACACCCCATCTCCTGCAGGCCAGCACTAGCTAAGGGAGGAGCCAGATCCACCTTCAACGAGGGCAACCTCGGCCCTCCCAGATGACGGACTGCAGCAGAATAACACCATTATTTTCTAAATCTTCCTGAGCTCTCCTCTGATGACAGGACTTCAGGACTTCACCTTTGCCATTGCAAAGATACTCTGTGTTCTGTTTGGACAGCAGAGGTTTAAAAGATAAGCAAACAGACTTGGTGGCATGTTCTGATTAGAAAACACAGGTAAAAAGGCTCTCTTGATCTGTCTGATTAGACAATCTGTTTCCAAACTAGTTTTCCATTCATCCACAGCTGATAAAGAGCAGTTTTGCAGAGAAGCAGAGGACTGGCCATTTCTCCTGGCATCAGGGAGGGCTGTGTGTCTGTAAATGAAGATGTGCGTGCACCCACATGTGGGGATGTGTACTCCTTTTCCAAATGGAGCCTCCCAGCACTGCTCCAGCTCAAGGAAACATAAATATCAAAGGCAAGGTTAGAGTTAGTGTGAATAAAGGAGCTGCTTGCCCTAAGTCTGGCATGGACACGAGGCACCACCCTGCATGTTTCCTGTTTTCCACTGGAAGGAGAGCAAGGAACTGCCGTGCCCTTGCCCAAATTCCATCCCCGCAGCCATGTTTCACACGCACTGCCCTGGGATCGGAACCTCAGCACACGCATCCGGGGCCATTCCCCTCAGAACAAAGCCAGCAGGGACACAGGGACTTCCCAAAGCTCAGCACCTGTGCCAGGGCTCCTGAGTGGGGCTGATGGGGGTGGAGTGATCTCCATCTGCTCTGGTGACCCACGGTGGGACATGGGCCCTGGCAGCTGGAAAGGCAGCACGGCACTTCCCGTTTCCCAGGCTCTGAGCCCCACTCCCAGACCGGAGGAGCAGCACCACGTGTAGCCCCTCTGGAAAGGCTTCCTAAGCCAGAGGTACAAAGGGCTGAACATCCACATTATCTCACTCAAAGTTTTGATCCTGGCTCACCCTTTCAGGCACAACCACCCAAGCAATGCTGGCAGAGCAGACCCCAAACTATTCCATGATCCATCATCTCCTCCCTGCACTGAAGGGAAAACAACCCTTGGGACTGCTGAGTTTGACATAGCTCTGGCTAAAGATGGAAAGACCAGCCATCATTTCAGATGGAGAGATCAGCAGTTATTTCCAGAGGAACACAATGCATTTCCTTATGGAACAGTCCCTCAGTCTTAGTTTCACTTAGTCTAATCTGGTCTTAGTCTTTTCTGTCACAGGTCTTGCAAAAAAAATATATTTTCCCATTCAGATTACAAATTCTCATTTGCAAAACAGAACAATAAAACAAGTTGGAAGGTTCTCTTCCTCTTTTCTAACACTACAGTTTATTCTAGTAATGTATTTTTAGACCTCTGACATGTATATAAATATATATGTTCCCAGAGGAATTTCATACCACTATGCAATGGGAACTTGTTAGAGCATTTACCACTGACACACCCAGATTTATTGTTTCCCATGCTTGTCTATAGTTTATTTTTTGATGTAAAAAGAAAACAACCAAAACAAACCCATAAAAATAAAAACGCAGGTATTTTTATGTTTGGCTAAAAATAATGATTTTTTTTTTTTAAGCTGTGTACTGATATAAGATTTATCTTCTCTGTATACACTTTTCAGGCCAAACCCTCTTCTTTTTTTGGAGACTTGATAAAAATCTAGATATGCCAGTATTTTTAAAACAACACATTTCTAGCTTCTTTTTGCGCTGCTGAAAACCTAGTGTGCATAGAAAAAGAAGAATTTTCCCACAGAAATAGTCAGGATTCTCAAAACCACAAGATCTGATTACATCTGGACAGCTCTGAAGACCTTGATAAAAGATTTATATAAGAAAATCCGAAGTTTTGTGACATCTGTTCTGCCTTCATCCAAGTATTTTCAATCTTTCCCTCTTGATTTAGAGGGCTGAGCACATCTGAAGGGTAAACTGTAGTTCTAACCGAAAACTTGGTAACAAATCTGATTTCAATGGAAGAAATGGACAAGAGTTTTGGAGGACATGTGTACCAAGATGTTGTCTCAGGTCCTGATCAGCAAGAGGGGATGGACAGAGGATGAAACAAGGCAGGGAAGAGAGCAGGGAAGGCAGGAACCGACCTTGGACATGAGGCTAAAAGTAAGCCATGCTGCAAAGCGTGCAGCTTTTTTAACTGTGAAAATACAGGTGTGGAGCTCCTCTGCAAACCACACCCTTCATTCATTTGAACCCTCTCCCTCCCCCCACAAAGGGGGAATATTCTGATTACCCCCTAAGGCCTCTGGAACAGAGAACTGGAGGTGCCCAGCTCCCCATCCACCGAACCTTAGTACCAGTATTCTCCTGATCATATCTGTGAGTAGGAAGAACATCTTTCTAGGAAGCACAAATTCCATATGCAAGATCTTAATTCAAAGGGAATCTGGCACCCTATTGAATGTCTCCTCCTGGCCAGAGCACCAGGTCAAGTACTGCAAGCTGTGATAATGAGGCTTGATTCTGACAATTCTGACCAGTAGCTGTTGTCATCCTGACTGCTTCTAAACCATCAAGAAGACACTGAATGACTTAGGCAGGGTTTATTTTTGGTATACAAATGTAAAGGAAAATGAAATTCAATGTCACAGTTTCTGCCCCAGTCTCTGAGGAAATGTGATTTCAGAACATGAAGAATCATCCCAGCCCAGAGCGTGCCTTCTCTAACCAGATTTCCATTTCTCAGTCACTCAGGTAGGAATTTTTTGGCTTTTATTTCTTTTTTTTTTCAGTCCAAGACCCTTAAAATTCCACCTTTCCTACTAAAGGCTTTCTGCCCTGAGGGAAAATCCTGTCCTGAGTTGACATGTAAGCAACTACTGACAACAAGAAGCTGCCTCTGATGTCCCAACAGAGGGGACAGAAGGAAAGTGGGGAGTAGGAGACACAAGGGAGTGGGAATACTGAGTGCAGCCCTTTTCCTCTGGCCCCCAGCATGTAAATCACATGAACATGCCCTCGCTTCAGATCAGTTACACCCTGTTTCCACCCCTTGCAACACTCCCAAGCAGTGCCAGTAGGAACCAGCAGAGCTGTCACTGCCAGCCTCCCGGAGGGATGAGCTTCCAAAGGCTCCAAGCCCAGGGGCTTTTAAAAGTAGCACACAGTATTCTGTCAGAAAGAGTCAAATGAGAGACAGCCTGGGCTAAGCTGGAGTGCTGTGTAAGACACTAGCAGTTCCAAGAAGGAATAAGCCACGAAGAGGAGAAATCCACAGCAGTAAGATCTTCAACTGGACGTGCAGACCAATTTCAGCTCTGTCACACAAGCCCTGTGACATCAGGCACACAACTGACTGTTATTCAGGCTTCCCATATGTGAAATGGCAGCAAGAATCTTACTTTTCTCTCTTTAAAATGTGATTTTTCCATTTTTGAGGTCCTTACTCATTCTAGATGCATCAAACAGGGACTTGATCTTAGTTATGGCCTCTACTTGCTATTGTAATAATTTCATATTGTCATGTGGTTTAAGCCAATTAAGAGACATTTGCCCACACTTACCCAAGTGTATGGGCAGCTGACGGCTGCAATTCAGAGAGCTTTCCACAGGCAATAGACTCTGATTGTATGAATCCCTCTGTCACCTCAGCACTATCAGCTGTACCTTAAAACACTGAAAATAATGTCCACTGTGCTATTCAGAGTGCATTGTTCAGTATTGCAGCAGCAAGGACATACAGAAAAAGAGGGTAAAGCATAAACTTGCCAAGTGCAAAAACTACAGTATGGATTCATGTTCCTGTCATTTATCTCTTATTTATGTTCTCACTAAATTATTCTACAGAGGTATTTTTAAAAGTCCTGGAGAAAAAACACTGCCCATTTATTTCTCTAGGTTATCTACATACTTATCTATCAGCCCTGAACTGAAAGGCTTGCTCATTGCATTCCTGTTAAATCTGAAGAAACATTTCAGAACATTGCAGAAGCCCAAGAGTATCACCACTGAATGTCTGATTTCATCTTCAGTGAAGTTAAGCTGTAAGGCTTTAGACCGGCAGAAGATGAGGCTCAGGTAAGACAGAGCTCTCCTGCTTCTCTGCCACAGTACATCGCTCATCTGTGGCAGTGTGACCAAGCCATGCTCTTCCCAAGGCCACCACTAACAGAATCATGGCTGCAGGTCCATCCTGCCCCACCAGCAGCATCCCCAGAGAGGCTGCATCACCTGAAAACATCTTGGGCGATGAATGCGAATCTGAAAATTACAGGTAAAGTCCAGCAAGACATTCAGCATGACTGCTTCAACTGAATTGAGAGGCTGAAACTCAGGTTTTGCAGTTTGCTGCAGCAGAATGGGAGCCCCACACTGCACTGATCCTGCCTAAAAATCAATCAAGCATAAGGCTTCATAAGCTGTGACTAAAACCTTGGGACATCTCTGGAGCAAGGCAGGTGAACTTCCTTGGGGCAATGCAGTAACATTTATTTTCACTTCTCTCAGTAGCACTGGAAAGCCAGGCAGCAACACAAGACACCAGGACCAGACATCCAAACAAATTCAGGGACAGAGATTCACTTCACCCAAAATCTGAGTTGATGCTAGAGTTCAGATCCTTTGGAGCAGTGAAGACACTGCATTATCCACGTGAAAATAACTCAACACTGAGAACATTACCAGACTGCTCTCAAGTGCTCCAAGTGGGATGCTAAAATATTTACCAGCTGCATTACTTGTCTTGTCACATCTCTTCAGGCTTCAAGTAAGACATAACGGATTCAAAGAATACATCAAAGGAACAAGAACTGCAAGAACAGCCCATACAACCCCCGGTAGATGTGTTTTACTACCAGAACTATTTATGATTCAGAACAGTGGAACAAATGAGGCATAGGAAGTAAAAGAGAAAGAACCCAGGGGAATAAAAGGCCAAAGAGATAGAGAACATAATTTCTCTGCATTGAAGTCCACAGAAATGTTGCCAGAACGAAAAGGCTCTGGGGTGGCAGAACAGATGCAGGCTTTATTTCAACCAGTCATCAGGATTATTATTCCTAACTTCAGAGGGAACAACACCAGACTCATATCCCAGAGCCTGTGCTGCCCTTGGTTACACCATTATACATCTCACTATAAATCAGCTGTCGCCAAATTCAAAACAACTCTGAGTGCTGAGTGTGGAGCAACACTGCACAAATGTGTAAGGAAACACAGACACAGAAAATCCATTGGGGCAACCTCTGCGCCGTGCAAATGCCTGACACAGGACACGTCCAAAAACATGGGTAAAGGCCCCAGTATGCTCAACAATGCTTCTCCTGTCACTGGGATGACATCTACTCCCAACCAGCCCTTATGATGGCACCAACAGCTAACTTTGCCATAGGGAGAGAGAGAAGGAAACATCTAATTTAGCAGTCTTAAAAGTCTGGTTATCAAGACTTAAACCATGCTTCACACTGGGCAGACAAAACTGCTCTTCACAGGAACTTGAACAAGACCTGACTGGAGAGGGGTCCTAAAAAACAGCAGAAGTGGAAGATATCAGAAGAGAAACAACAGGAAAATTGCTTCGTTAAACTGTCCTCTGTTTCCTCACCAAAATCTCCACTGAGCCACTCTTTTCTCCACTTTCTCTAAGATCAGTCTTATTCAATGCTTGCTGAAGCTAAACTTGCATCAGGTTTTGCAACCTGCATCCTTAATTCTTCCCTGGGATTTGTCACCTGAGAGATGGATGTCCTGAGGGTTGATAGTGACCAAGACATCACTATCCGTGTGATAACGAGCACCGTGTGAGACCAGAAACAGGGAGAACTTTTTTTTTCTTCTAAGGGTATCAGACTTATTTTCCTCCTGCCCTCACTGAAACCTCTACAGATCCAAAAGCAAAGCCCACAGCCAGCATCAACCCTCTGCAATACCCAGGATTGCTAAGGGCTTTTGCAACACAACCACTTGTACCTTGGTCTCTCCCTATGAAAGGCAGATCCCTGAAGATCCAAGACAAGATAGCCACAAACCCCTCAGTACTATCCAAGACTATCATAAAAGTTTATGAGCCACACCCACATAAGCCATGGTTGTGATCTCCATCCAGATTGGCTGCAGGTATTTAACCTCCTCATTATCTCCAGATCAGAAGCAAAGGGCTGAGGCACTAAATGGTGTTTAAACTCTCACCCACAGCTGGTGGGTTAAATCATGACTCCACAACATGGCCCCATATCTTTAACTAAGCTACAGGAGGGAAGGATACCAAACCTTGGAGATGTTATCCCACAGCTTGCATATTTAACCTAGGTATAAATCAGCTGTCTTAAGTAGAGTCCCAAGTACAGAAAAAATAAAAACAGTAAGAAAATAAAAAATAGCAGAGGTTTATTCAAGATGCTGTTAAAGGGAAACACAATGGTTTAAAGAGGAAGGAAAACATTTCAAAGACCTGGAGCATCAACTACACTCACTACCAGGCCTAGTTTGATTAAATTAATGTTCCACTGTTTAGGCCATTGCTATGTGCATGCATTTAAGCACAGGACTTTGAACTCTTCTGATGCCTTGAGGACCCACATGGGGGAGGAAGGATGGACCAGTTATAATTGTGCTGTCTTTATACTGTCTCACAAAAGATCCATGATTAGACACTAGGCTAGTATCTCCCAATATGGGGAACTCTTATCACTCCAGATCACAGATGCATGAAGGGTAAGGGTGGGTGTTAGACCCCAGAGAGCCCTTCACAGCCCTGCCTGCCCACTGACCCTCCTGAGACATGGACCTTGTACCAGAGGAGCAGCACAGCTTACACACTGCCAGGCACCCCTGTTCTCTTGCCTTAGGCCACCCTGCTCCTGACACAACACCAAGCCAACAAAGCAACACAGCTCTGGCCAAGACCAGTTGGTCCACCCCACATTTCCTCTTCTGCTCGTCATTCTTTGATCTCATATCTACACATAGAACAAGCTCCTCCATTGCCAGGTCATGGGCAGGGTGTTCAGGAACACACCACTGCTGGAACAGCAATCCATGTGCTGTTGACTGGGTTCCCTGCAGAAATTCCTCAGCTATTTCCTGTAAAGGAGGCTGACCTTCCCTGTGGACTCCAAACAAGCAAAGCCAGTCTCCTGGACCAGCCCTGACACTCAAAGTCATGTGAAGCCAAAGGTGCTGTTAGCTGAGGACTAAAGCTATACAGCAAATAGTTTATAAAGTGAATCAGGAAGCAGTAGGGTGGCATTTATGTGGTTGTCATGTGGACTTACCCAGAAAGGTCACTGTCACTGAGCAATTAGCTAATGGAGCATTGCTAGTTACTGAAGATTGTCAGAACTCAGTATCTCAGATCTATGCAGAATTCCTGAGAACAAAGATTATCTAGAGTCTACAGAGAAATCAGAAAGTATATTTAGAAACCCCATTTAGTAAAGCACTTCCTACGACAAGGGGAAGGGCAATTGGTGTCTGAGTTAAGCATTGCTTCTCCTTTTGAACCATCTGTCATTTCTATCTTCTACAGTACTGTCACATAGTAACACCCCTGGGATGAAGAAATGCTCTGATAACTGGTCAGAACAAGAGTCAAGCTTTCCCAGATTGCACAAGAAGGTTTTGCGTTTCCAGGGGCTCGGATCATACCCCCATGGTCCTTTTGTCTGAGCATCTCTCATTTTATTACTGCTAGGAGATTCTTCATTCCTTTCTGAAGACAATTCCTTCTTTATTTCAATCTTCTCTGTAAACTTAACTCATATGTAAACACATACCAGTTGCCAGTATTAAAAGATGGTTGCTGAAACTGTAAAATTGCTGATCTTTAATTAGCATTAAAAATCTAAAGTGTGGTGTTTTAATTGAAAAGAGATGACTTTCAAGAAAAGGTTGTCAAAGAAACTGAGAATTCATCGTCTGACGATCTTTAGATATATTCCCACAAGATCAGACAACCCAATTCTGCTTCCAGACCTGCCATTAACCCTCTGAACCTCTTGATATCACAACACATGAAAAAAATGGAACACAACAACTTAATATATTACAGCCCCTTGTTTCACATGTCCCCCTGATTACTGTGCTGCAAGATACTTGACACAGTTTGAACAGCTGGATTGGCAAAGACAACCTCAGACTTGAAGCTGAATTGTCTCCCTTGACAAGTCTAGTAACACAGGTTCTGGTTTTCAGATGAGTGTTGGTCTGTGAGCAGGACAGCGAATTTCTGCAGAGAGCCTTGAAAAGCCAGCACACAGACAGATGTCCTGAACTGCTTGGAAACCACCATGGGAAATATTTTGGGGAGGATATGCAGGCTGAGAGGAGGAACACTACTAAACAACTCTTCCCTCGCTTTGGTTTTGACAGGACAAATACGAAAGGGAGACGTGGCAAACAGAGGTAAGGTAAAAGTTCATCTTCCCCCATAAAGCAGGGTAGGTGACAGCGAGGGCTGGCACTGGATGTCACGTTGGGTGTTGTTTAATCATCACTGTGCGGGTGAGGAGCCATCTGAGCGTGGCCCTCCCTGGCAGGCCACCGAGCCACCCGCGCCAGCCCCGCCGGCGCCAGCAGGGCTGCAATAACCTGCTCGTTGCCACAGTGCCCAGCCCAGCTCCTATCTGCATTCACACTCCTCCTCATTGCACACCTGATAACCACGGCCCCACTGGAATTGCCAGGCCGTGCTGCGAGCTGGCAAGGAAGCGGATAAGGAGTATCTATCCCTTCTCTCAGCACAAATGTGTAAAAGTTTGTTCAGGGCTTTATGAGGCGGGGAGCAAAGCAGCTGCTTTCACTGTGAGCTGAAGTGTTAACTGCTGAGGTATTGTGGGGTGGCTCCTGCCAGCCCACTGCGTCTCCATGGACAGGCCAACACAGAGACTTCTGCGTCAGCCTCAAACAAGTGTTGGGAAGGAAACCATTTCATGGTGGAAGGCAGGACAAAGGGACAGATTTCTTCAAGTTTTAAAGAGCTGGAAAAATTTGCTTTCATTTCAGGCTTCAAACACAATGTACATGCCTGGAAAAGGAAAGCTTTCCCTGCCAAGTCTCTGGTTCTCCACCTCTGCCTAGCGTTGCAGGCCTGTTTCCAAATCTCCGAGAGGAATTCATCCAGCTCCAAATCTACAGCATGTCCTTCCAGGCTGTCAAGCTGTGAGAGTGATTCTGTGATGCACTTGCAAGTCCTGGAATGATCAAATTGAGATTTCGGACTCATTTTGTATATAGGCCACAGAGCAGCTGTCAAGCAGTGAAGTGTCTCGGGTGTAGGAGCCAGGCCTTAAACAGCTGAGAAAGCAGGGATTTGGAGCACAGGCTCGTAGTAGTGGGCTTTTAATAGTGCCTGAATGTATACACAGAAGGATATTTCTCATGTTTACTGGACATTTAAATCTGTCACCTGGGGAAGGCAGGTGTTGCAAACTCTATTAAGCAAAGCCAGAAGGAGGATTTTCACCTTGTTTTGTCTATACTGAAGCTTATGCAAAGCTAATCCTTGGTCTCTGCTGAGGCTGGCCACAGAGCTGAAGGGATGGTGTGTTTTTGACAGCAAGGCCAGGCCCTGGTGTGAGATCTGAGAGACACCTCACCAAAGCTACCAAACATGTCAGGCAGTAGGACATTATAAATGGAGGAATCATGCTGGCTACAGCAAGTTTCCAGCTGTGCAAACAGATTCCTAGAAGCTTGCACTATTGCACTAAATCCTAAACCTGTTGTAGAAATACAGCAAAGAACTATTATCCCAGCAGTTCATCAGGCCCCTTTGCCCAACACTTTGTGTCCTACTACTGTGGGACTGAGTGTTGACATGGGATGGTACAGCCCAGCATCTCAGTGTCTGCATAAAAGGGATTTGGGGATCTTGGTTTTCTCCCCCTTATTTAAGAAATTATGTATCACATAAGATACTTGGCCTTAAATCATAGCCAGCAGGTGACTCAGATTTTTTTTTTTTTTGCTAACTCCCAGAATATGACCAGACATAAATTTTCTGTGCAGGACAAATGAGGTTACAAAAATTTGGGACTGTAAGGAAAGTGGGGAGAGAGGAAGGAGTCAACTGCAGAGGCAGAAAAGGTGAAGAAAAGCTGGAATTTCTGGGCACTCCAAGGGTAAGAGATCAGTTGGAAAAGATGGTGCAAAAGGGACTCTTGAAAGTTTGTGAGAGAAAGTGTCAAGTGAGAGAAAATCAAAAAAGTAAAGGGAAAAAGCAGAGGAGGAGCAGCACCAGAACTACCTCATAGTGGGAGCATGTAACACCCTAAGACAGGTGCCTTAAACCTCAAACAAGCACCAAGACTGTGAGCCTCTGAAAACTCTGCCCCTACCCTGTCGTAAATGAGACCGGTTCTGGACCAAGGCTGGAAAATACCACCTCAGGGCAATAAATCTCCCATTGATAGGGTCTGGCAAACACAGGCCTCGAGAAAGGTTGAAGTCAGCTCTGAAGTCAGTAATGACTCACTGAGGACTGAAGGAATTAGAAGGAAAGGTGACACTCAATATAACAGCAGCATTAATAAGTAATCGTTGCCTGCAAACGTCTGGGCAGTTATAAAACATTGGCAAGACAAACCTTAATCTTACAAGCTTGGCTCAGCTACATACGGCAAAATGTTCTTTATCGAGTAACCCTGGGGAAAGTCCTTCCAAGGATCCATGCTGATAGAGGATCACAGGTATCTGTAACACCTCAGCACACACCTCCATAAAATCCTATCACCCAGTGAAGTCAGGACCTTCACAGGGTCTCCCTTGGAGTCTTTCCGGAGATGTTTTGTCAGTTCTCCCCTACTCACATGGTTGGTCCCATAAGGGAAAATTATTTCTGGCCAACTCCTGCATTTTGCACTGTGTTTAAACAAACCAAGGTGCTGGGAAGTAACACACAGCATCGGTGTAATCTGAGAAATGAGCTTTTTGGTCATTAGAAACGCAGCTAAAACAAACAATAAATACAGTGCAGTGACATTTATGGTGAAAGCCGCCAGAGCTTCGGAGATTTCCCCGCCTGGTGCTGTAAAGGCCTACCCAGCACCAAAGGCATTTAAAGCTAAATTAAAATCCTCATTAGCTGCTCTTGAGTGTATTTGCATTGATGAGGTCCCTGGTGGATGTGGTTTTATGGGCACGGAGGTAAACCTGTGTGGCATAACTACAGAGAGAGCTTTCAGCTGCACTGATGTAACCTGTGTGTGATATGCCAGTGATTGAGATATTCCATCACGAGCCAAGCTCATACGAGCGCTCCACACCACAAAATCAAAATAAACAAAAAAACCCCCCACACAATTGTCACTCCACTGTCTGATTGAGAGAGGAAGATGGACATTTAAATACAAGCGAGGATGTTTATCCTTACACCCAATACACTGTGACCTCAACGTTTATGTTTATGGTGAAAAGACTGCCCAAGACATTTTGTCCAGCTCCAAAATGACAGATACAACCTGTTTAGATGAAGAACAAGTGACCACAGTCACTTGACCTCCTCAGAGTTTCTCACACCATATGTTTTTGAGCATCAGCTGGATTTGAAATCTAACTTTAATGCCATCACGTGATAATGATAGGTAACACAAAATCCTCAAAAAGACAGACTTGGCATAACAAACAGAGCCAACCAGCTACGATTAAAAGAAAAAGGAAGCTCAAGAGGAGCTCCTGGAGCACCTTTCCAACCAAAGAACTGTTCATGAGAGTTGGGATGAAAGGAGAAAAACACTGAGAGACCTTGCAGGAACTGTGGGAAAACAAGCCCTTTGGGGACTCCTAGATGTGTGGTTTGATACAAAACCCCAAGATAGCTGTTTAACTGGGGGTGTCTAATTTCATAGGAGGAAAGCACTGTATCTTGCACATACATCTCCATTACCATGAGGAAATAACCCTCTCGAGATCCTGGCCAGGTACTGGAGATGGAACTCCCTCAAGGGGGAATATCCATTTGAGGTTGTGCTACTTCGTGCAGCAAAGAGACTGAGTCAAACTACAACAAGAAACTTGCATGAGAAGCTGATGTTTAAATACAATTCAGAATAATTACATTCCAGTTATCCTTCTCCAGCTCTTGGGATACAGGGCTCTGCCCTCTGGTTAAATAGTTTTTGTACATTTTTGTAACTCTTGCCAGTTTCCACCCCAAAGGTGGCTGCCTCTGTGCACAGGGCAAGCACCTGTGCATGTGCATGTTTTGTATCCACACTGCTTTATACTGCCCTAAATGGGCTCATGGTTTGCAAAATCGGCTCCATAAATCATTAATTAATGATAATACAAATATAAATAATGTAGGAGACAGAAGGGCAAGAGTCACCACTCCATCTTCAACACCATTGTGGATGCTTGGATAAGCACTGTACCCACAAGAGCCATCCCTGCCAAGAGCGCCATTAATCCAGAAATGCTGAAGAATCACAAAAGATTGCAGTGTGTACCATGGGAAATGAAAGGACTTCATCAATAGTATGCTAATGCAGAGGATTTTAACCCTTGAAATCTTGCTGTCCAGTACAGTGAAACCAAGGTATTCACATTTCTCAATTCCTGTTCCCTCAGCACAATGGTTCCTTCTGGCTCATGGAATTACGAGATCCTGCTGCATCCTGCTGTTACAAACCGAACAGCAACTTGTAAGCTATTCACAAGTTCACAAAGGGAGTTTTCCAGCCTTATCTTTATTAACTGTGAATTTATCTCCCTTCCCAGATACAATGTTGAGAGAGAAGGTGAGCTGGAAGGGGTCATTCCTGCTGTACAAGGATCAAATGCCATAAACGGCCCAGAGTGTGACTGTGTTCACTTGTGCCCTTTTAATTGCCCCCGTTAAAGCTCACATTAAACACGCAATCTCTGAGACCAAAGGTAACAGGGAGTTTGGCTATAAGCAAGCAGTCACTCGATAAGACAACAGCATTTCAAAACACCATAAATTAATTCCCTGGGCTAATTTCCCTAAGAGCAATGGAGATAATAAATCTCATTGTTGGCGTTAAGGGTGACTGGAGAATCTGCTTCATGTGCCTGCCAACATGCTACCGGAGCAGTGCCACGGATCTGCAGCTCCCCAGCTTCTCCCAGGCAGGGAGAGAACAGCAGACATGTAGAAACGTGCTGCTGCCTGTGCTGCTGGGGCAGGTCACTCCTGTTCCATCCTCTCTCACAGGAGAGAGGATAGAACAGGAAAAGGAATGTTCTACCAAATAAAATCAAGCTGGGACATTTCACATGGCAGACAGCAAGAGATGCCCAAAGAACAGGGGCTGAAAATCATGTTTGAAGGCACAGGACATAAATTTAAATTACCATGGATTAACAAATCAGGAGGAACAGGTCAAAAGGGAAATTTAAAGACACAGTCTGTCCTTGGCCAGTGTCTGGAACTCCCCTTGAAGTTTAACAGAAGACCCTTTGCCCATCAAAGTTACAAGAGGTTCAACTGTGTGGCCACACTCACTCACACTCACCACCTCCTTTCCACAAGTGTAAAATACCTCCCAGGTCTCCCTTCTTCCCTCCTGTCCTTCCAATACATGT
The DNA here is from genome assembly GCA_013400315.1 of Bombycilla garrulus. Taxonomy (NCBI): domain Eukaryota; kingdom Metazoa; phylum Chordata; class Aves; order Passeriformes; family Bombycillidae; genus Bombycilla; species Bombycilla garrulus. The sequence continues at coordinate 25,178 of VXBU01008290.1, forward strand.
CAGCACTCACAGACAAGGTGAAGCAAGAGTGGATATTACAACTTGGCAATTTGTTGTAGAATTGTGGAATATCCTGAGTTGGGAGGGACCCACAAGGATCATTCAGTCCAACTCTGGTCCTGCAAACAGACATCCAACAATCCTAACCTGTCCCTGAGAGGATTTTCCAAATATTCTTGGAGCTCTGGCAGCCTTGGAGCCATGACCATTCCCTGGGGAGCCTGTTCAATGCCCAACCGCTTCCTCTGGGGTTACACTGAATTCACATTTTCCCCACAGTCGTTCAGCAAAACTCAAAATGCTTTGCCCAATAAATACTAGGGGTGCTACATAAGTTCTCAGTGTGAAAAATCTACACCCACAAAGTTAAGGGCTAATTCTAATCTTCCTTCTAACACCTTAGATTAAAAAATAATTTAGTTCTCAAAAGCCCTTATGTTGGCAGGATGGGATCAGCCTGTCAACTCCTCCTTCCGAGCTACCTCAGCCTATGTTGTGCAGAAGAAAGTCTCTCCCTTTATCCCAACACCACCTCATCTGTATCAGCTTTTGCTCAGACCTCACTTTGTGAATAGCAGAGTTTCCTACTGCTGGAGTTGTTCAGAAATCCACTGGAGTCTCCTCAAAACTGGAGGGCTGGCAGGTGGGGCAGAGGCACTAAAGGCAAACACAATTTGGAGGCACAACTTAAACACTTTTCTTTCACAGATGGGTCTCTAAAAGGCTGAACACTGATATTCTACTTCCTAAGCCTACAGAAATCATATTGAAAAAACTGAGAAGGACACACACAAGCAGAGCTCTGCTGCTTCCAACCATATCAGCAATGACTTCTGATTTTGAAATTCAGGGGTTTTTAACTTACATTATTAACATCATAATTTAGGGCTAAACAACCTTGGATCTCTGGCATGCATCTGGAGGGTCAGCTCTGTGTTAAGAGAATAAAGGAACTCAAAAGGAAAAACAATATATATTCCATTTATATACACATGTATGTAATACTTGCACACATTTAGAGGTATGTGTTTCCCTAACCATATTGCACAAATACGTATTTATTAGACATACTATGGTATGTATATATCAAAATGCACTGAAGATTTTAGAAATAATTTAGAAAATCGACCAGTTTCCTTACAATTTAGCGTATATGGTACAACATAATATATTTTAAATACCATGGAAAATGGCCAATTTTCCAGTATTTATATATTTGTGTTATATCATTACAAACATTTTACACAAGAAACATATGGCAAATTTTGAACTCTTTCCAGATGAATGATGTCCAGACCCTCTGATATATGAATGACCTCCAGAACCTCCTGCATTTTCCCTGCTTTGAATGCTTTGCTTCTGGTTTGGAGTCTGCCATTGAAACTTTGTCAATTAGAATGAAATGTTGGGTCTCTAAAACGAAAAAGCCGTAGGAGTGACAAGTGAGTGGTTCAGAGGGGCGTTCAGGCAACACATTCTTTCAGCCCAGACCAAAATTCAGTAGTAATTACCCCCAGCCCAGACAGGGGACTCTACTCCTGCCTCCAACAGCAATTCCCAAACCACTGTGCCCATTCAATGCCTGTTTGAACAGGGAAGTACAGGACCCCCAAAACACTCAGTTCCTCTTCTTTCATGCAAACAAGCAGCAAGGGAAAAAAGGGAATTGCACTGTAGCCTCACTTGGAAAGACCAGAGCACAACTTTCCTCATCAGAGAAGCTGTGAAGTAGAGCTGTTCATCCAGGGAATGACCCGTGCAGGCCCAGCAGAGCCAGGTGCTGCTCCAGGGGCACAGGGAATGCACAGGGCGGGGCAGCACCAGAGACAGATGTCACAGGAAAATGGTTATCTCAACACAGACACAGCAGCAGAAAAACTGGGCAAACTATTCCACAAAACCTCATGTGCATGGAGTACAAAGTCACCATCCAGAAGAAGAGACACACTTTCTTGGGGAGAGGGCTGCAAAAATAACACACATCACAAAGGCTACACAGTATGTTCACCTGGGGAGGTGAAAAGCCTGAAGATTTTACTCCATGCTTTAAAAGTTGCTTTCCAACAGACACAATGATTTTTGAAGGAAGAAGATACTTTCCAGAAAAATGCTCATTTTGAATGAGATAAATTTTTCTTTGAGGGTGAATTTTGATATATATTTTTTTTCAATGGGTCTGGTACTTTCAATACCCTAATGGCAGGCCCTGACTGCAGTCTGCAATATCCAGGTAACAACATTAACTCAGGGACATAAATGAAGGCAGGATTTTGTTCTTTATTTATACTCCCATCTCTTTGCCATCTCCACCTGTCAATTCCCTCTAAAGAAAGAGCACTTATGCACAAAAGACAGTGGAAAATCTGCTCATCCAAAGAGCTCTCTCTGTTGACACACACACACAAACACCGACAGCTGCACTGACTCTGTTTTTCACATGTCACCTCTGTTTGAGAAGCTTTTGAATCCTTTACCTTCCCTACAGACCTGAATTCAGGCTTACCCAACACTGGGAGAAGTGAGACTGGCCAAAATCATGTTCTGACAAAGTGTGAATCAAGCAGTGGATGTGACAGAAGGCAGGTGTGAGAGAGGCCAGCAGTTTAAAGATATCGAGGAACTAAGGTAGGAAAATGGGCCTGGAAAAGGAATTCTATGTCATTTTGGAATTTCCACGAAGACCAAGACACCAACGAGACAGAAGGAGCCACACACTTGGCTCCAGTAGTTTCTCCTGAGCACAGGAAGGAAGGACGTATTTGAAGATGTAAACCACTGTCAGACAATAGACAGGCGAGTCCAACACTGGAACCTCACCAAGGTCACCCGGAGGGCACCGGTGCAATAGAATGTTAATGATATCCACGTGCAGGATGAACAACACAGAGATGTCAATCTCCCTCACAGAGATAGGCAAGGTTTTCTCTGATACAGGCAGAACCAGGCATCCAGTTACAAATCCTGTGAACTTCTGTATCTGTCTCCCTCCACATCTTTTCTTTAGAATTTTTACTCATCTAAATGGCAACTTCAATGAAACTGTTCCATAACAAGGGAGGAGTTCCAAACGAAGTTCTGGGTCTTCCACAAGCCCACAGTGCAGAGCAAAGGACACCAACAGAAACAGAGGAACAGTGGGAGATTTGTTGAAGATCACCAGTGGAGATAGATCTGGACAGACTGTTCCCCATATTCATCCCAGATTAAATACCTCAGAGGGATTGTAGCTGTGCACTAATACTGCATTGATCATAGATCAGCCTCTGACAGTTTGGGTGGCAGCAGGCAGAAGGCAGCACTGCACAGGTTGTAGAAATATCTTTATTTGTGAAGTCCACCAGAACTGATTCCAAAGAAATGAAATTTTAAATACATGATAAAGATGTCGAAACACAAGTTATCATGTCCTGGCTCTGCTGACTCACACTGAACACACACACAGACCAAGAGATGTGGAGAATCCTGGCACAGAGAAGCTGTGGCTTCCCCAGCCCTGGCAGTACTCAAAGCCAGGTTGGACAGGGCTTGGAGCAACCTGGGATACTGGAAGGTGTCTCTACCATGGCAGGGGCTGGAATGGGATAAGCTCCCTTTAAAGTTAGGAGTTTTACTTTTTAAAATGCCTAAATGTCAGACCTCAGAGACCACAAGCCATGCTGGGTCCTCTCAGTGCAAGTAGCACATGTATCTCTGTTTTCATTAATTCTGCAGCTTTCAATATCTTCCTATACCCAAATGGCTGCACAGGAGCATCTGCACAAATAGAAATCTCCCTTTTAAATGCTGTATTTCCAGTTTTCTTTCAGACATAAAATAATAATGGCATGGTCAGCCCCATCCTGTAATGTTGAATAGCGATTACCTTTCAGTACTATTGAAGCCTTACACGCATTGTAACTTTCCAATTCTTTCCAAAGGGTCAGTTTGATTTCCTGAAGTGCCTCGGTATCACAGGCCAGCTTCACCAACTGCTCAAGAAATTAGGCAAGTTTCAATGTTTTTGTTGTTTTCCCAGGGAGGTATTTTCACTGACCAAGCGGCCCCTCCACCCCACTCCCACCCACTCCACCCCAAACCCTTTGGGATCCTGGGAATCCGACTGTAAATGACACTACCAGCTGAGATGTAATGGGTGTTGGAGCAGCAGCCGTTTCCTGTCCAGCAGGAACCCGAAGGTACAGGAATGTGGGAAGACTCCAGTGAGCCTCCTTAAGCAGCCAGAGTGGGCTGGGAACTAGAGAAGAGATAAGGGATGCCCTTTCCTCCTCCACCCACTGCAGAAGATAAGCATCATATGCCTCAGACATCTTGTCCACTGATCTGGGCTTTTCTCCCTGTCTCAGTATCTGTGACTCTACCTTCCTTCCTCTGCGGAACGGGCCAGCCCGGCCCGCGCTGATAACGGGCCGGTGCCTGCCCAGGGATGCAGCGGGGTTGTAAAGGCTCTGCAGCCAGGAGACACCTGGCTCTTCCGGGGAAGGGTCGTGGATAAGGCACCAGGGCTCCACAGAGAGCAAACCCCTGTGTTTGAGGAGACAGGTGTGCTCCAGCAGACGGAGTCAGAGCCTGTTTGCTCAGGCAACATCCACAGGCCTGGCTCCAAAAGCAATTCATTTATAGTTTGTTTGGACACCAACACAATCATCAAATTGCAACACCTTGCTCTGCAAACTGCAGCAAAGTGCCACGGCCCTGTCAGGGGAGTGACAAATAAACAGCAAAGGAACTGAGAGGCAAAAATTGGAGTTTAAGAGCCGTGTACAGGGGGAGAGACACCAGTGCTGTGAGGAGTGTGCTGTGTGCTCGGGAACAGGCCACGGGGCAAACAAGAAAGCACCACATAAGAGGATCTGAGAGGCACCAGAAAAAACTGATTACAGATTCCAGCTCTCCTGTCTCTGGAAGGAAGGCACTAAAGGCTGCTCTGCTTCACAAGCTTCCCGGCTTCAGGCCAAGATAATGACAGTAACACAGGCTGCATGTCATTCCAGAGCATCCCATGGTGCTGAGACAGAAGGCAGCAGCCAGTTAGGCAGTAGGGGAATTTAGGGCCAGGAGAAACTCAAGATAAAGAAGGAAAATCCCTAGAAAATGGATCTGGGGAATTTAGATCCTACGACAAACAGAAATAGCCTTTCCACCCAGTCACCTCCCCCTGCAGCCTCCCTGAGTAATACAATTCCAAAATTAGCCCAGCTAAAACAATCCTGAATTTATCTCTCTGACAATTCAGAGGATCAGAAAGCCTGAGCCTTTTACACTCTTTCAGGTTTTCTTATTGCTCATCTAAGTGTTTGTCAGGGAGATTGTGCAAAGAAAGAATTCTGAGTCCTGGCTTATCATTTGCCCTGCTGCAGGAGCCAGAAGATAAGAGCAGGCAGGACTGGTCCCAAGGAAAAACCTCTCAGCTCTGGCACTGAAGTTTTCTTTTGGGTGAAGAATTGCTTGAAACTGAGGAATGATGCATTGATTTGAAGGGGGTAAAACAACAACACTAACACCAAAGCAAAACCAGTCAGATTTGGAAACATTATAAGGTTTTCCTTTGGAAAATGGGAAAATACAAATTTAAAATCATCTTATCCTTTGCTAAAAGCCTTCCTAGAAGAGAAGGAATGGTATTTCAGCTCAAGCCTTGAGCTACTTTATCTTCAAAGTTTCATTATTACTGAAAAATTCCAGCAATCCTCCAGACCTTGCTGCCTTCTTACTAAGCCTTGTCCTGCTTAAACATTCCTGGCCTGAAGTGACTGCCCACTTCAGGAATTCCTCCTCTTCTGTGTTTCACCTGACATAAAACTGGAAGAGCTGAGATGCTGTTAAAAAGGTGGGGCCCGAGAGCTTTCAATTTCAGTTTTGTGCAGCCAGTTTAAAGATAGGCAGTAAAAGACAATCCTTATCTGAGTAAGGTTTTCCATGTGCTGTAGAAGCTTATACTGACCTGTTCTCTGATGATAAAGCAAAGTATTCAGACACAAGTGTGTCACTGAACACACAGTGCCCAGCCCCTGTGTTGAACTGAGGCTCACAGGCAGCACCTGAACCCTTCCAGGAACAGCCTGCACCTACCATGAATTCAAGAATGTATTTTAATTCCCAAAGAGGGGGTCACTTGCTCTTGCCTGTCCATTTGCAGTGATATCCTGAGAATCAGCACTGGCAGCAGTCTGAAGGACAGTGGTATTTGCTGTCTCCGCTGCCCCCAGCCCTCCCACACAGCCTTATACATCCTCCTCTCCTTTGGCTGTGATTGACAGACTCCTGAATTATGAAAAGGTAGAAAGAGCCTTGGTGAAGCTCAGAGGTATTTTTATTGCAGTTTGTGGCCCCCTACCCCCATCATATATATCAGAATAAGAAAGCTTTTACACAGGGAAAAAAAAATAAAATCTATAGAGTCCTCAAAGGAACAGTTTTTCTACTCCTCTCAGCAGCCTGTCCTCAGTCTGGTTCCCTTTTCAATGGGCTGCTGGCTCCTAGCTGTCTGCTGATAGGAAGGATTAGCTACAGAAATGGCACAGGGAAAGAGTCAAAACTTGAGGGGAGCATAGCCCTCCAGCCCACAGAGCCATCTGTGTACATTCAGCCACAGTTTGATAAAAGAACAAACTGCAGGTGCTGCAATATTTTCTTTCCTTCTGGCTGGAAAGAAAATGAGTATGTAAAGCAAAGTTTTACATCCTATCCCTATAAAAGGCAGGAGTCAATCAAGTGTGCTCAAAAATGCTGAGAAAGGTTAAAATTAAACAGGAAAATTTAAAGTTATTAATGTAGTAATGTTTTCTTCCTTTCACATCATTTTTTTGTTTAGGGACTAATATTTCTCGTTATTCTTTACAAATATGGACAGATATTCTAATCTGTTTTCACAACGAATGCTGAGAGGCAGTTTCCAAACCCAGATGCCAGACATTACAGAGCCAGACTTCGCAATCTGAATTAGTCATTATTCCTGAAGTGTTGAGCATTCGCCCTCTCTGCCTTCCCCTGGAATCTTGGGAATCTTAGAAGCCAGGTTTCCTTCTCTGAGATGCACAAACATAATTTTGGAGGTTACATTTTAGGTACTAGCCTTTCCAATGAGACCCTGCACAAGGCTTTTGGAAGAGCTCTTCCCCACATGCAGGCAGGAGCTGCGAGCCCTGGGAACCGATCCCGCTGCACCAATGGCTTCCTCCACTACATCCTGACAGCCAACGCTGCTGGATCTGCTCCCCTCCACACCACACAGAACAAGACTTTCTCATGTGCCAGAATTGTTCTGGGGACAGACTTTCCAAAAAGGGACTATGTATTTAATTCCTTTTCAACAACCTGAGGCCTAAAGAGTTTCCACCTTAGAAATTATCTCTTGACTTCAGCAGGACAGTGGTTGTATATACACTGTGCAGTTTTATATTTATTTCCCAGCAGTGTAAAAAGTTGTCTTCTCACCCTTTTTAAGTACATGAGCACAAGTAGGCCAAGGCCTGCCTTCCTGTTTTAAGAAGTGAAAGCGCTGGGGCAGACTGCCAGAGGACTTAATATAGTCTCAGATCTAAATTTAACAACAATAACATGGCTCCAGTATGACCCTGCAAAGAAAAGTTTGGAGAGACAAAAAAAAAAAAAAAGGTAATTCTTCACAAATTAAGAAAACAATAAAGGTCCCTTTCAAGTGTCAAGGAATATTCTTAGCCAGCCTGCAACACCTAAATCAAGAGAGAGGTTGTTAAAATGGCATAATACCAGGAAATTCGCCTACAGGGCCTACTTCCTCCATGGAGACTCCAGCCTAGAGTGCCGGAGTCAGTGTGCTCGCCGTGGGGGAGGTGGGAGGGCGACACAGAGAGCTGACTAAAGCGACTCTATAAAAAAAGCCCAGGCTGGGTATCAACACCACCGTCTCTAGATCTAAGATGATACAAGCAGCCTTCCTGGCCCGAGATTCCGAGTCACATCAATAGGCTCTTTAATCCTTTCCCACCCAACATTTCCTGACAGCGACCGCAGAAGTCAACAAGTTCAAGCCCAGCACAGAAATTAGCGCTCGCACACAATACAGCCGGGTGATAACGCGCCTGTATTTATAGCTCAGAGCCAGCCCCCTCGGAGCAGTCATTAAAGATCCTGGTGGGAAGAAAACACAACTAGAAGAAAGTTATTCAAGTAAGTTAAAGATACACCTGAACCCTCCCTTCCTCTCCCACCCCTCTCTGAGGTCATAACATCACAATATAGTCTCCTAAGCAAGGACGTTCCTCCGGGACACTCTGATAGGGAAAGTGTGAACAACAAAAGCCCATTGTTAGCAGGGAACGGTGGTGCCACTTAGACCCTCGTTAAGTTCCCCAGGGGCTGTGGTTTGCGTTATGCAGGCTTAAAAATAAAAGGCACTAGGACAAGGGACAAACAAATCATGAAGTCATTTCCATTTACCTAGACCAGCACGGGGGTTGCCAAGCAGGGTAACCGGTTATTGTTGGGTGTTAGCAGCATCTCCGCCCTGGGACTCCCACTCCTCTACTCCACACTTCTCCCAGCAAGTTTGTCACACTGAGTTCAACTCCATCCCACAATTAAATACGGATGACGCCCACGGACCACTAGTACGTCTTACAAACCCCGTGTATTGGGAGATTCTTTCTTGTACAACATCTACTCATCATCCAAAGAACAGGAACATATCTTTTTAAAAGAGCTGCAGGGCTTTCAGTGTGCTTCTCTCCTGAGTTCAAGGAAGACTTTTAAAGAAGTACCTCAGCTGCATGGCACAGCTAATTATCTCATCCTCAGATTACCACCCCTGAGCCGTAAGTTTGAGCACTGAAGAACTCCACTTGCCGTTTCTGTCATTTGATCTAGGATTGCATATTTTAACATGTGGGTAGTTTTAGCCATAATTATTATCAGCAATCAGGAGAAAGTTGCCCACTTTAATCCTGAAAGAAAATCATAGAAAGTAGATGTTCTATCCAAAGCTAGTCCTCTTTTTTTCCAGCAGCATGGATGGTCCACATGAAATAACAATATTTAGACTTACAGTGCCCTGGTAGGAAGGATTGCCAAAAAGCCAGAGAGCAGCCTCTAGCCTCAGCTCTAAAACAGTTTGTGACAGTGATTCACTTTTTTCCTTTCCTTCAGCTTCCCAGTATTTCTTTTCACCTTGGGTGGGCTGGAAAATACAGTTTTAAGATGCTCCAGCATGCAAATAAAATATTTATTCATGCTAAGTATTATTTTATTTACTCTTGCAGTAGTACAAGCAGCTGTGGCCAGATTAAGGCTGCACAGCAATTTGCAGTTACAGTGGAGATCTCATGTGAGAACACCACACTGGGTAATCAAACTTTTACACAACTCAGGACTACAACCAAGACTGAAACTTTGTTTCACATTTACACTGTAATTCCTTTATACTGTTCTGGCGGGAAAATAAATGAGATTTCAAGTGTATATAATACTTCAAGTCTCTCTGGTACTACTTGTAGCAGGGATTTAGTAGTAAGGCACATTGGATTTGGAATATTTGAGTAGGTCACAGTAAGTCTGCTGAGAAGATGCAAAAATAGAAGAGTTTTAAACTAAATGGGTCTTGAGCTTGCCCTTTAAGGCTCCTTTAGGTACCAAACGGCTCTACCCACAAGAGGCAGACCCTGAACACTGATGCAAAATCTCAGACAGGAGCTATTATTTTAATAAAACAGTATTAGCCAAGTTCTTCTACATGATAAACATTTTCTGCCCAGGCTTAGCATTGCTGACCTCCACAGTCACGCCTTCCAAAGTCCCAGCCTGACACCTAGATGTGCTTCCACATCTCAAACTTTGAGTGCAGAAGCCTCAAATCTTCTGATCATGATTTTCAAATCACTGCTGAGCTTCCTCTGAACCCTTAGTAAAAGGAAAGGTCGTTCTCTACAGACAACTGTCAAACACCTGAGAGGAGACTTCATGAAAACCTCTGCACAGGCCCACTGAGGGTGACAGACACAGAGCCACGGGAGAGGCTCCATGGAGGAAATCATGCATGGACCTGAAGGAGCTGCACTGTTTTATCTTTATTTATATTCTCATTTATTTAGCAGTAGGTCTCTGAATTCTAAGGTCACTTTCTAAGTCAGTGGAGCCTTGTGCAGTCAGTACCATGGCAGCTGGAAAGGCAGCTCAGGGGTGGTTCAGGATTCACACACAGTTCCGGATATGAGGATCAAATGCACCACACAATGAAATACATTTGTTAAGGAAATTGGCACTGCTAAAAAAGAAACACTCTGCGGAGAGCCAAGGAACATCTAAGGCTCCTTAACCCAATTAGCTAAACACTCTTCTGTCACTGAAAAAAAAAAGAAAACAAAAACCACCTCGTGAAATTGAGCTGAGTTTGGGGTAGAAAGTGAATATCTTGATAAACTGTCGGTATCTTTGCCTGCCAGAGCTATTAGCCAAGAGTCTGCTGAGTCTAGACAAAGGTTTGATTTTGAATTGAAAGGGGAACCATTTGCAGAGAGTAAAGCAATTTAGGTTTTGAAAAACAACCATGAATTTTTAACTATTAACCCAAAAGAGAGACAAGGAGCCTCTGCAGGCACATAAGGCTTTTAAATATTATCCGCTGCCACAGGAGGTCATTGAGAGTGGAGTGATTTTTAAGATCAGAGAGCTTCATTAGGCCAAACCATTTAATGTACCTGAGGCCTGGAAGGAAAAGATGGGATTGGTGGAGCTAGAGATGCTGAGGGAGAATTCTGTATTTGTCTCATTTACTGAAATCACTGGTTCTGCTCTGTATGATACCAGCAACAAGCAGCTGCTGACAGCCAGGAACTGCAGAGACAACAAGCACAAGGTACCAGATTGTCCCTGTCCATAGCATGACTGCACAGAAGACATGGACCTAAGGCTTGTTTCTTTGAGTCTCAGAGTGGATTGTAGGCATGGAATTATTTCCCTTTTCATGAACACAGACAATACTCAGGCTGCAGCTGGGTAGACAGGCTGGTGGGCAGTTACACATTCCTCTTGCAAAGCAGAGTATTCCAGCAGGAACTGGGACTCTTCTCAAATAATTTCTTTAAATCATTCTATGAACAGTAGAGAAAAGCACTTTCTGCCACACAGAGCTTTGCAAACAAAGCAAATGGAAGAAAAAGGCTTGTCTGAGGAGATGCTTATGAGACCCAGAGAAGCACCAAGCTCATCAGCATCAGCACACTATGGAGGAAGCCTGATTGCTGGTAGATCCCCCCACGATCAATCAGCAGATTGTCTAACCAAAAAGGGCTCTCTGGCTGGTATCAAACTGCCAGCTGGGGCTGGCAATGAGGCTGCTGTGCCAGGCTGTGTGTCTGAGGAAGGCCCTGCTCCGACCCCACGTGCTGTTTGCTGCAGCCATGGCAGCTTGTAAAATTAGCACATGAGCGCTTGTTTTCCTTCAGGCCCCATGGCAAAATGTTCCAGGAGGCTGGAGATGAGAGCAGGGTGCAGAACAATGGGAAACCAATGAAATAATGAAGGAACAGTTTCTTCACCTTCTGCGGCTCTGTGTAAGGCAGAGGAGCCTGAAGGCATCTGGTTTAATCTCGGTTTCCTAAAGCACGGATGTAGTTTGACCAACTCCTTTGGTAACTTAATAACATCCAGTTGCTCCGTGTCACATTGGCCACTGTTCCTCAGAACACTGGGAATTGGGGAAACTGAGGCACTGGGAGGAGACTCTGGTGACGTCACACGGGTGCGTGGTGGCACCCAGGGCCGTGCCCTGTCCTACAGCGCCTTCTGGTGGAGAGAGAACGTCTGTGCATGGCCGAAGGTGCGGGCACCAAAACCTCACAGAAATACTTCCCGAGATCCGGGCTCTGGGCACGTGACTCCACCCCGGTCCTCTAGGAATTGTTCTTCACTTGGCAACTTCGCTTTGCGTACTCAAGCCAGGCGGTTTGAGACAGCAAGGAGTCACTCTGGCCTTTGAGGCTCTCTGGTAATCAAGCATCAGGAAGTCTTTGCTTTAGTAGCCACCAGCACGTGGCACCCTGAAGGTCACAACAGTGCAATGGGACAAATATATTCTTTGGAAGGCACAGGGCATTCAGTCTCTGCTTTTGTGTTCTCATGACAGTGATTGTAATGACGCAGCTGGAGTGGGAAATGGCCCAGCATAAATCCATCCTGGCAACAATACTGTGCAACAAACACTGTAGAAGGAGGTAGGCATGTTTAGGATAAGCTGGAGATAGTAATCTGATTATTTTTCTGAGGCCTCAGTCAAACACTACACTGAGGAGATCCTGACTGTGTCACCTAGGCCCATAGCAGATATTCTTTGCACAAGAACAATGTAGATGGGAGTCTCTTGACCCCTCCGAAAATCCCTGAGGTAATTCTGCAAACAGGAAATGACACGAGGCAGTGTGTCTGCCATGGCCCCTTCAGCCAGGAGGCCCAATCCCGTCTCCTCTGCCATGGTGAGCACAGGCAGCAGTGCCAGAGTCAACTGAGACTCTAAGATTTGCATCCGTGGAAGAGAAGAGCAGAAGAAACTGCTATGAACAAGACCAGGACTGAAAAGTACAGCTTGAAATGGTTTAACTACTGAGGAGGATGTATCTCATCCAAAGGGAGCTCTCTGGGCTGCTGTATAAGCAGCTCATGTTCACATTGAAGAAAACTGAGAAAATGGGTAGAGGCAAAATAGCTGGTCAATGGGGAGCTGGTCAGGAATTTATTGATGAGATCTATTGGAAAATTCAATTATCCAAACCAGAAATTTTCCCCTTTCCAAGAATGAAGCATCATCGGAAAAAATGTAATGAGAGCAGCATTCTCAGGTTCATGAGTGAACTTCCACTCAGGAAAAAAACCCCAAAACTCAGGATAGCTGTAAGCTGCTTCTTGATCTCCCGAAGACTCTGGTTTACAGCTTATCTTCTCTCCCTCAGGAAGAGAGAGCGGGGCTGTCACCTATTTTAGGGGACAGTTGTGCCAGTTAGCTCCCAAGAAGGCTTTTGTTTGTCTGCTCCAGTCTCACCCAGTACCTGGCAGCAAAGGCTTTGATTTCACACCTTCCAGGTGGCCACCTTGGCCACCAGACTGGGCTGTTCCACACCTCAGAAATTCTTTCCCTTGGGCAAAGTTCCCTTTGGTGTTTGGAAACAGCTTAAGTTACTTCCTTTTACAATAAATATTTCCTACCAAAAATAAAAACACCAGTACAACGCCTCATGCAAATATAACGATGCCTTATACCAGAGCAATTTATTTCCCATCCCATACAGGATCAAAGAGGTGAAAATCCTCAGATAAAGACCACAGTAGCCACCACAGAGAGACTATCCATTCGATGTGACACTGAAGCTTGTGAGATCATCTCGCACAGCCTGACAGGACAGATCACACACATCTCTGCAGGGCTTCCTTTGCAAGCACTAATTCCTACAGTTTTCATTCCTACAGTTTATCAGTGAGCCGCTGGATGTGGTGCAATAGGGACGCTGTTTCAACACAGACACAGATCCACAGAGATACTTCTGCTGGTGCAATTAATTTTTAATAAGCCCTTTTTCGCTGCAGCCACACTGAAAAAAATATTTCTGTTGAACTGTGAAGTCAAATTAAGAAAAGCTGCATATTTGCCTACGATGAAGGGGAAAAAAGATTCCATTCCTGCCTAACTCCTCCAAAAGACAGTAACTTAGCACGTTTCTCTTACAACAGGTTGAACTCACAATGGAGGTTTCTCTGTTCTTAACTTAGGGACTTGTCTCTTGCCCTTGGACTAATTCTTCTGGATTTGCATTTTCTGCCGTGAGTTGTCACCTCCTACTTCTTGGCTGAGTGCATTGTGATACAGAAGAGGTGCTAATCCTCTAGTAATTAGCACCTCATTGGGAGGTCAAGAAGAGGTCATGGAAGTAGGCTTGTTTATTTTTTCAGGAGAATTCTGGTTTGCTCCTTGTTTTCATTAGGGATGTTGAGGTGTTCGAGCTCTCAGCAGGCTGATGCTGTTCAGAACACAAGGGCGCCACTCGGAGCAGCTCATCTCCAGGGCACAAGGGACTCGGAAGTGTAAAAACCATGATTCCCATTTTGACATTCCTAAGCCTCCTCAGTGACCTCATGACAGGACCCCTGATGTACCTGACTTTCAGTTCTGTCTGGTCTCTCTCCAATTTTCTGCATGCAAATAAATGTTTGCAGAGACTTTCTGTTATGTGGTTGGCAGAAGTACATTCACCTGGTCAACAGGATCATAGGATTCATAAGTCCTGCTTGAGACATCAATGATTCATTCACACAGTGAGCCAGATTTAGAACTCCAAATTGGCTTAAATGCTTTTTCCTAACTGAGGAATTGGAAATTTTAAGAATCAAAGTTCACCTCCTCACTTCCAGGCAGGAAGGTCATCTCAGGGGACAGTGGTCTTCCTTTAAAAGCTGCTCTCTGGGTGAGATCTCCTCATTCAGCTGTCAACCTGGTCTAACCTTGCATGAGAAAGCCAGGCCCTTGCTGGTTCTACCAATCAACTCTCAAACAGAACCAGTTCTCCTCACAGGTCTTCTAATGACCCTTTTACCATCTCTAATTTACCTTCAATTGCAATCACCAGAAATACATTCCTGGCAACTCGTAACAGGTCCTTCAGCAAAGCAGACCATCCCAACCCCAACCAGAAGCACATCCAAAGGCTTCCATCTCCACTGGGGATCTCACTGCTGCTACAACATGCAGGGAGAAAAAGTCCTGGATGCTCCATGGCAAAACACCAAGGTCTCCCGCCCCACACCTCTCAGAGATCTAAGAATACACGCAGAAAATCTCAAAAGGTAACTCTGTGTCATGGTGCAAAAGGGCACTTCCCAGAGGATCCAGGTTATCCAGACATCTCTGGGCTTACCTAGAGAATGCTTAGGAATGCCAGCAGGAGCTAACAATAAATGGAGATGCTTGTTTTCACGCAGAGGAAAGGACAATTGCATTGCCCATGGGGTCATATCACTGTTTGAATCCTCAGCCTCCAGAAATTACTCATTTCTCTAGATATTGCAAGCTCTTCCATCTAAGAGCTGTCACAACCACTCTCACTCCCACTCTCCCATCCATTCCCAGGCTAATCCAAAGAGACTGCAGAGGAAGAAATGCTGGGACTTAAATCAGCACCAGCAATGCCGAGGGAGCCGTTACTGTTGGAATTCCCCGTTCTTGAGTGATCTCTATTAAGATCAATGAACCCCTGTGCTGGGCCCAGCACACAAATTATGAGCCAGCAGCCAGGTTAACTCTTACCACAGTGTCTGTAATGACACAGCGTCCATGATCACTGGTTCCCATCAGGAAAAAATAAAGCCTGGTTAGTATTTCCCACATCTTCGTAGCAAGGTTCCTTGCTATCTATTTGTGAAAATGATCTTTAAATATATAATATATAATATATAAAACACAGACTTAAATTTTTTACAGATTTGGCCAGTTTTCAGTATTTCAGTCTATGTGGAATGATCCAAATATGTTTTCAATATATTTCAACACATACAGTTGTCATATTCAGACCTGTATATTTTACTTATTAGCAAAACTGGCCAAGTATGTGCTATTTTTCAATATAGTTGCTCTATCGCCTCATATATTTTAGAGACATGACTGTACAGCACATTTTAGGTAAGATATTACAAATGAAGAAAGATCATTTTTCTTTTACAGAAAGGATGTGGTTTGCTGAACCATTTGGAAGACAGACCTGGATTGCTTTGTCACTGGGAATGGACTGTAGACACAGTGCCTGGGGGTAGAATCAGGGCAGAGGTTTCTGTGGTGCCCAAACCAACCTGTGCATGTGCTGCCCAAGATGTTTGGAGGCAAGACAAAGGAGAAGAATAACCTGGTGTATCTCCCCAAAACAGACTTTGGGTTCAAGAAACAGAGAAAAGTCTGTTATAGAGGACATTACCCTACACTCTGAATTTAAGCTGGCATCACAGTGTGACTGATCCCACATGGACACCTGATCCTAGCACTGCTCACCAACTTCACACCGCCCACAGACTCCACAGTCACCATACAGGAAGAAAACCACTGACTTCCTCACTAGAGGAGACCTACAAGGAAAGTTGGAAGAAGAAGGCCTCTAGACCTCCCAACAAACAGCTTTGAATCCTAAATTGAGTCCAAAGAAAGCTTCAAAGTCTGTGAAACTCTTAAGTCTTTTCACTAAATTCCAAGGACTCAAGTACAATTTTTCTGTAGACTTGTACAGGAGATGGATAATTAGATTTGTCCACATCTGTAAATGTGATATGAGTATGGCCAACCTGTCCTGCATGGGATTAATGATGCTGCAGCAGAGGGTCTCCAGATGGCCCTGAGCTGAATTCTGTACACCAGCAATCTTGAAATCATCAAAAAAGAAGGGCAACAGAGGAGAGTTAAAAGCAGCGATCTCCAGGAAAAGAAAAAAGAAAAACAAACTAAGAAACATAAAAACTCTCCAAACAAATCAAACAAAACAACCCAAAGAATTTCGTATGCTGCTGATTCTTGTGTCACCCTGAGGATTTTGGCAAGAGTTATATTCTGAGAGACAGAATCTCTTCTTTCTCCTCACCCAGCAGCATTTCACAGCACATATCAGACAAGCTCAAGATTTATGCCTTGCCATGGAAAAGCTGCCATCCCAAGAGCTTTGCCCAGCTTTTGCCCTTCTCTGTCTTGTTCCTTGTCTTGCAGTAGATTGGTGACATATTTGAAGGCTCTTGATGCCACGTGCTCATGTTTTCTCTTGTCTCATACACGTTTGCAGATGTTTCAGTCACTTACCTGGCTCCCTACACTGTCCTCCAGATGACTTGTAATGCTCATTTTGAAAGAGGTCCTTATGGTCAGAGCACAGCAAGAACAAGGAGAGGTTGAACTTTGCCACCACAGGAACAGAATCATGAAACTGGAAGACATCCCCAGGTACTTAGATTTGAAATGAAGCCCCCAAAAAAGCCCAGACTTGTTTAACTTGTAAATTTTACACCATACCAAGATGAAAAAAACAACATTAAAATGAGGCAAAAAGTGTTTTGCTTAATACAAATTATCTTTCCTTATTTTCTTTTACCATGAACTGAAGAAATACACATTGGTTTTCCTTAACCAGTGTTTACCCTTATGTAATTATGAGGCTTATGCAGATCTTTCAGTCATTTGCCAGTCACTCCTATAAGACTATTGATGACTACAGTAGAACAAGGGGGGTTTTTTTCTAGCCTTGCAAGTTCCTCCTGCAGTTATCCCCCTGTTTTAATCCCAGAAGGTACAGATGAGGTCCTGATACACCCACCTACATCCAGCCTAACTGATGGCAAGCCTCCATCTCCCTGCAATGAGCCTTTGCAGCCGAAATCTCAAGGAAGGGGCAGGGGTTTGTTCCCAGCAACACCTCGGCAGCATCCTGTGTTTGCTGGTGCGTCTCCCATGTTCTGGGATGCCATCAGCACATTTCAGCTGATCACAGCTGCTGGGATTATCCTGCAGCTGCCAAGCTGAGTGCCTGTGCTCACTAACCTGAAATCAGGTGGCAGATGCAGAGGCTGCAGAGCTGGCAGCCTGTTTCCCCAGCACTGGCACAGCATTCGCAGCGTGCCAGGCTTCCACACTCTCTCCGCTGCGTTTTTGGAGCCTTGTTTGCTTCTCAAATATTCTGACCAGCGAGCTTATTGAAATGATGTTTCGTGTTTCATATACTGTTCTCTGGGTTATGGCCCTCAAGGACTCCATCCTTGTAAACTCCAACTAGCTCTTTAGAATGAAAAGTATTTGCAGAAATGCTGTTTTAAGCAAAGCACTGAATTCTCATTTCAGTAATGAATGAGCCTTTCACCTTACTTTGACATAAGCTCACATCCACAAAGTTTTAATAGTTGCTTAAGCATAAGAAAAAAAATTTCTCAGGTGCTATGGAAGCTTCTTTGTTATAACAAGTGAAGAATAAATGAAGAGTTACAACTCAGAGACATGTCCTGAAGGCATGCTACTCTATTCTGGAGTGCCTCTTTTTTTTAGGCACAACTTAGTAAGGTACTAGAGCAGTCATTAATTGTGTGAGTTGAAAGATAATTTTAAAAATGAGAGTTCATTTCCAGAGAACACTTAGCTGGGAACACTAAAGCCTGGGAAAGACTAGTTAAGGAGAAGTTATGTTGGCTACATACAGATAAGTGTGACCTTCCACTTTTGGTGAATTTCATCAAGGATCTAAAAACTCAAAAGCCCACAAAATCATCCATGAGCCTACTCAAGAGGGCAGAGAGAGAGAGACAAAGGCATGAACAGGGAACAGGGTGTAGGGGAGGAGGGATGTCCTATTTCTATCCTATCTTTTAGCAGTGGTCACCTTCAGGACCTGAACCAAGTGAGTAAAACAGACAGAGAAAATAAACATAAGCCACAAAACCTCAACCCTCACAGAGACCATTTAGAAGGAGAAACTCACAGGGCTTCTCCATTCCACCTCACCCTACTCATCAAATATTGATAAGGAACAGCAGTGGCAGTTGTTAGCAGGAGCTGGCAACGGAAGCATGAAAAGTAAAAATCAATGGGATTTTTTATTTTGATGAAGAAAGGCAAAACTGTGGACTGTGACAGTGTGTGCTGCACATGGCCATCAGCATTTCTGTGGGAAGTACAGGGACAGACACACTGGGACAGGATTTGATGCATGCAGACATGGGGTAATTTCTGTGAAATCACATTTCGACAACCAGTGCTGAAACTGAGGAATGTAAATGCCACACTTTGAACCTTTGTGTCTGTGCCTTCAGAATGGCGAATGTTCTGCGTGGTTAGGAGGGACTGTCCATGAATCACCTGAGTTGAGTGGCTTTGCATGTAGGATTGTGTTTGTTGTGCTGTTTTTTGCTCTGAGTACAGAGATGCATTTTCACTTTATGGGTTTGCAGAGACACTCAGGAAACCTCTGTTGTTCCATCCTTGCACATGTAGCTAATGAGCTCCTTGGTCATTAATATGCACCCACATTTAGCATTCTAGCTAGCTACCCAGCTTTCAGGGAGAGTGTTTTTGTGTACTAACACTCCAGCAGCAGTAATTAATAGCTATTTACCGTGTAAAAATGATCTGATTGCAATGCAGTGCAAGCAAGCCCTCCCAGCAGTGATATCACCAGATACACCCACACTCTGAGCAGCTCGGTGAGAACCTGGTGTCCAAAAGGGAAGCCAGAGGTGACACCACAACACATTTTGAGATCTAGGTTCAATATCTCACCAATATCACACACAGGGTGCAAATTCTTCCACTGCCTAATGGAAGAGCGAGGTCTTGGATTCAGATACTTCCAGAATAAAAGAATAAAAAAGAAAGAAAAATGGAGTTATCTAAGCTTTCAGCTGGAGCAGTGAGCTGATTTACTGCCCCTCTGTGAGATTACCAGTGTTGACTCAAGGGAAAGTACAAAAACCCACAATAAAAGGAAGGAAAGAAGAGAACATGAGCACAGTCTGAGAAGGGCTCACACCAACCAGGCCACCGCATTTTTTCTTAGCTGCCTAGGAGCTAGCCTGGCTATCCCAGCACTGCACTGAAGAGTTACATCCAGAGGGATGAGAAGAACAACCAATTAATAAGCAGAATTGAAGCTCTTGTGCTAAAGGTACCTTGTACACCCTGTAGGATCCATCAGCGGCCCTAGAGTAAGCACTACATCATCTGAGCAAAGGACCTGATGAACCCTCACAAGCCATGAACTCCTTTGAAGAGGAAAGGAAAGCCATGTACACCATCTTTTTGTACCTGGTACAAGTCTGGCCCAATATATCCTTGACCTACAATGGTTTGCTTTTCTCCAAGTTTACAGGCTCTCCTAAGGATGCCATATTCTAGAAGCTGGTGTCTGCATGGAAGAGGTAGGCATATTTTGATTGTAAGACAGAACTGATAAGTTCATGAGCTTGGGATTTGGAACTTAGGTTTTGAAACAAATCACTGCAGAGCTTTCACTCACTTTGTGCCTGCCTTAGTAAAAGTGACGTGCTGTCAAAGGAGTTTAAAGGCCTCATACATCAGTTCTGGGATTACATTTTGAGAGAAAGAAAGAGGCAGAGAACTTTGGATGCCTAAGCCTTTCACCAAGAATCTGCACATTGTGATAATTTATAAAAAGCTTAAAATTGCCTAGATATCAGTACATTAAAAATTAATTTTAGATTGAAACTGTTATCTGAATGCAGTGACCTGTGAGATATGTATTTGGAACATCCTGCCCGGAGAACCTATTAAAGTACTTTCTGCAATTATTATTTAATATTGAACATTTTACAGCAGCAGTGCCTTGAGGCCAAATAAGTCATCGTTGTGTTACACACCAGACAAATGTAACACAATTAAAACAGCTCAAGTTTAAAGTTATTTATGCATTGTTTGGTACAGCACTGCAAGGCCCATTATGGTCCATTTTTAGGAGGAACTGGAGACATGAACATCTTGTGATTTCTAATAAAAATGAGACACTGATCATTGCTCTCTCTCCTCTCTGATCACACCTTTCCTTCTAGCTTCTTTGGGAAGGAATGATCCATATAAAACCTGGGATAATGTAGAAAAGTAGCAGTGAACTAAGAAAGAAAATAATTGCTTTCAATGGAATAAGGAGATTTTGTTTTCAAATGCAACTCACAATCAGGGAATTATTTGAGATGAGAGGAACCCCCAGGCAGGATGAGCTTGTACCTCTGGATGGTGCTTTCCAGGGTCCCACTGTCTAAAGTCAGTCACAAAACCGCATCACAAGGTTCCAGGTCCTTCAAAATCAAGGCACAAGTACCTAAGTCACTTTGACTTTAAAACACTGAAAGGAGGAAAGTGTAAAACATCTGAAAATCTACTGCCTTCAGCTCAAGACAAACCTATACAGCACCTGGATTTGAGAGTCAGAATCTGAATTCAGGTGAAATTGGCTGCACCTCAATCCCCCAGTCAAGTACATCCAAGTTTCTGTTACCTGGACTTTGTAAACAAATGGTGGCAGCCAGAACTCCCAGCAGAGTTCCTGACGTTGCCAGCTTGTTCTCAGGATATATCAAAGGCTGGCAAACCTCATAATCATGATAATCATTCACGTTGGGTAAAGAGCATTGTCCCATGTACCAAACTCTCCCTTCACCAGCACACCACCACAGCCAGGTCCCCTCCTCGCAGGGGCTCTGCTTCCAGCACAGCACAGCTTAATTAGCCTTTCCCTGCCCATTTTTGAGACTAAAATCTTAGAAGTGAGACAGCATGCAGGTACAATTCACATCTGAACTGGTGGTCCGAGTCCAAATGAGTATTTCTGAACATGTCTTACTGACACCTGATGAGTGCAAAGTTCTACCTCCAGAAGTCTCACTGGATGTTTATAAGAAACAACACCACACAGTCCCCACTGCTCATCCTGGCCTTGCATGTACAAAGCAGACCGTCTCAGGGTGATGGGACTGATCTCTGCCTTAGCTGTCATTCTGTTCAGCCAAAATTTCCATGTGTAAATACTGGATGGCCCTGGATTTGGAAAAGTTGAATCTTTGAAATAAAAAATGAAGAAGATGCAATGGCAGAAAGCAGAGAAGGTATGAAGAGGGATAAAGGATCATTAGCAATTCTCCCAATTAATTAAACAAAGCTAAGGAGGAAGAAGAACAGAGGCCTTCAGACAGCTCATGGCTGGGCTGGAGGCAGGGGGATGCTATTCCCCGAGGCCTTTTGTGGGTTACCACAAAGAGAGTTCACAGATCCTCCACTCACTTACTTAAATATTTGATATGAAATTAAAGCCCTGTTCCAACTTGTATGACCACTGTCTCCCTGGCTCTCCCCTCCTCCTATTCCCAGCAGACCCCTTCATCCTTCACATGCCTGTCCTCAGCCCAAGACATGAGCACAATTAGCACCAGCCCACTGGCGCCAATTAGCAGCCAATAGTGTCTATATTGTGGCAGGGGGGGCTGAGGCAGCGGGTGCAGTGTCTCCAGCCTGCCTTCACACTCAATTACATTAAGTGGAGTCTCCTGGCTGGGCCTGGCCGGACAGTTGGTGCGGTAATTGTGTCCTCTCTGGCTGCAGGCCATCTCCTGCAGGCTCTCCCTACCCCACTATTGGCTCCCTGCGTTGTCCACTTACATCATCACAGTCTTCCTCCGAGGGAAAAGGGGCAGGGCAGCACACAGGAGCAGAGAGGGCTGAGGAGGAGAGACCCTCAAAGTCTTCATTTTAAAGTTTGAGACTCTGAAACTCTCGGAGCGTGTGGCTTTGACCTCTCCGGGGCTCAGCTCTGCCCGTTTCCCGTGACTGTTACAGCTCCAGGGAATGCCCTCACTGGATCCAGCCCCTTGGCAGCTCACAGGGGAGCGCGGTGTCTTTGTGAGCAATGGAACACTAATCGTGTGTTTTTAGCTCAGAACCAAGCCTGACCAGGAAAATAGCTGGTGGGTTCCCATCCCTGCTCTTGGCCAATGGCAAATGCTGGGAAATGAGCAGGATAATCGGCAGACCTGACTGTCTACACCCCTGGAGCACTGCACAGCTCTACTGTAACAGTCTGACTTTGCAGGTATCTGATAAAACCAAAATTCCATCATTTTCAATACAAAACTAACATTTAAAAAGTTTCATATATGTTCTCAGTTAATTTAAAATTCCCTTCTTAAACATTTTGGTTTTTGTATGTGGCTTCATAACATACCAATCCCAGTGCTGCAACAGGATGTACTTTGATGGAACACTCTGCTTTCATTTTATTTTTAAACCCATGAAGGACAACTGCTACTTAGCACTAACATAAATATTTGTCCTTCTTGTGTAGATTCAAGTGCCTTCCTGTTTTTAACAGCTCAGTGTGACTCTGAATGGGAATAATTTCTACTTTAACACCTATTTTAACATGAGTTGAATGATGCTGTGGAGCTGCTGATCTCCTCTTACTTCCTCCAGCAGAGCTGTGGTGTAGGATCACAAAAGCTGGACCAAAATGAGATAAAATACACCCTTGATGGGACATTGTGTGGCACAGTTAATCCAAGTACTGCTACTGAGGTGCAATTTAAAAACAGACATAGAAAACACATAAGAATTTTTAAATGTGAGGTCTGATACTAGGAAGACACAATCTTCAAAAGTAAGATTTTTCATAGAATTTAAAGCAATATCAGCACATGTAAAATGGTCAATAATAAAATCAGTTCTTGGTAAAGGTTTATAACACCCCCAGTCTGTGAGCAGGACCTCTTGGTGCCTCAGTAGTAAATTCTGTTGCAGAGAAAGGATAGAGGGTGGCAGTGAGAATGAATCATCTTCAAAAGATATAAACCTGTAGTTATATTGCTGCAGCTAATGAAGTGCTACAGATTCCTGAACAAATCAGCTGTTGGCTTCTATCTGTAAGTCCCAGGTGAGAGCTGCTGCCTCAGCTGGGTACTCAGTAGTTGATGTTCATAGTTTGTGCAATACATAAAAAGGATTTTCTTTTGCTTTATGTCAAGACTGAGGATTTTCTTGGAGATGCTGACACAAAGGAACACTCCAAGAGTAGGAATAAAAATATGATATGTCAGAAATACTTTCTGCCCCTCTTTTCCCTTAACTTCTCTAGACCCAAGACTCCTCTTACAGAATATGTCCTATCCTTCATCACTTCAGGCTTCTCAAGCTGTTCTGTCAAAAGGATGTGTTGAGTTAAGCACTACTCTCCACGTGCTGATGCTTTTTTCCATATTCCTTTAGCTCTTTTTCTTCTGGTCCATTTCCAATGTGCTCTCAGTATCTCTCATCTCAGGACACTTCCGCCTATTTTTCCATTTCTTCCCTGTTCCATCCAGACATCGTCATTTTCCCTCTTATGCCATATGTTCTACTTTCTCTTTTCCTTCTTTAGCTCTTTCCCTCTTTCCCTTCAATTATCTCCCTTTCCTTCCTATTCCTCCCTGCCTCATCTTCATTCCTATTCCCCAATTCCTTCACTTCTGTCTTCCACCTCTTGTACTTGCTTATTGTTCAGGAGTGGGTTGTGAAGATTCCTGGCTCTTTGTTGTGCTCAGGAAACATTTACTGACACTGGAAACATCCTCATTAGCTCTGGACAGGTGGGAACCATCTTTGTTTCCTGCAGGCACCATCTCCTGTCTGCTCCCTAAGCCTCAGTGACAGCTGCTCGGCTCTGACGTGGAGACATCTTCTCTTCTCCACCAGTTACTGGGGCCCCAGCTCAAACCCCCCAGGTGCTGAGGAGGAAGAGGCTGATGGGCAAAGACGACCCCAATTAAATTCAGTTAAAACTCTTTCCTCTCCTTTGGACTTTGCAGAAATTGGAAGGTCAGGCTCAAGGGCTAAACATTACCAAGTTCTCCCAGCTGACTCCTGCGAAAGGACAGAAGTCAAGCAATTAACAGGGTGAGAAATAAACAAAGGAAGAGAAACAACTAAAGATTCAAATTTCTGCCCTCAAATAAGTAATAGAAAATGTCCATTTTTAACCCTGATCTAATGAAGTGTTGAGAACAGATCAATGAAAAAGATCTGCTGCAGATCAAGAGCTGGTTCTGATGTTCTTTATTATATCCTAAGTAGGAAAACTGCAAGAAAGTCAGTTCATTTGAGCAATTTAAACTGACACCAGAATTAGGCATGTTGGCTCTTTGTAAGGCATTTTTTGCTTCATGGTGCATTGGTTCCTTGTGTGTTCCCTGACAAGGCATTGGGAAGTACATGCTAAGACCCACTGAGTTGTTATTTCTTAAGACAATTACAATTCACTGTAGAAAATCAAATTCCAAAAGCAAATTCTTTCCCTTCAAGAGCTACTCACAAGTCCTTGGTATCAGATTAACTCAATGCCATCTCCAACCTCATCGGAAACTTCCCTAGAGGTAACATGGGATTCATCCCATAGATATTGTTTTCAGAAAGAAGTCATATATTTGATCAAAGGATTTACTGATCTGGAGGTGTTCCTGAAACAGAGCTTGCTTCAAAATCTGTTGGGGCAAAATGTGGTTTTGCTGATTTCACCTGGTTTGGATCACACCTATGGGAAGATGGCAGAATCAAAACCCCACCTTCCTCTGCCCTTTCAGTCCTTACATAAGTACAGCAGCACTATTCCATATTGAAAAATTACTTCAGTCCCCCTCATCAAGCTGCTGCTGTGCCCCCTCTATGAACCAGGACAGCAACTTCCCTTGTGAAGCAGGGCCCAAAGGAAATGTTACCTTTATCCTAAATGCATTGCAAAGATATCTCCGACACATCTTGTCAGCACTTAAACATCCATGACAGGCTTCCTGCAACATTTTCCAGGTGAGCACCCTGGCTCCTTCGCCCGTGTCCCAGGCTCATCATTCAGCACTCAGACACGGCGGGAGCAGCCTGTTGACATGATTTCTCTCACTTTTCCTGCCCCCTGCAGCTGACCTCCCGTCTCCCCAGCTAGATCAACTCCAGGAGACTGTACTTAGGGCTGGGTCACTGCATGGTGTTAAAAGCCTTTCTCTTCTCTCAGCAACCAAAGTTAGAAGGTGGCAAGTGCGAGAGAAAACACTTCAAGTTGACTTTCCTTCAGGAGATGTTTCCTGTCATATGGGAAAAGCTCCCAGGCACAGGCAAAGGTCTTGAAGGGTTTGCAGAATGGCATATTCACACCTTTGGAGATTTAACTACTAGACCAGATTTTCTTCCCTCTCTTGGCTGAGGCCAAAGCAAGGAGAAATGATAATATGTGGAAAGTTCCCTAGTCAGGGATCTTTTCTTTACTGCTGCTTATGAAAACTCAAGAAAATACCTTTGAGGGGAGACAAATTAAGTTCCAGGATGTTCTCTCAAAGTGAAATTTTCTGTTTGCCATGCCAGTAGAACACACCACTAGTTTGAAGGGGTTGCAGATTTGATTTTCCACATGAAATAAAGTTTGTGTCCAAGTTGAACTTAATAATCAGCCACTGAATTCCTGACAGAATCTGACAAAACACACACAATACAAACCAAACACTCCCATTTATGTCTGTGCCAAATTGGTAACATAGACATAAAATTTTGCTTCATGCTTTTCCTAAAGGTATTCTCTAAGGCAGATTCTAGTCTTGTTTCCTTTATGTCAGCAAGAACAACACCTTCCTGTTGTACTATTTATGAGATACATACAACAGCACCAATGAGGAGTGGGTGATCTGAAGAGAACAAGCCTTGCTTTCTTGCAGAAAACAGACTCAACCCTTCTCACGTAGTTTCCATCTTGGTTGAAGGGCACTGTAAGATGACTGATCTGCCCATCATAAAATCATAAGACTGTGCTTCAAACAATAAAGAATCAAGCTGAAATTTCAATTCGAAAATTTCTCAAATTTCAATTGACAAATTAGTGTTCTGTGTTTTCTCAGAGAATCCTTCTCTTTCAAACCCAATCCAATGAAGCAGCACACAATGCACACTGTGGAACTGATCCTCCACTGCATCACCAGCTCCCTGGGCTCAAATTCAAGCCAGGATGTTGGACTATTCTTCCACAAAAGATTGACTGAAAATACCTTCACAATCTGGAGCAATTTAGGATCTGGATTCTGCCAAGGAGCAAGTCTGTATATTTTTACCTCCATCACATAATTTTTCCTCTGCAGGTAGAGGCATTTCCCTTCATAAAGTGGATCAGTAGCTGATCCTCACATGAGCTGTAACTCAGAGCTTTGCCAAGCTATACCACAATTTCTGATCACATAAGCCCCCCATCAGGACTCAAGGCCAAGGAACTTCTGCACTCATAGTGTTCTGTCAGCCACCTCTAACCATACTGCTTGTTCTCCATGCAAAATGCAGGTTTGTAACCATGGAAAAATCTGCACTAGCGGTGGGCTCCCCCTTCCCAGAAGGGATAATCAAACAACGCTTCTATGGAAGCCATCTCCTTACATGTGGCTTCCTTCCTGCCCAGAACGTGGCTGGGACACTTCCTCCAGCCCACAATCTCAGAGCTTTAGAGCACAAGGCATAAAGTGTTTTGGCAAGTGAGCAACACTGCAAACACAGGAGTGTGTGAGCATCCAGCATGGCAGATCCTTAGTGGCTTGGCATAAACAGGGAAGGTAAGAAATCCCATCCTTTCAGCAGTCAGACAGATTTCTCAAGTGGCTTTTTTAAATAGGTCATGTGCCTCATTCAGCAGCTCCAGCTGATGCTTCCAAAAGAAACCCATTAACAGACTCCCCTATGTGTTCCTTATTGTTTGCACAGCTTTAATGGCCCCATCTGGCATCATCTTAAAGCCTCCTGGTCAGAAGCAGAGCAGCTTCTGGATACAGCAGCATGAGAAGTTGTACTTTGCAGCCCCTTTCTCAACTCACAAGATCTAACTTTGAGAATAAATAAATGTTTGGAACCAGGCAAGGGTGGGAAGGTATGGGACCACCTGCAACCTGAGACACCACAGTGGAGAAATTCCGTTCTTCTCCTCTTCCCTCACACTATGGCAAGTACTTGCACACCCGGTGCCTCCTTCATCCTTTGTGGTACCTCTAAAGAGACTCATTCCACAGAAAAAGAAGAGGGAACCAAAGCATATCTTCAGTGATGAGTGATGAAGGAGCAAGCCTCTGGTACCCCAGACCCACACTGGCTGAGCAGTTTCCAGTATAGAGCTATTACAACACACTCTGCCTCTCAGAAAAGTCGGAACATCTGTCACCCAATTTATTTTGTTACCAAATGCTGCTCAGGTGTGATGCAATGATTCATCTACAACAGAAGTGTTTCGGTTACTCTGTGCAACTCCCAGCCAATGCAGTAAAGATTAGCAGAACAGGCTGCAGCACACCTGAGAGCAGCAGAGTCCCTGAGTGGCACCTGCTGGTTTGCTCTGGTGACCAGGTGTGATTGACTGATGGATGGTTTTATCTGACTGCACGGACATTCCGACATGGGACACGTCTCTCCACTTGGGAGGTCTCAGGATGGTTCTGGGCTTCCAGATAAACACAGTTTATCAATAACAGATGCTGTTTGGATACTCTTCAGAAGATCATATCCTCTCCAGGCTTGGCTTAGCTTATGCTGTTATAGGAGCTCAGCACACCTTTTTGAGGTAAGCCTCAGCCTAGCCAAGCATTTAAAAGCACATATGCCCTTTTGTCCATATGCATGAATTCCCTTGGAAAGCCTTATCCTATAGGCACCTTCTGGAACCAGACTCCCTGCATCAAGAGGTTTCCAGCGTGCTTCTGGGAGGTGCAGCCAGACAAGCAGGGTTAGCACGGGAGCAAGAGCCAAGGCAGGAAGCTGACAGTTTGTTCTCTACCCTCTCCGCTTTCTTCTCAAACACAGTGTTGCTGAGAGCCAGCTGAAAGGCCAGAGACAGTCTGCAGTCGGCTGGTCTTTACTAAACAAAAGTTTACTTTCATCCACTGTGCCGCAGCCGCTGGAGTCACTTCCTCCTTCCTCCAGCCTTTCTTCGAGGCGAGAAAACAGTCGGCTCTTTCAGCACGTTAAGAAAGCCATTACAATCAATTTAGGCAGCGCACAGACAGACTCCGTGTCTACTGTATTCTGTTACCACAGGCCGAGGGAGCGGGGGGAGCGGACCCACTGCCCAGCTCCCCTCGCACTCTGCTCCGTAATGGAAAGGATGCCGGCGCCGGCAGCTATTGGGATCTCGCTAACAAATGAAGCTGTCATCAAACACCTCTTGGGGGAAGCGCTGGGCAGCGGGGGGTGCGTTCTTGTGCTGGAGCTGCCTCCACCGCAGTGGTCCTGCCGCTAATTGCTCAGCATGGAGAGCACACACTTAAAGCGCTATCGGCCTCGTCAATAATGGGGTATTAGGTGCCTCCTGGTTGGCGTAGCATTGATCTGTTCCAGCTTTCCCCTGTTGTTGTTGTGTTTGGGTTTAAGGGTTTTTTTCTTTTCCTTTGTAAGTGTTTTCTGAGCTTGTGTTTAGCGTGAGTGCTGCTTAAGTGCTAATTGTTACACCACAGATTGATTGGCGACAAGATGGCTTGCCAAGTTTTTTCTCCCATCTCCCCGGGTGGGGTGTGGAGGAAGGACAGAGGGTGGGGGCTGAGAAGTGGGGAGAGAGGGAATCCTTTTGCACTCACTGACTTCCTCTCTCACTGTCTCTCTGAGCTGGAAACTTTTGGCCTTTCCGAGCTTCTCCTGCCAATTTCCATTCCTGTTTTGATGCTCTCTTCCCTGCTGCAGAAACTGTTCATCTATTCCTGGGAATGTCCCGTTACAGTGTCCTTTGCCTAGATGACCTGGCCTGCTGCAATGACAGAAAAGGGTATTGCCCTTTTCCTTAAGAAAAAAAAAATAATAAAAAACCAATCACAAAAACTTGAAAGGGTTCCAGGCCTCCAGATACTCCCTTTCTCCATCACGTTCATGCTTCCAAAAACCTGTACTGCTGAGGCCATGCTGAGGTGAGAGACCTGCATAATATATGACACAGCAATGCCATGAGTCTCTAAAATCCTGAAACATCTGGGCAGGTGCCGGAGGAAGGATTTGAAACCCTCCCAGAAAATCTGGATGAAAGCTCTGAAAGCCTTGAAGATCTGCACTGTCCTAGCTAACATGAAACATTAGGAATGTTCCACCTAAGGTTAAAGAAGGTGAAACTTAAAACACGTTTTCTTCCAAGAAGTTCAACTGTTGCTCAGCTGAAAAAGTTCATTAGCCAACATTTTTAATTATTTCAACTCATTTTCCATGGAATCACAGAATATTCTGAGCTGGAAGGGACCCAAAAGGATCATCCAGTCAAACTCCAACATACACTGTATGCAGAACTGCCATTTGTTCTGATTCCTCCAGCACAGCAAGCAACTCACAATAATAATTTTGACGGCTACCAGTGCCACTGGTCATGCCACTGGGAAAGCAACTTCGTGACATTAACAGAGAAGCAAGCTGGGAATTGAAAAAGCTGGCAATGGAAAGTATTACTTGAACTTTGCTTTTGCCACTTACATGAAACTTTAAAGCTCTGCTCTCCTGATACATCAATTTGTGACTGAACTAAATAGAATTGGATTTTCTCATAGTACAAAAAAAGTTCCAACAGAAGACACAGCCTTAAACTTTGTTTTCTGATTAACATTCACACTAATAATGCTTATGTACTTGAACATGACCAAGAAGCAAAGGAAAGCCACACACAGTTGAGTTACAATTTGCTTTTCAATTCTAGCAAATATGCACAGGCATTTTTTCTCACTGATCCCTCAGATCTGTTAAAAACACTGATGTCTGGCAGTTCCCCAGGCCTGGAAAGGCTGCAAGAAACAGCTTTAACATTAGCAGCAGCAGCTTGTTGGTGACCATTCACTTCCCTCAGGAGGTTTAGGACATCCAGAACTACACTACCCCATCTTTCTAGGAAAAGCAAAGCACACTCCTCAGAAAGCAGTCAAACCACAGCAGAGGGAGAAAAACAGTCCTTTACACCTTATTAAGTTTACCCCCAACAGCAAGTGTAATTCCTCTAGCTCTGGCTGCACAATAAACAACACAATAAAATCAGAAACAAAGAACATTCTTAAAAAAAAACCAAAACAAAACAAAAACAAAAAACCTAACTGGATGTCAAAAAGTGGTACAAGTAGAGAAGAATGAGAAACACAGTAAAACAAGCAACTGAGGAAGCAGGAAAATGAGACTTGCTGGGTTCATATCAGGTAGGGTGTTTTGTACCCTGTTCCTCATAGATGGTATGATAGAAAGATAACATAGTGATGCTGCTAAGGTGAAAAAATATATAAGCACAATAGTCATTGCCTAATTCATATAGCACAATAGTCATTGCCTAATTCTAGTCTGATTGTCAAAGACACCAAGCACCTGAGGTTCTGCTTTTCTGTGGGCCTTCAATACCTTTGAAAATAGGTCATAAAAATACATTGAACAAAAATCTAAGAGAAGCTTCGATTGGCAGAAGATGGTCAGAGGGTCAGGATGAGGATGAGAAACTTCTTAGCAAGGTTTCCTGTACTTAACTCTCAGTTACAGTAGCAGATCTGACCTCATTTGGGTACTAAGCCCAAGGACAAATTCCAGCCAAACATTTCCATTCCCATTTGTAAACAGTTAACTTGTACTCTAAAAAAGCATTTGTTCCAAGCTTCGACAAGTCACAGTCAGCGACATCATGATGGAAGAGACCAGAATGTACAGCAAATAAATGAGAATTTAATTACACACACACAAAAAAAAAAAAAAAAGAGAAAAAACACCCAAACACACACACTGTGAAGAAAAGACAGCCATGCTAGCAGAGCACATACATGGGAAACTGTTTTCTGAGCTACTTTTGTCCAAAAAACACAGAACAAATTGCTGAGGCTTTTCCCCACTGCACAAAGTGGCTTTTAGCATCCCAGGTTTTCTCCTAAGACAACTGGCGTCGAGCTGCATATTGTCTGAAGATGCTGTCAAGAACATCATAAGGAAAGAGCTGTGTCTGAGGTCATCGGATTAGAGGAGAAACAAGGAACAGAGCTGGGGCTGGGGATGGAAAGGGAAGGGGGAGGCACAGTGACCTGGGTGACCTCTGCTGCACTAACTTGATATAACAAATAGTTCTGAAAAACCAAATACTGTTAACCCTTTTAAACTGGGTCATTCCCTGCTGTGGATAGCTCATGGAGCATAATCCTTAACTCCTTCCTCTCCACACACTTCCAAACACCTACACTTGGCACTGCATTAGGTCATAGGACATTTGCAGCTCTCTGGATTAAAGAAGAATCTCTCTACCCATACAAAAATGTGTCATGGATTTCAATTCCAAATTTAGCCAACTTTTTCAAGGCAAAACAAGTCTTTGCAAACATAAATGTGATCCATTTTCCTATAGAAAAAACTCACTTTTGGATGACAAAGTCAGTGTTTCTCTCTGCTGACATCTTCACTCAGACAAAGGGACATTCTTAAGTCCTTTGATAATATCCAATGAAAAATCTCTTCTTATAGGGGAAAGCAAAGGCAGTGACTCTCCCAACCTGCTTTGGACTCTGTAGAGCAACAAGTGCAACCTGATGGGGAGAAAATCTTCAAGCCTTTATGGGGCTCCTTTATGGGGCTCCAGATCCTGGTTTTGACCCACTCCTCACTGCTGTCTAACTGCAAACTGTAGCAAAGCTCCCAACTCTGCAAAACTGGGCTCCAGACCTTGGAGGAAATTATTAGCTTGTGTGTGATTTCTAGTACATTTTTACTTCTGCTCACAACTCCAAATGCTTGAATAAATTGTGAGGTATCTTGGTCTTTCTGGTTCTATTCCTAACCACAAATTAAAGTGGAAAAAATTATCCAGAAATTTCAGAACACTACAAACCAAGTTTAAATTTCACTCTGGTTTTGAACCTGGATAAGCATTTCAAAAAAGAGCATAGATTATCCATTACTATTTTTTTATTCCTTATGAAAACCCTTAGCTTCCTCCTTCTCTTACTGTGATAACCACTTTTTAATGTACCCAGCACTACAGCTTTGTGCAGTTTTCTACTTGGATGAGTGCCATGAACTTCCAATTTTGAGGTTCCAGAAGCAAACCCTGCCTACCTCTGTTCCACAGTTCCACACAGAGGTCACACAGCCTCCTCTGGCCACAGCCACTGCAGAAAGGCCACTCCAGCAGGGAGGGCTGGCAAGATGTGGCAATGCTGACTCTTGGAAACCCTAACGGGAAAAGATGGTTGTATGGGATTAAGGATGGAGCAGGATTCTGAACTGCTTTCCCCCTCTTCTTTAAGCTTGGATCATATGACCTCCAAAAATCCCTTCCAACTTGTAATATTCCACAGTTCTGTAGGGAGCTAAGGACTGCTTTGCAGAGCAATATTGTTGGCCTGTATCAGGTGTCTGGAAACAGAAGATGAGGTCTACTTTCCCAGGACTAGGCCAGAAAACTGTGACATTATCAGTAAGCTCTATATGGCACCACACTTAATGGAAGAGATAGAAATCACTCCTGGAAAAAGACATATAAACTCCTTGACCATTTCAACACACAAGTGCACAAGGATCTTTTAGAGTTCTCCTGAGGCAATGAGGGGTATTTTTGCTGCCTGCTCATTTATACCCCACTTCTCTAAGTCTGGGAAAGGATTTCTCCTTCAAGTCTCTGTGTAGACAGGCTTCTCCAGAGCATTCAGAGCAGGAGCAAAGCATGTGTGATTTGTGTCCTGAGGTAAGATACCTCAGAGCTCTGTAGTCCCAAGTATCAGCAGATTCCTTCCAGAAAAGACCTCTTGCCATCGAGAAAAAAGATCTTCAGCTTTCCCTGCTTTATTTGTTGCTCATCTGAAATTGAAAGAGGAGTGATGAGAGGATGGGAGGCATTCAGTCACTTTTGAAAAGCTCTGTGTCCATGAGAGAGACTGGGCAAACCATGTCAGAAGCTGGGAATGACTCAAGGGTAGCTTTGTCTCCAGGCTCTGTCATTCTCAGCTGCTCTGCTCAGCCTGACAAAGAAGCTGAGCAGAGGAAGGGATTTTAAGGAACCAGACAGGAAAGCTTTATACTACAGAACTGGATTTAAAAACTGACCTTAGATCTAGGATTTTGTTTATAGAGACTATATCCACTACAAGAAAAGTGTGGCCTTAGTTCTTCCTCTTTCAAAACTTAGAAAAATGTTTCCAGATGTAGGATTCCATCTTCCTGACTCTAGTAGAGTTATGAGGAAGTCTGTCTAGTTTCTTCCACTTCATTTCAGTGTCTATAGGTAAGATGAAACTACAGTCCATGTCCCACCTTTTCATTTCAGTAGGAGAGAATTCAATTCCTCCAAACCTACTGGCATTATTCTGGAACAGTTTGCTGTCTGCCCAGCTTACAGGCACACAGGTAGGGCACAGGGTGGCAGTGCCAGGAGTAAGAAATGACACAAGGACCAAACTGGGGGTGACAATATTGTAGTGTAACAATAGAGCCTTTATAAAACTTAATACCAATGGTGTGAGACTAATCAAGAGCCAAAGCTTCTTTTGATTCTGTTTGCATTTGAATCATGTCCATGACAGTTGTCAACATCCAGACGCTCTTCTCTTCCCTCCAAACCAAAATAATGAGCTGCAACATAGGGTACACACTTCATCCGGAGAACACTGACAAGATGAGCACTGCTGAGGAATGGCACTGGCATTCCACCAAGATGGCTATTGAAAATAAATGGGGCATCAATCAGTCGGCAAAAATAATAATTGACATCAAAAAGGTGATGTTATTGGATAACTAACTGGCTCAACATATGCTTTATGAAGTTGCCCATGTCTTTTTCATGTAATATCTTACATGTACCTGAAAAATTTCCCTACTCACATGGTCCAAAAATGCCACTGCTAGAGTGTTCAGCCATGCCTCACACAGAAATACTGAACCTACACAGAAAAGATATTCAAGTTTAATAGAGATTAATCATGCTGAGAAGGCAAGTCTAACATCAAAGAGGAGACTTGAAACTGAGTTCAGCAACTCTGGAGTCTTGAGCAAGGAAAAGATTAAACTACTGCAAAGTTGGTGGAGTCTCCTAAGCACCCAGCAGTGACCATTCCATTTATCTGTATGGTCATACTTGTGCAGTATCCCCAGCACCATGAATGATTCCCATAAATTTGCCAGCAGGAAACGGTGTCAATTTCCGAGCATGGAGCAGAGGAACACAGGACATTGCAGTCTAACACTGGTATCTACAGCAAGCACAGCAGCGAATCTCTCTGTGCTCCAGCTGTAAGAAGGGCTCAGAGCTGTTTCTTTCTGCTTCTCTTCTCCTCATCCTCATCCCCGTTTCCACCAAGGAACATCTCTTAAATCCAGCACGTGAGGGGATCTGCTTGGCCCTGCCTCTCTAAATAAAGGAGAAACTTCTCAGCTGCCTATTCCACGCTGACTGAGGGGGCAGGGAGGCTCTCAAGCAGCCTGATGAGAATTTACAGGTCGCCGGCTCCCTTTCCCCGCTGTCAAGCAGGGGGCAAACCCTTAATGGGGCGGAACGGGGAGCGCAGGGCTGGCTCCCGGCTCAGCCCCTAATGAGGGCCGGCGGCTCGGCCCGCAGCTCGTTAGGGAAGGGCGGCGCAGAGCGGGAGCCAGGGACAGGGGCACACAATGGCTCTTGAGGGACCAGCAGCAGCAGCACTGGGGCTCGGGGGAGGGGGCACAACCACCCCCTCCTCCTCTGCCTGCTCCTTGCCTCTTAAAATCCCATTACCTTCCTTTTATTTCACAGTAGAGACTGGTGGGAGGGAAAGGAGGGGGAGCTGTCCGGGAGGAGCTGCCTCTGTCTAGTGCCTTCTGTCAGCAGAGGTCGGGCCCATAGGATCAATTTTTTTTCTGTGGATGTGATTTTCTTGTCTCCTTCTCTTTTTTTTTTTTTAAACAAGAATACGGGCGCCAGGCTTACAAGAGGTCCTCAAGAGCTGTCAATCAGGGCCATGAAATATTCAGAGAGCTTAATCTTCTTAGGAGATCTGTAGAGACCCCCTCATGGGGTCTGAATGCTCTTCACGAACCTGCAAAGAATGGGTAAGGGGAGGAAGGAAAATAAACACAGCTGAAAAGAATGAAAAGAGAGACATCCTTAGACAGACACCCTCATATCTCAGTGAGGGGCATATTGTAAGAATTTAAACAGAATAGAAAAGACCTTTTAAGACCCAATTAGTGGAACAGTCTCCTTTCTGACTGGGAACCTGGAAAACTGCCTTTAGGTATTCTTCATCATGGCTATTTCTTCCTTTTTTTGCTCAACAGGTAGCCCAGTTCATTGGCATTCCCAGCTTGGCCATGACCTAGTTTTTGACCTTATACAACTGCTGCTTCTCCACAGACTTTGACTTTCATGTGGTCTGGCCAATACACAAGAATTCCATCGATCTGCTTAGTTAAAGGTCAGGAACAGGTACACTGGCCTGGTGGGTAGTCTGCAAGCTGCATCAATTTCTTTTGAGATCCTAGGAATTAGATGTGGATTTTTTAGGATATTAGCACAACTCAAAGTAAGACAGTCTTGAGATAGATAATTACTTTGAGCTCACAGCAAGTACCTCTATTAAAGAAACACCATCTTAAAAAACATACTGAGAGATGTGACTCACCTATGTAAGCAATAAGAGCCCTTACAGAGAGATCTAAGATAGATTTTAAAGTGAAAACTTGGCTATCTATTTTTCAAAGACAAGCCAGAGACAGGCTGTTCCCTGTTCAAAAGCTATAGTAAGTTTTCTGAAAAGAGACTCCTCTCTGTTTCTCTCTTTACATCTCTACTTATCCATCTTAAGGAAAGTCTGTGTGAAGAATGAATGCTGTAAATAAAATAACTTGTATCAAGTTATCATCCTCACAAAGTCAACTGCGACTCTAAAACTTAAATGTCCCATGTCTGCTGTTTGAAGGACCGTGTCCAGCATCTGTAACAAGTCCCTGCAGTCTCCGGAGAATCATGTCCACCATCTCACTCCAGCCCTTAAGAAATTAATTACTAAAATGAGCAGGCTGAAAACTTCCCTGTATTTATCCCTTCCACTAGCATCCAAAATGCAGAAAATAATTCCACTGCTGCTGCAAATTCTATGAGAGGGAAAAATACCAACTCACACTGGAAGTGTGATCCAGCAGTTAAAGACACTAGTTCTGAATTGAAGCCTTATGTGTTTGCATATAAATGCCTTGTTAACCATTGGGCCTTACTTAAGTCAAGAAGGACAAACAGTTTTCATCCTCTAGCTGGTTCAGTAAATCCTAGTTTGGGAAACAAGTCTGCAGCAGGGTGTGACACCTGGACATCTGGCCTTTACCTGTCCTCCTTGCCCCATTGACCCATGTAATCACTGCCAAAAAAGGAGCAAGGGAAGGCAGTTTTCCAGTGAGGACATGTATCCATTTACTGCTATATACTGGGATGAATAAAAGAAGGATTGGTACCTTCCCCGCACCCAGCCCTCGAGGGAAAAACTCTCTGTGTAGCACTTTGTGCTCATGCATCTCACACAAGCTGTGGTGAAGAACTGCTCAGAGAGTTTTACATCTGGAGGGCACAGGGAGGTTGGAAGTGTTTGCTTATTCACTGAGGGACAACAGGTACAGCTCTGCAGAAAACAAAGAGGATAAAGAGGAGAAAATCCAGTAACCAGCCATTGAAACCTATAAAGGGAGAGCTTATGGTGTAGCATTAGGAAGAAAAAGTGCCAGTGCAGGTCGTGAGAGGGGGCAGTACAAGAGCAAAGGCAAGGTATATTTTTTCAGGCAGTGGTAACAAATTTAAAAAAAAATAAAAAAAAAAAAAAGAGAAAGCTGTCTTCTCCCTCCTCCTCTTCTCCTGCACCTGGGGTCATGCTGTGACCTTTTAGAAGACAGGATGTAAAAGTGACCTTTGTCAGAGTGTGACAGAGCGTCCAGCCAGGCTTTCGGTGAGCAGACGTGGGAGGCCCATAGGCAGTGCTCCTTCCCCGGGCAGAGGTCCTGACCTGCAGCAGCGCGCTCAGGGAGCTGTCAGGGCAGGCAGGCTCCTGTTCCCAGTTCCTCTGTTTTAGGAAGCAAAGACAGGAATACAGCCTAGCACACAATGAGCCTGCTCTTAAAACTTTCTCATCCTGCTGTAACAACAGAGGTATTGCTTGGGAGCTCTGAGACAGTGCTTCTCTCTTTCTCCCTCTGTCCTCTCTCTGAGTCCTAAAATAATCTTATGAAAAGGCCACAATCCCTAGATGCTTGAGTTACCTTCAAGAAGTCGCAAGCACACTGAAGTCCTTTCAAAGGCAAGAGAGGGGGGAATGGGACCAGAGATTCTTTGCTGCTTTCCTGCCACCACTTAATAAAACCAAACCACCCAGCACATGTAACTGGATGTGTTGAAGAGGCTCAGGAATGGCTTTGCAGACACCCTTCTCTGGCTCCTCTCTGAGCCCAGGGCTGTGTGCACAATCCTAAATACTCTATGTCCATACATTTTCCTGCAATCAATGGCACAGATGTGAGAGAACAAAAAGCTACAGAAAAAATAATCCAGCCCTGGGACAGACCCCAGCAAGTTGTAAACAGGTCAGTCCCACACAGCAGAGCGAGGAAACCCTGGAGAAAACCCAGCAGGAGCTGTGTGACACCGGCTCACCCCACACACGTGTTCTGCTGCCACTCGCAGGGACAGGCACTTCCCCACTCTGCCCCTAAGCCCCTGCTTTGGCTAATTTACAGCAGATCCTCCGGATAAACACATCTCTGTTGGACATGCAGTTCAGGTGCTGGCTGCTCCAGCTGGGAATCCCTCATGTCCTTGCTATGTCCTGGAGGCATGAGAGGGCACAGGAAGCAGGGCAATCTCCAACCTCCATCTCCTGCTGCCCCACGACCCCTGGGCTGCCACTGCTGACCCTGCTGGGGTTGCCAGGGGTTGACTAATTTGGACACGTTCAGGCAATTGCCGTCATCAGCTTCCTGCTTTGTGGATCAGGGAGGTTTTTGCTGTAGGCGGGAGTCAATTATTTGGCAATCTCAGGATGATCGGAAGAGACTATTAGTGTTTGACATTTTAAAGGGAAATGGAAAACAGCCCACCTCTCCCCTTCTGCCAGCTAAACCAACCACTTCATATTAAACTTTACATGGCTCCTTCCTCATGCAAATTGGCTCAACAACTGCAGCTGGTCTCCAATGTCAATGGGCCACCTCACAAAAAGATGCTTGACCATGACTCCGAACCTGCTTTCACAGAAAGTGACATCTGGGCTTCAATGGAGCCTCTTCAAGCCTATGAACAGCAAAAGTTGCTCATGGAAAACATAAACCAGCAGGCTGAGTAGGGAACATAAGTATGGAAGTGTCCACAAATTAGTTAAATGGAGCTACATGCTGTACATTCAACATCCTGACCTGACAACACATGGATGAGACTTGTTTGAAGCTTAAAAACCTCACCACAGAGAAAGATCAAGCCTAAGTGGTAGGATGGCAAATCTAAGAGCTGTTCAGCAAGCCCATGCATTTCATGAGAATAAACTATTTCAGACACTTTTCCAAAACTCCATTCTATGCCTCCATATTGTATGAGAGGGTTATCCACTTCTCCCCAAGATTTCTTTTTGGGGATTTATGCAGAAAAGAATACTTATCTTGGAAGCATAGAGCAGAGACCAAGACAGGCCCCTTGGTAACGTAAGCAGCAGAGTCATAAACCAGTAGTCCTGGTTCCAAGTATGTTTAAAAACCAGTCCTTGAGAAAGAAGGGAATGTAGTAGGACTCTTGCTTCAGAACTAGCAGCAATAAAAGTGATGTCCCCTGAATTACAGAACAAGGTTTTCAGCTTGGCTATCTCTCTCCTGTCCACCTTAACTACAGAATATGTAATATTACTGTTTAGCAGACAAGTGTAGAAATCCCACCTGGAATCAAACTCTCACTGTACCACCCACTGTGCAAATATACAGAAGCATTTTTATTTTTCCCTCTTTTAATATGATAACTTAAGGTTTGACCAGCAGAATTTATTTCCAAAGGCTTAGACAGATTGACGACACCGGGGAATTATTTTACAAAATCACTGGGTATTAGCAACCTTCTCCCACTGTAACTGTAGGATTGAGTTGAAAGTGAAGGCCACACTTCCCTGTAAGGACTGACACAGGAAAGCCACTCTCCAAGGCTTAGACACAACAGTTTAGCAAACAAATGCCTGCCTCGATTCCCGCTTCCTAACAAGGAGGGAGGAACACAACTTGATGGTTTCCCCACTGCTACAAAGGCAAATAGTGACCCTAAATAAAGGATTTTCTGCTCTAGAAGAATAACCCATGATGGAGCCTAACAAGGGGCTGTTGTTGGGGGCTGCTCCCTCCTCCCCCTGCCTTTATTACCACCAGTATCCAGTTGGCCCAGGTTCCCCCGGGACTGGCCAGGGTTTGTCTGTGTGCAGACAGCTCTGATGTGGCAGCAGGGCAGACTCTAAGCGCTGGTGTGATTTAATAAACAGACACTTAAGGCAGTTTACGCTGGAGTCAGCCCACTTCGATGGCCTTCTCTGCTAATTTAACACTGGCTGCAGCCCCCGAGCTGGCGTCTCCCTGCTCATTAGGGAGCAGGGGTGTGTGTGCCTGTGTGTGGGGGAGGAATTCTTGTTTCACATTGGTGCTCCAGAGATTTTATTATACCGGGCAGCTCATTTCAGTCACTATATCGCAGAAGATTTTTAAAGAGAAAGGGGGAGGCAGGGCATGCTAGTTAGGGTCCTTCCCTGTTGTTATTTTCATTAATTTTCCTCTTTTTTTGTTTTGTTTTGTTGTGACAAAAAGGGACAATAATTGCCATTTGCCGCAGACTTTGAGGAGTCCTCCTCAGCCATTACAGATTAAATTGCATTCTGTACAAGTGTCCATCAGGCCCCAGATCCAGACTCCAGGCTGGTTAGAGGGCAGCTGATTCAGCTGCAAGAACATTTTGCTCCACTTCTGATCAGTCCTAATTATAAAAGGGATGCTCTTGCCTTTAACCCCTGGAGTTCTCTCTCCCCTATTAGGATGGAACAGCCCTCAACTAGCTCTTCCACTGCTTTAACTGAGTCACCTGGACTGCCAGCAGCAGAGAATAATCTACAGATCTCTGTTTTTCTTCCCATTTTTATCTCTCAGACCCAAACAAACAAAACCTTTCAGATTCCAAATGGAGAATGGTAAAACCAGGACAGGTTTATTTGCAGAAGCCATTCAATCATGTTTTAGATTTTGTAAAATCAAATCTAAAACTAGAGAAAATACCAACCCTTTCAGTCCAAAGCGTGAACAGGTTGAATACACATGGCTGAGGCGGTTTTAAGGTAGTGAGCATCAGTACTCCTAGGAGCATACTGGGAGGCAGAGTCAATAATATTTTTGGAGAAGGCACACATGGAGTCCATTATGGTTCTGGCAGCACAGACAGAAGTATCAAGGCCATGTTGTTAACACCTGCCTCAGGAAGAGCTACACAGCTGTACTGACAGCACTGCAATGTAGATACAGAATGCACAACTGGACTGAACCCAAAAACTAGTGGTGTCCTTTTCCCTTCAAATAAAGTATGTTCCAGTTTAAAACCTCTTACAATGGATCTTTCCACATCTTTGGTAACAACAAGGTGCAACAGGACTAGAAACAAAGCAGAAAACCTTTGTGGGCCTGATATTGCTCGCTTCAAGCCTGGTTTTGATGCAACTCTGACACTGACTTCAGCTGGGATACATCAGAGAAGAATCTACCTCTGTTTGATTTTGGCTCCTGCAGCACAGACTCCCCTCATCCCTTCTTAATAGCAAGCTCCTGCCTTTTCCCTCTCACAGCTAATTCCCCTTCCTTCCACAGCTTCTTTCCTAAGAGAGAAGCAGGGTTGGGATCTAGACTTCTCTGAAAACTGGCTGTAGGCCCAAG
Organism: Bombycilla garrulus; assembly: GCA_013400315.1. Classification (NCBI taxonomy): domain Eukaryota; kingdom Metazoa; phylum Chordata; class Aves; order Passeriformes; family Bombycillidae; genus Bombycilla; species Bombycilla garrulus. Next base: position 66,561 of record VXBU01008290.1, read on the forward strand.
CTGCCCAAGAATGCCACAAGCACTTGAGGCCCTACAGCACCACAATCAGGACAAGTCTGTCCCTTAGCACTATGCTGTTTTGGTTTTGTTCCGTTTTCAGTGAGTTTACATTCTGCTGAATATTTCTTAGAACCAAGACCCCTTTAACCATTGGCTGGAATACATTAGTGGAAAATGTAAAAGATGGTAAAAAACTCTAATAAAATATCCATGAAGAAAAGCAGCACAATGTGTCTTCTCCAGCAAGGAGACAGTTCCCTCAAACCAGGCTATCATCCTCAATGCCTAATGGCACAAGAAGTGTTTTAACATCCTTCTGATACAAACCAGAATCAGCTGTTACCAAACCCATGAACTAAGTCTGTGAAAACATTCAGGGACACCGTGCAGAAGGTTTGCAGCAAACAATTTGGAGACACCTTCCTTATAAAAGGATTTCTCCTTATTTATCCTCAGAGAGCAACTGATGTCCTGAAGCAACAATTCTGACATTACTGCCAGAGACCTTACCTGGTAAAGTAATTCCTTTGCTGTTCTTGTCCTTGTGGTATTTTAATTATGCTTACCTTTTGGATTTCAGTGATCCTTGTGGGTGCCTTCCAGCTCAGGATATTCAATGCTTCAATGATTCTACCTTCTAAATCCCTTTTCAGAGAGAAGGTCCTAATACACATTCTCTGCACCATTCACTCAGTGAGGGCCATATTTATTCCTTTTGGACTTACCCATCTTCTTATACAGCAACACAGAGGAGCTGGTCAGAACTGGACATGTATTTTAGTTTGGAATTCCCTGTCCAGTCCTTTAATGCAGGATGAGCCATCTCCATCTTAAAACCACATCTATGAAAAAGCAGAAATTTGCTACTTCAGTGGACAGAGGAAAGGTAGTTATAGCAATGTAAAATGAGTTGAGAATAGGTGTCACACTGCCGCAAATAACATCAAATGATCATACATGTAAGTAAAATATTTATAGCAGTATAAACTTGTAAGTGAATTAAGCTGTAGGGAGCAAAAACATGATGAAGAATCAAACCAACAAGGAACTGCATTTCACTGAGTCAATCAGCTGAGCTTCTGCATTTGTTCATGTGCATTTTTAGCTCACTCTAATTTTGAAAAATGACAAGTTAAAATCAATAATTACTTAATGAGTAAACGCTTAATGGTTTATTTATCATCGCTATTATTATTTTACATATTGCTGCTAGTGCCAGAGGTTGGAAAAAGAAGAGACAGAGGAAAGTGTATCATAGTAGATGTGTGAGACATGGTTGTTTTAAGGAGTTTAAGAAGTCAAAGAAATCCTAAACAAAACTAGCAGAGGGAATGTAACTGACCCTGAAAATCATAATCTAAAATCTAATTAGAACAGGTGAGGCTGACACCGGGAAAGGAATAACAGCAGCAAAAGTGAATTACACTGCAGAGCTACCTAGGAACCTCTGCCACTGACCATAACATTTGTACTACAAGCTGTGCTAACCCCAGGGAAAAAGAGGATCCCCACAGGGAGAGATTAGAAATAAGCATAAAATGCTCCAACTCAGTAAGTATTAAAAAAATCTCTTCAAAACTCAAATGTAATTTATTCTCTTCAGCACTGCCATCATTTCCACTCGTGAACTAAAAGCCTGGCACAAGGGAAACGACTTCTGTTCAGTTTGCACGGCAAACAGGTGGATAAATCCCTCTCCTGGGTGGAAAGACAGACTCAGGTTTAAGGGAAGGAAAGCAAGGCCAAGCTTTCAGCCATTTTGTGCAGCCGTTTCCAATGCACTCGGACAAGCTGATCGTGTCAGTGTCTCAAGGTCCCCAGAGACCGTAATCTTATGTGTTCAGAGAGGCTTTAGTTCATGCAAGGTCAGAGTAATTGTGCATGATTAATGGTTTATCTCTTCCTGAAAGCCTTACACAAAGGCTCCAAACCAAGTTAGCCGTAATTCCATACTCCTTACAGTCCGCTTAAAGGGGCAGCATCCTATTTCCTGTTGGTGGGGCCAAGCAGGTTGACTTTATCTATCAGAATTGGAAGTGAGCCATGTGGCCTTTAAAAGAAGTTCCTCTCCCCCATTCAGATTCCAAGGAAACATGAATACACTTGAAAAAAAAAAAAACAAACCAAAAACGAAAAAAAAAAAACCAAAACCCCCCCCCAAAAAAAAACAATAACAAAACAAAGAAAAAGAACGAAAGGAAAACAAAAAGAGAAAAAAGAAAGAAAAAAAAGTACAAACTCAGTCAAAACTGCCCTAAAGTCTGAAGACTTCTCTGTAACAGTTCCCAAACCTTTTGTTGTGAGATTCTTTGGTTTTTCTACAGATGTGCTCCTTATCATATTGCCAGAGCAGGACACATTAGAGTCACCTTAGATTTTTATTTTGCAGCCTTATTTTGTTACAAAAGGATCAATTACAGCTTTGTGACCATGGGCAGCCAATAAGCTGATTAAATTATTATTTGCAGATAGAGCTCACAGATAACTCCTTAGGCATAGCTGCAAATTTAGCCCTTTTTTGTTTCCCAAAGCATTAATGCACACAATTGCCCTGAACTCATTGTGCCTTTTGCTGGAGTTTTCAACTGCCTGTTTTCAGACTATGGAGCATTTGTGAGCTGCTCGTTCAGCTCCTTGGTGACACACAGGGTGTAATTGGGCACCTAAGTCATATGCTGTTGTTTCTGCCTTCTGAGTGGATGTGCAAAGCCCTTTACCCAAGAGAATAGTGAAGACTTTTGTTCACATACCAAATCCTCCTTGCTCTCTAAGATGTTCAGATCAAACACCACATTCTCTGTGGATTTACGTGAATCAAAATCCACACACTTAAAGTTTGCTCCCTAACAGCAAACGACAGGGATCACAAACGTGGATGAATACAAACAGCAGTTGGCAGCTCAAATATACTTTTGTCTTTTGTAAATGCAGTTCCCACCAGCAAAAGTTTTGATTTATTTGGGAATTTGAAATGTTATGTTATGTTATGTTATGTCAGAGGGAAGAAAAGGCATCCAATGTGGTTAGAAACTTCCACACAGCAATAATAGGAGTTGCCCAGAGCTCATGGAAAATGAGCCAGGAAGCCTCTGGAAAGGCAACACTGCCAGTCAAAGGCAGCTCACCCACTCTGCCAGTGTGTCAGGAACACATTAATTTCACAAGGTGGAGGAGCTGAACCGTGTCATCAGCTGCCTTGAACACCTTCTTACCCAGCAGGAATGGACTGACTGAACACTGCAACCTGAAGAGTACTTGGATGAAAAAGAATTATGACCTCAATTGTTTTGCTGTCAGAGGAAAGGTAGTATCAGACACTGGACTGCAAAACAGGAGATGCCAGCAAGCTGGGGAGATTGGATTCTTGGAAAGACTTCCCATGGGAAGCAAGGCAGAGTAAAGCTGGAATTTTCTAGACAGACTACACCAAGAGTACAGCAGCAAACTGACAGAAAGGAAATACAATGTCTTTGATCTTAACTAACTAAATTGAACACTAACATGGAAATAGCAACACACAAGTAAAGGTTAATATCAAGGAAGAGCATAGGAGGAAGAGAAAAAAATCTGGGACAGAACTGCAAAACAAATTACATGCACCACACATGAAGAGCAGAAAGGAAAAAATCAAGAAGGTCATCAACGATTTCTTTACTTCCACTTTCACTAAAAGATTAATGTTGACTCAAGGTAACTTTTCCTATGAAGAGAAAGACACAGTCCAGAACAAAGACATTGCAGGTTAAATAACACTTCTGTCAGTACAGCCAACTGGGGGGCTGTGTGCTAAATCTCTTTTCCCCAGAGGGAAAAGGAAGCATCATAAATTATCCAAGCTGTGGAACAGATTCTATGCACAGGGCTTGGATCACCACATGCCCATAGAGCCAGGAACTGGGAATGGCAGCAACAGGCTCTGGGGAGAGAACAACAAAAATTCCAGATCTCATGAAAGCCGCATTTGGCTCATCCTGAGCTCCTCACCTGGACTGCCCTGAACCAAAACAGTGATCAGCCCAGACTGCCCAGCAGCAAGACTTTGGTCTGATAAGCAGGATGTGGACTGAGGAGATTCACCAGGAATAGTAACTCAGGAATCCTGGACTGGCTTTCAAGTTCCCCATCAAAGCAGCTGGAAAGTTTGCATGTGACAGCGCAGGACCTGACAGCACCATGCAGGGTCACAGAGCAGCCTCTGCTCCAAACACAGCATTAGAGCTCAGTGTCACCAGCAGGCACTGTCTGCTCTGTGCTCAGTCCCACAACAAATGGGGATTTGTCTGCCATGTCACATTTCCCTGGCTCAATACCTGGAAAGTCAGCATGTGATGCAGAACAGACTTAAAGAAGAAAATCACTGCTTACAGCCTCAGCACACATTTTCTGAAGCAGCCCTGAAGATGTATCAGCTGGCCACCTTTTATTCTTTGCAATACCATGAGGAAAATGGGAGAGAAGCCTATCCATGCACTGCTATGAACACTCCTTGGAACAGCAGCAAACAACCCTGGCTTGGGATGCAGTGTCCTTTCCAATATGGTAGCAATATATCTTTCCTAGTTTTTTTTAACTGTTACAGTTACCAACCATTTGAACAACCTAACTCAAAATTGCCATGGAGCCTGGGCCTCAATTTCTTTTTCTTCTTGTCTCTTTGGGGTAAAGTAGATTTTTATGCCAGATTAAGCAAAGTGCTGCTCTTCTTTGATCTACAGTTGAGGCCACAGTACTGACTGGAGAAGGGAAAAATAATTCACCAGAGTTCTCCTAACTTAACTTCAGCCAAAAACACTTGGGTTTCCAAGGTTTCCCCTATTTCCTTTTTAGTAGGGACATCAAGAGACAAGTAACAAGTTAAATATGTTGAAATATATATCTGGTTTGCTCTTCATTTCTTTCCCATTTGCTCTCTTTCTCTACAAGTAGAACCTGAACAAATACTGACCTTAGAAAAGCCTCAGCATGAACCATCAGAAGGTGTATAAAATACTTCTAAGTTATTTAATAACCACAGTATCCTAACCATCAATGCCCCTTTTCCACTTTGCTCCTTCATGCCGCTGTTCAGGATAAGACAGACTGTAGAATTTTTTAACAAGTATTTCTGACACCGCATCTAAGAACATCTCAAAAGAGGAAGAAAAATCTAAAAGCTTAATCCAGTCTGGTGCAGATGTCAAATGACAGACACATCCCCACATTCCTCAGTGCTTATGTTTAGCTTCAAACTCCCATTAATTAGCATTCAGCAATCTCTGTATAATTTAAAAACTCCAATAATAGTAAGAGCCATAGCTGAAAGGAAAACTTCCTCAGTTCAGACCTTAACTAAGTCAGGCAGAACAGTGAAGTTCTAAGATAACAAGGATAAAGCCATCTTAAGTCTAGCATGACAATGACATGTGCTTACTTGTGACAAAATTAACAGTAAAGTCTGCATAACTCAGAATATAAACAGCACCAGGTGTTTAAGTAGCACTTAGCCTGGTGTTAATTATATCTCATGAGCTCTGTCTTTCAGCAGAAAAGTTTCCAAGAAATCACTCTCCAGTGGCACCAGATGATTTGGAAACAGCTAGTTAGTAACTTACAGAAACAAAGGATTAAATTGTGCCTTAAAACATCCAATACAGGCTGCTTCAAAGCCATTCAACTAAATCCAATGCTTTTTAAAATCATTGCAAGTAGGACACTGATAGAGTTAGAAGAGCAAAGTTGAGAAACAAAAGCAGTCATGGCTATGAGGGGCAAAAGTAGCAGAGCTAGATCAGAAGCCTGGCCTTCTGTAGCCCTTTTCTCGCACTAGTTCTGCTCTTTATAGAGTTACAGACCTCCTTCTGTAGCCTGGCCTGCTTTCTAGCTCAGCCAAAACACATATTCCAGATATTTCAGTCCTTCCTGTGAAATAGCTCAGCTGTTGCTAGGCCTGAGGTAAACCCACCACCTCTTCTCCCTTAAAATGATGTGATATTGAACACCAGACAATTGATTTCAACCCAGCAGTTCATTACTCTGCAAGTGGGAAGAGCAGCACATCAACCCCCAACCCACACCCTTATAACAGAAAAATGACCCAGTCTGGGACTCCACACAGGACATCAGAAGGTTTTTTTGTTTTCCACTATTAGAATACTCAGTATGCAGTGCAAAATAATTAGTTAGCTGGGGTGTTCTCTGCTTTTTTTAATTAAAAGGAACAGTCATGCAATGCCAAAAATTGACTTCTGGAGGGGATTTGAATGATATGAGTAGCTGTTGCATTCAGCTTATCTGAGCCTACAGACAAGTGATGCATAGAATAAAGGACATCAGCAGATTTGATGTTTTACCCCATCCCTGTATGCATTTAGTTGGGAGAACTCACCAACTTTCAAAATGTATTTTACAGCCCCTGAGCTCAGCTGTGCAACCCAGAAAGTGGAAGTGTGGAATGGCAGCAGCAAACAGGCTGGCTGGGCCCAGGGAAGGCTCACATCACCCCAGACATTCAGTCACACATGTCTGAACATTGTCATTCAACCTTCCCTTCACAAGAGTGTTCCCACCTGCTCCAAGGGTCTCACATCATCCTTCTTCCATAGGGCCAGCGGGCTAATGAAGGTGTGCAGAATTGCTCTCCATGAGTAAATGCCTCAATCAGAAAAAAAAAAAAAAANGTTATTGCACCTAAAATCATGGGAAAATAAATAAACTGAAAGAGTTGCTTCAGCACCTGTGTTAGTAACAGCCTAGAAAAAAATGGGGGGATTTTGAGATGCTGTCTTCCCAGGAAGTTTCAGTGGTTTACTAAGTAGAAAACACCAGCACTCCAAATAAATTTCTAACTATTTAACTTTGGATTCCTTTAGCATACAGTTCCACTCAAATCCAAACTCATCCAATTTCCCTGGGTATTAAAATAGGACAGGTTGAACCTACTGACCAAAGGAGTTATTCCCTAATATCTGAAGATACTCTTCAAGGGGATGGAACATGGATATGCACTACACAGGTCACATTTTGACAGTCATGACTTTGATGGGACACCAAACACTGCACAGACAGATTTTGTTTTGCATAAATATATGGTACAGAAAGGAACTGGTTAACAAGAATGCAAGAAACTCTTTACAAATTGGTAGTGATGGCAATTTCCTGCAATAACTTAGAAGATTTTCACTTGCTTGGTTGGGTTAGTAACTCATATCCTTAGGTTGAAATTCAAGAACCTCAAGTCTTGACACACAATCCAGTGATTAATAATATAGACTGTGTGTACAATAATGTGAAATATACGGGACCAAATTCATGGTATACCTACATTAGATGTAACATAAGTGCCTTTCAATCAGGTTTGTGGTTTCAATACACTTTTGGAAGGTTTGTTATTGGAGAAGAGACTTAAAAAACTGACTTTTCAAGAAAAGCTACCACTACAGTCAATGAGAGTTATGCCCAACTGTAAAAAAAGAGCTGAGCAAAGACTAGGATTCAGAATAGGATTTTCAATATCACTCAAATAATACAGCACTATGGAATGATTTTTGGAGACAGAGAGGGAATTTCAGCATCCCACTCCTATCAGCTTTCTTAAGAAGGTATTAAATTATCAATCTGCCATTTGTAAATTTGCCTAACTCTAAACAAAGTAAGCACTTTTAAAAGTTCTAATGTGAGCCTTTAGCTGTATACGCAAGTCCTGTGTGGTTATCAGGAAGCACAATACTGGTTTTCAAAAGAACAAACTACACTGACCACACATCAAGTGCTGAGCTCTTCTGAAAATCTGGGCACTTGATTTTGTTGTCAAAATGTAAAACTGACAAACTGCCAACATTTTTCAAGCAAAATTTGAAGATCTGTCTCTGACCTCTGCCAAAATCCATATATTGTCAGAGGAGAGATTAAAAACAAGGGGATATGGATTAATAGATTCTTTCATTTTCTTGGTCTGTACAAGCACAGCTTTAGTTGATTTTTCACAACAGAGATACTACTGTGTTTAAGGACAAAATAGTGGCTAGAATAACAGGAGGAAAACAGGAAAACAGGAGGAGAAGGAGGCAGGAAAACACCCTGAAATCACTGTTGTGAACCAGACGCTTCCACCTCACAGCCTGACACGAACCACATGGTTTGATGGCCAAAGGGCAGTATGTCATGCTTTAGTGTTGCATTTTTCTCCCCCATGGCAGTGAGTTGCATTACAATCTGTAAAGTAGTAAACCCACAAAGACCATTATAAATAGTCATGGAATATCCTGGAGTGACTGCAGCAGAGCTGGAACTGTGCCTTCTGAGCCCCTCAAGGAATTTAAGCTGTGGCTTAACTGTAGGGACATCACTTATCCTATCAGCTGAATATCTAGTAGACAGGTAGATGTGGGCCTTCACACAAGATGTGACAAGGTGTACAGCTGCTTCAGTGAATCCATGTTTGCTAGGATGAGGCTTTAGGGGCTTTCAGCTCCTGAAAACAGCAGTCATCTCTGTGCCATCTCATCTCCCCCAGTCTTTCTTCCACAGAGAATCATCCCCTTGCCCAAGGCAGCAGGCAATAGCTGAGGCCCAGCTTAGGAGATCACTTGGAAAACAAGACTAACTCAGTACTTCTACCCTGTCCCACTGATGTAGTTCCTCACATGGACCCCGCTGAAAATGTCCCCAGCCCTTACAAGCAGCCAAGATGCACTGACAGTGTTTCTTTTGCTTCATGGAGGTGCCACCAGCAGAGCCACAACACCTGCAGCAAAACGCTGCTGCAGCTCACAGGCACTGCCTCCCTCTGGAACTGTGCCAGTTCCCACCCTCTAACACAGAGCTGGGCCTCAAACTCCCTCCAGATGAATTTGGAAATGTCACTTGTCCCATTGGGTGCCAGGAGTAAAACACAACCTTCAGCTCTGCTCTGCCCACAGTCCCCACTCCTGCTCTTTCAAAAGTTCTACCAAGGTGGCTTGAGGCACTTTCCATTCACTGGATAAGGTACAGGAATATACATGTCCTTTGGGAAGACCTTTTATTTCCGTTTTCCCCCATTGCTCATTTCAGTTGCTAACACACACCGGAGCTACAAGAGCTGTGCAAGGTTCAGCTTTTTCACCACTGGTGTTTGTGTCACCAAGCTTCTTGTTCTGCAGAATCAGCCTAGAAACTCCTCCCAGGGCTTCTCTGGCTTTGTGGGCAATAATGGCTATTCAACACTGGGGAAAACCAGGAAATGGAGAACACTCACAGCATCTAAAAGTTATCTCATATTCTCACAGAAGCAGGACTGAGACTGACCAGTGTTTTCCCCCCCAGAAATCCACTTGGCTGCTCTTACTTGTATTATCTACTGCCCAAACTTGCGTGATTTGATGCTCTGCTGTACTCAAGAGTTCGCAGAACTTATTCATCTTCCAGGTTTGTTGTGAGACCTCAGGCTCTAGCTTCAGGCAGCCCAAGTTTCATCAAGTTTCTGCCTCACCTGCAGTGTAAAAAGAGCAGTGCAGGACCCACCTGCCTCTAGAAAGGGCAGTGCAGGACAACCCAGCTGCCGTGGTCCCACGCTGTGCCTTGCAGAGCAGGAATTCCTCCTCAGCTGCACAACTCCCAGATAGGTTCTGTGGTGCTAGCCCAGTGCTGGAATGACACAGCAGCAGACTGGGCTGTGCCATGCCTCCTCCCTGAAGGAAATGAAGAGAACTGCTTATCCCTGTCCCTTTCAGGAGCACATAACTGAGATGGCTCCTCTCCCTGTCCCAATGCAGAGGCGGGCTCAGGCAGGTTTGCAGCACAGTGCCTTTGGCTTCTGCCCCAGCTGAGTGGGGGCACAGCAGCTGTGTGAGCCCACAGCCATCCCGGGCCATGGCTGGTGCCGGTGCACGGTCTGAAGTGCCGCAGCAGCTAATTCCTTACAGCTTGCACTGCTGAGCCCTCGCCGGGGCAGACACTTGGGCGCCCCTGTACAGTTAAAGATCACAGGCCTTGATAACCTGGCTCTTTGATTTATGACAGCCCAGACCTTAGTGATCACCTAATGAGGGGAACCTGGAGTGTCAACCTGTTTATTAAATACCCAGAACCAGCTGTAGACCCAGCCAAGGAAATAACTTAATCATATTTCTCATTTATTTTGTGTATCCCTCTCACTCCCTGGCTCTACCCATTCTCTCCTTCGTTCTGCCTGGCTCCCTCTTTTCATCTCAGAAGGGGAGGGATTTCGGACAGGTCATTTACGGAGACTGTCAGGGGGCCAAAATGTTTGCGATTTCCTACTGATTTCTTAGGTGTTTAGAAGTTAATAATATTCAGCACCTCATGATTCTTTCCTAGATGTCAAACAAAGACATGAAAGGCAAGCAAACCAAGAGGAAAGGGGTGGGGGAGAAGGGATAGAGCAGCAGAGGCAGTAGAACAACTTTCCCTTTCCCCACAGTTTTAAAGAAAGCTACATCCAAGAAAAATCCAGCCTTAGTACTAACACAAAAAAGAAGCACATAAGAGTCATGCAAAGATATTTCTATTGCTTTAGTCAAACAAAAATTTCTTTGCTCTTCTTTGTAACAACCTGAGCAATACAAACTAAGGTCCGAAAGGCAAAGATTCGACCTGTAAAACTACATTTACGAATTTTCTCTTCTATCCCTCTTTAGAGCTCTTACTTGCCTAATTCGTTCAAGTACTTGAGTTTGTTACATTTTTGGGGATTTTTAACACCTTAGAAGAAGCATGAAAAACAGGAGTAAATAAAAGCAAAAACAAATTCACAAAAATCACTGTATCCATCCACCTGATAGGACACAACTCAGAATCCAGAGGCAAAAAATATATCCAATGTTGTGATGATATCAGATATCCCACAAATAATCTGGATAATTCAGACACAGATCTAGGGCACAGAGCAAGTGCAGTTCTGTCCATATTGTCATATTATTGTGAGGTTTATAATCATTAAGACTTTAATAAAGCTGAGCTATCACCAATATAAGTGTTTTAATTTCTCTTTGACCACAACACATCACTTGCTCGAACTCAGCAGAGTGTTAATCAAGAAAGTACATCTCTTGTCTGTGAGCACAGCTTCTGCTCCCTCACAAGATGAAGCTGGCCCCAGCAACTGTGACTCTGTCTCTGAATAAGCCTTTCTGTCACATCTGGAAAGATAAACCTCAAAATCTGAGGCAATAAACACCCTTCTTTATAAATACTCTGGTGAAACATAAATGTGTGGAAAGCTCTCAGATACCTTCTCTGATCCACACAGGACAATGAATCAGGCCATATCTATCCCTTCTGCTGTATTCACAAAGGATGAGGCAGCTGATACAGAGCTGCTCAGGAAAATCCAGTATTTAGTGTTCTTAAACAACAGTTCCCTACATTTTACTCCGTCCCAACCAGCTGTGTGCTATTTGGATTGCTAGCAGGACTGTTCTGAGAGCTGGAGCACATTTGTGCATCCCAGCCCTGAGGTCAGCAGGGCTGCAACTCTGCAGGGGAGGTCCACAATCAACACAAGAAGTCAGAGCCCAGGGCCAGCTGCTTGAGGGAAAGGCAATACCTGCTTCTGTTACCACCTGAGAGGCCAAAAGGAGAAGGCTATGGGATGGCAGAGCTTTTGAATTGCAAATGTCAGATAAAAATCTTCAATTGTGGCCCAGCAACAATCAGATAGGAGCCTGAGGTCTGGGCTCACCACACAGAATGTTGTTCCTGTTCATGCCTTTGCTTCCGTGAGAAACTTGGAGAGCAGGAGCTGGCTCTTCAGGGAAGGAGAAAGGGGCCTGAATAGCACCTTCTTATTGAGTAGAATTAGGATGCTTTCGTAGTGCTTTCCAGAGCCTTCAAGCAAAAACTTTCCCCATCCTCTTTCACAGTGACCAGGAGAGGTCACAGACTGAGCTCTGTGATGTCCTCTATGGGTGAACTAATGGATGGAAAAGAGCCCAGAAACAGATTCCTTGTTGGCAGCTGCAGAAGAAACAAACCTCCTGATGTGCCAGTCCTGCAAGTCTCCAGAGTGAGCTGACAAGACCTCCAAGGAGGCTTATCAGAAGTTGTTGCCTCATCCTTCCAGGCTCAAGGTTTGCAGAATTAGCCTAAGACATCATGGGTGCTATTTACAGAGGCTCCACCTTGATGGGATGATTTTCAAAGGTATCAGACACCCGATCTGAGCTGAACAATTGCAATTCCAGCCCCGGTATTCCAGTGTTGTCCCCTTTCATCCGTCCTGAGGCAGCACTCACCTCAGCATGTACTTCTATCTCCTTGTGCCCCTTCCCAGGCCCTCCCATCGAACCATTAACTGACTTTTGCAACTCAAAGGAGGACTCAGCCAGGCTTCTCTTAAGAGCCCGAGACTGACAGGTTTACCAATTCAATCCCCTGCCCACTACCACAAATAAGTGCTTCAAGCTATCAAGTTCATGCACCCTCTAGACTACACAAGAATCTGCCTAAAGCTTACCCACATCTCCCTGATTTGCACTGGCCAGCAGAGCCCATAAGGGCAGCCCAGAGTGCACTTTCTCTGGTTCTTTATCCAGCCTGCTTGGAAATTATGAGGAAATGCTTTTGGTTGCTGCAGACTTGCACGATTTTTAGCTTCAGAAACATTAACGCTTTGCTTGGTGTCCTTTTATCTGCCTCTTTATCTGTTTAAATTTAGCCTGGTTCCTCTCTGCTGTTTCCCAAGTCCGAGCCAATATCTGTTACCCAGTAGCCAAGAGGGGTCTTTCTCTGCCACTTTCCTCATTCCTTCAGCTCTGCTCATTCTCTCACAGGAGCTGAGGCTCTCTTGACCCAAAACCACAATCCTACTGGCAGCTGCTGCTACCGGAGGTAAGATGTCTTCAAGGCATGACATCAAGGAGTATTGCAGAAAATAGAAGCAAATCCTGAAGGCTGCCTGTGTCTATATAATGTATTTATTTAATTGATATGCTCTCAGTTTTTCTTAATAGAAATTGTCAGAAGCATCCAACAGATGAGAGTTCTGCCAGTCTCTTGCTATTCACTGAGTCCCTCAGAGCAGGCAGGTAGCAGATGGGGATGGGAAGAAATTGCTAACTGCCTTTATTGTGTGGAAATGAGCCTGCGAGCACTTGCAAGGAGGAGTATTTCAAGGCTCAACTGAGAATAATAGTATGGACATTGCAGCAAGCAGCTGAAGTGGGAAACAAGAGCAAAAACAGATCTGTATTGAGAAGGGACTTGAAAGGCAAAGAATGTACCTAGTGGCTGCTGGCATGAGGAGCAAGCCCTGGGGGTGGCTGTCTAGCTGGGGATATGGAAGGGGGGACACGCACGGGCACAAAGGAGTTGTTTTCCTTCCCTCTGAAGACGCTGCAGCCAACATGACTGGCAGCTGTCACTCAGCCCATGTCTGCTGTGCTCTTTCACTCAGACGACCTGGCTGGCATGGAAAAGAGCAGGATGTGTAGGGAAGCCACTGCAGGGAGCTGCCTCGGCCGCTCTGCTCTCAGCCCCCGGGCAGGCGGGACACGCCCGCAGCACCCCGAGCTGTCGGGTTCACTGTGCTGTTATGGGACAGTCACGGCTCAGCACGCGGCTGTCACATCACCATGGCCCCAGAGGGGCAGCAGGGACGTGCCTACCCTCCTCCCTGCCCTGCTCCCTGCCCTCACTGCTTCTGACCGTGCTGTAGGCCAAGGGAGCTTTGGGGCTACTCTGCCCACACTGTCCACTCTCACAGACACTCCTCAGGGGAGAAGACCAATCTAAATCTTACCCACATCCATTTCTATGTAAAGCAAGCTCTTGTCACCACTTCCCTACACGATAAAGTATTCTGTGCGACATGATCATGTATCATTGTCATGTTTCAATTTCTCAGCAGCCCTATAAGAAGAAAGGATTTTCCAGACTAGGTGAGGATCTGTTGCAACAGTTCTCTAGCAATCAGATCTAAGATAGCCATGCCACAGGGGTAGGACAAAGAACTGAATCTTTACAACTGAACATGAAGAATATCTGTTAAAAATCTTCCTTTCTTTCCCCCTTCTGCCAGGCAGAAGAGCAAATGCATTATCTTGTTAACATCCTTTCAGAACAGCTGAAAAGCCTTCAGGGCCAGCTGTGACTGTGATGGCAACAGCAATGGGGAGAAAGAACTTCAGTGGTTTAGCTGCTTGCATGACTTGCTGTGGTGGTGCCGGTGCTTTCCTTGCTGCACAGTAAATCCAGCCATCATCTGATGGTAAAAAAAAAAGGTCCTCAACCAGTAGCACAGACCTGGAGCTTCTTACCGAGCTTTAAAAGCATGAGGCACATTCTCCCTTGTCCTCAGAGCCTTCAGTTACAAGCAAAGACAAGGAGTATTTTGCACAAATTTCTTCAGTTGCTCTGCCACAGAAGTCCATTTGGGCTGGATGTTTATCCATTTTTCCTTTCCCTTACTTCATTACCTGATGCTCCCCTTTCCTCTTTCACCCCAAACACCTTGTTTGTTTTGTTTTTCCCCATTTTTTTATGTTGAACATCTTGTCCTTACTGCTAAATACCCAGCACTCCAAGGGCTAATGCTGGAATCCCATTTTCCTCTGTCACGTTTAAAGCACACCTTGAGCACACTGGATGTCAAGCAAGTCAATAATAGTTTCACTGCAGCAACCCCCTTCTGTTTACTTAGTTTTGGCAAGGCAGCATTTTCAGAAATACCCACAGCACTCTGACCTTCAGTGAGACTGAGCCGGTCTTCGAGGTAAGGTGTGCTCTCCTAAAGATCATCTCCACAAAGCCGTACAGGCAGCTTGAGACTCAGATCTTGGACCAACCTTCTTATCTCTACTAGTCAGTCACTTTGAAGTCAAGAGGAGACAGGTCTAACTCATTTGGTGCTTTTGTAAAGATCACCAGGCATTTCAGATATCTACACAGCTCTGTAAATCTGGCCCCGAGGCTCAGACCCTCCAAAAAGTAATTTAAAGCTTCCAGCCTTCACTGCCTTCAGTGGAAGATCAGCACCTTAATATGTTTGTAAATCCAGTGCTCACGCCTGAATCACCTTTCAAAATGGTACACGGTGAAAGTCAATACCGCAGCGTGGCTCCCAGGGCAGAGATCCCTAAGCTGCTAAATCCCCCCAGCCCAGCCCTGCCTAGGTGCCGGGATCCCGCAGAGCCCGGTCACATAAGCCGGATACCGCATTCCCCCAACAAGCCTCACCTGCTGAAGACTTGCCCTGAGGCTCCTGTGTCACTTAGATGCTTTTAAAATTTTGCCCTTCAACTAAATCCAGCTCCCAAATCAGTCTAATAACAATTCTGCCCCCATGGCTTCACTTCTCAAACATTTGGGTGGCTGAAATTCACTTGCACAAACACTGGGCTTGTTTTTCTCCTGCACATCCATGTATAACTCAAGGTATTTACCCATGAAACTCTTCCTCAACCAACTTGTTTGTAAAAACGTAATTACTTGGGGGAGTCCCAACAAGCAAAAATTCAATGCAAGCTTGCTAGGAGGATAATAAATTTGACTTATTTCGGTCGTTCTCCCTGAGCCAGGAAGGAACACAGCTATTTTTAAATCTGGATTTGTGTATGTAGCCAAATATAATGTTCTTTCTTCTGTGAGAGGGAACAGGAAAAGATTTTAAATGTCCTAACATTTCCTAGGCTGGCTTATCTCTCTGTCACTCTCCCCAAGAAAAACCCACTGTCTGCTTTGTCTGTAATTTTTTTCTTTTTAGGCCAGAGTTGTCTTTTACTATGTGTTTGCACAAAATCTGGTACAATGAGACCAGCCCCCTCTGGATACTGCTGTTGTTGGAATAATAAGCCTATGCTGGGGGTGTGTAAAGCAACAAGATCCTTGTTTCCCAGTGGGATGAGCTTGCAGGCCTAGGTCCAGAAAGTAAATGAAAATGTCAAAAATAAACAAAACCAAAACTGAGAAGAAGGTTTTTCCAGAGATGGAGAGGTTAGGTGCACACACATCTGATTTCCTTGGCCCCCAGCACAGTAGCTGTCTTTACTCTGTGGCCTTGTTCCCCTACTTAGGGGTCAACAAGTAGTTCTGTATTTTTTTGGATTGTGGCCCACAGTCTGGCAGAGTGATAACCACCAAAGCTGATGCACGAAGAGCAAATGCTGAGACATTAAGGCAGCCAGACACAAGCTTTTCAAAACACATCATTATTAAACAGAGGTGTGTGTGGGAGGAGATTTCAGATCAGAAAGACACACCCAAGGTTACCACATTGTGTTCTAATTTTAACACTTCTTACGACCCAGCAGCAGTACCTCTCTGGCTTCAGCTCATAATATCTCCAAATCCAGGAAGCCATTATGATTCTCCAGGGTCAAAGGTTGCTTGCATTGTAATTCGCTTCCTCCTTTGGAGGTTTAATTTTGGAAATATTTCTAATTGCCATTGTATGTGACATCGTCTTTCACATAACCACGGAATGAGTTTTCTATTCGTTGGCTATGACTCAAGTATCCAAAACAAAAAGAAAAAGCAACCCTGTACTTTCTTTGGAACAATGATTTCAGAGTGACACAGACTTCGCAGAGGCTGTTCCACAGTCCCAGTTCTCAGCTCTAGGACTGGGAGGGTGGTGTGGTACCTCCCATACCCAGGGAGTGAGGACTACACAATGCACACACTGTGGGTGTGTTGGAACAGCCTTCCCAAGCATCCAAGGCCTCTGGTGTAGTTAGTGAATGTTCCCTTCTCAGTAGCTCTGAGCAGCACTCATGACTATCTCGTGTTTAGTTCTCCTTCTGGCCCTTAATGACTGTATGAACCTAATGACTGTATCTGCCACATCTACAGAGGCTCCTCTCCCCAAACAAATCCCCAGATTTTGCTCTGGCCCTACCTCCTCCCCATCTTACTTTCCATAGCTTCCCTCTCCGAACTCTTACCTCTTCTCAGTACCACTCTAACCACAAGGCCCCCTTCCATTTCATTCCTATCCACCTTCCAGCAGCACCTGCTCACATGGTCACAGTCTCTCGGGTGATTGATGCTGCTCAAGTGGAAAATGGTAGAGACAGAATATGTTATCTTAACAAAATGCATCAGAAATTTAACAGGTTTTGTCTAAGCCCACACTGGTGTTCAATTTCTTATTTCTCCCTGATTTCCTGCACCAGCAACTTGACAGGTTTGTTACTGGCCTATGCTGTTCAGTGGCACCACAAACGAGTGAGTGCACCAGGTAGTGAGCACTGTGCAAATACCTACAACACACTAGGACCAGTGGGCACTATTACATTTGTTACATGTAAAGACAAGTCAGGATATAATAGATTTGAGCAAGAGTAAGGAAATCCAAAGTGGATTATTACAAGGTAATTTTTTTTTGTTCCAGCCCTAGTCAAGAATTAATGATTTGGTCAGAGAAAATGCTTCAGTCTCTGCAAGCGTTCAAGTGAAATGGACTAAATCCTTCCAGACAAAAAAAAAAAAAAAAAAAAAAATAAAAAAAAAAAATCGCCTTTTTAGATTAACAGCTCCCAGTATGCCAACCCCTGCAGTACACCCAGTCATGCAGTTGGTGTGGAGGAGGACTGTCTGTAAAGGAATTAAAACACTTCCAGCCCTGTTGACACAGTGAACCAAAGGCTGGGGGTGGGGTGTGGAGGAAGTGTTAGAAGTCAGAGTCTGCTGGAGAAAGTGTGAACAAGCCAATTAAATCCCAACACTTCTGGACAAAGAGGTCTTTTAGGAAGAAGGAGATTAGCACCTCCTATTCATCAAGAGCAGCAGCTTTCTGCGGGCTGTAGAACTGCCTGGCTGAACACAAGGAGACACTAGAGGACCAAGGGCCCTGCTGTCATCTGGGGTGGTTGTGCTCACCCCCTCCCAGCAGGACGGGGCCCTCTCATGTACTTTGTCCTTTGCTTGAGAGTGTGTAAAGAAACACGGTTGTTGAAATCAATGCCACACAGCCACTGTGGCTTTGTCAGGTACCCCCAAACTTGTATTAACAATGCCTGTTACCTTCACCAACAGTCCAGCCACCTTCATCCACCTTTCTTCAAGCCTAGGATAGATACAACAAAACAAATTGCCACAAGCACCTCAAGTATTCAAACCAAGCTGGACCTGGACATTGGTCCTGGCCCGTTGCAGATCCAGAGACAGTTTGAAGCTTGGTCAAAAATCACTATGGTTTGTGAATTAAGACTGTGCTGGATCTAAAACTCCAGAAAGACCCTGTGGACCTACAAGTTGATCATTTAAAGGTCCCAGTTTAAAAACAAAATTATGAGTCATGGCACTGAGTGTAGTATTCCTGGACAGCAAAATAATATAAACCAAACCATGTAAAATTTCTCAGCTGGGACATCATAAATGAAGCACCCAAAGTACTGGGAACTGCTGAGCTCTTGGACATGCTTCACTGCCAGTTACTTTATTCCAAGAGGACAATTCCCAATATTATACATCTGACAGCACCCTATTGTTCACCACTACAGTCTTTTATAAACTGGCACTTTCCACTTGTTTTCATAATGGCACTTGAAAATGTAGACCCCGGTATAAGGAGGTTCAGTAAAACCTGAACTCTAAGAGGAACAATTCCATGTTTACCCAACCAGAGACAGCCAAAAGAACATGAAGAGATGATGCTGTTAAAACAAAAGAAAATACATACTTTTTGTAACTAGAGAGTAAGGGGGGAAAACATGGCTTTTTGGGACTTCCTACTCCTCCCTTCTTTGCCTTCTGATTTCATAGTGGCCTTAGGCTGCCTAATGCCACCAATATGGAAAACATTGTAAAGGACCTTTTCCTTTCATTCATTATTTGCCACTGAGTGTGCACATGCCCTAAACAGTCATTATGCAGAAGAGATTGTGTAAATGAGAATGCAAAATTCACACATAGGTAAACTGATGCACCTTAAAAAACAAGTGGACTTTCATTTGACTCAGCTCTATGACCAGAAACTTTAAATTATCTCCAAGTGCTCCAGATCAGATGCTAAATAGCTCTGGTTGTGACTGGAGATGTGAGTTCCATTTTTGATTTAGCTCTCAAGGGGATTTTCTACACCTTGAATTAAAAGGGCATGTACCATTTGACTGTTTCCTTGAACCCCTCCACACCTCATTCCTCTGCTCTTGACACAATGCCAGAGAAAGCAGAAGGATGGAGAGCTGGGTTATTAATTTGAGTAGTCAGGAGGAAGCAAGAAGCCTGAGCTACTAATGAGAGCTGAGTGAATGCTCGACATTCTCTCTGGCTCTCCAACCCATGAACTCATTTTGCCTGTGCTCATGGTTCCTTTGGGGTTCACTTTCCATGAGCACTCCAGCCGACCAGTTTCTTGGCAGGAAAAATCACAGAAGCAGCCAAGTTCTAAAGAAACATTCAGAGAATACTTGTGGAAAAGGAATTTTCAGGTTGTCAAACTCCATTTTAATCCCAGCATACAGGTCCTCGGTGCTGCTGTATGTGTTCGTCTAATCAGGGTGTAGAGACATGCCAAATGATCAACCTGCCCAACAAAGCTTAGACCAAATTGGTTTACTTCTGAACACTGAGAATTCACACCTAGATGCTCATAATCTGCCAACATTTTCCAGCCAGTTATTCAAAATACCACGTTCTGGAAGACCAGAAGCTATTTACAAAGAGGAGACCTTTGTGTTACAAAAATCTCATCATTAACCAGAGTTCCATTCACAAACACAAAATCCTTTCCCTTGCTTCCTGACTGTGATGTTATCCAGCTGGAATGACACATTGCTCAGTGGTAACCTAGATCTAAACTACTGACATTTTTGCTCTGTAATGTAGGCTCAGACCTAATTTTCACTTTTGATCTGCTATGCCATCTCTAAATCCTATGTATTTGGTGACAAAGAACAGAAGATCTTTTCTCTAGAACCACAGAGACTTTCTGAAGTGTTTGGGACGATATTGAAGGAACTTAGAGTAAGAACAATTCTGCTTACCAATACGGCTGCTCTTGCTTGGCTCACTATGAGAAGTACCTTAACCACAGATAACTTCAGTGACTTTAGGCAATGAAGCAGATACATTTTTCACAGCCAAGCTGAGAAGTTCTTTCAACACCTATTTGGAAGTTCTTTGAAGTTAAAAATTATTCTTCCATTAAATACAAAGACAGTGGATTAGTTGAATGCAAAGAAAGGGAGGAAGGTGTCCTTCAGTATGTACACAACTCCCATAAAATCACTCCTTGTCTTTCAGTTGGACCAATGGCCTCAGATCAGAAATCATTAAGGAAAAATGGGTTAGTTTAGTCCAGTATTTTGATTTAAAACCTTCAAAGTCTATCTCTTTAGGGCATGTGTTCACTGGTCAAATAGTATTTAGGTCCTTTCCCTTCTCTTTCCACATTTAATCACAACATTACTAATGAAAACAAAAAAAGAAACTCTAACTGGGCCTTACATGATTTAGGTACCAAGTAAACAGTACTTAGCAGTTCTAATTGAAGGTCAGTAAATCCCCAAGAGATTAAACGAATCCTGCAGTGAGATGTGTAAATCTCACTGCCTTTTACGGCATCCCAGCCAAGACCCTGTGTTGGGTTGTGCAAGACTTAATAAATGTGGTATGCACTTAATCAAAACCATTTTGCCACCATTGGGGCAGTGGGTGTAAATCACAATTACTCTTGGCACTAAACCACTGGCACAAAGAGGCCCAGCAATGCCAAACGTCACTGGGCTGACTCCCGCGCCTGCTCAGCTGTCTGGCACAGCGCGCGCGTCTGAGCGCCCGCTTGCTGCTTGGCAGGGGAAATCCAGATGGGGAAAATAAAACACAGCAAAGGATACTCAATGCATAAGGGTTGTGCTTCTCTCCAGCTCACTCTCCACTTGCCCTCTGCCAGCTCTCACCCCAATTTAGTAACTATTAATAAGCTAAAGCATGGAGCTTTGGCAACAGCCTGGCTCTTTGCAGCTAAACCTTGTAGATTTAATAATCCCATCATCGTTTATGTTCCAAATTGTATTTCAAGGTTTAATAACTGGTGCACCAAGAGACTCTGGAAAGTTTTTGAGAAGTTGGTTTCTTTTAGCTAGTCAGGAATTTGGAATGGGCAAAGAAAGAGTGAACCAGTGATGCTGATGATCTTGTATGTTTTTTCCAATCTAAACAATTTCCTTGATTCTATTGCTCATGATGGTCATCACCCTGGAACTTTTACCCGTTCCTAGATCAGCTACCAAAGTAGGATTATGGGACAAGGACACTGGATTCCTCAAGAAAGCAATAATGTATTTAAAAACAGGTGAAGACAAAAAAATGGATGCTCAGCTCCAGTGCAGTATTTCAAAACAGATACAAAACAGATACAAAACAGTATTTCAAAACAGATCCCAGATAATGAGAGTTACTAGAAAAGAGAAAGTCATGATGCCAAGCAGCAGGGAACAAGCAAAAGAATCCCAAACTGGAAGAGAAGGAAACCTCTTTGTATTCAAACAACAAAATTGAAAAGATAGGAAAGATCTAGTAATCTTATTATGAAAACGTTTGGGGTCCATAAAAACCATTCCACTCCTAATTCAGCTGTAATCTCAAAATCTTTCAGTACTTTAGTTTCCCAAGGGGCTGATCCCTGTACCTCTTCTAGTAATTCTTCATGGCACAGCAGGTGAAATACATGTTGCTTGGCTTGCTGTTCCAAGTCTTAATTTTAAGCATTAATTCTGAGCACTGTCAAACTGGGGGTTTGGATGCATCTGATGAGTTGCTTTCGAAAGTAATTCAATAGTTCTTCCCACTGACACAAAACTGTAAAACAGCAGCTGATTTACACTGGCTCATCGGTGGCTCACTGTAAGTCAGGAATAAAGGGATTCTCCAGCACCACACTTGGTGGACTGGGACAATGGGCTTCTTTTGCCACCAGCAGCAAGTAGCTAAAAGCACTCAAGTTGTCCTCATCTCCCTGCTTTCATGGATTTCCTCACCTCTTGTCTCGTTGTGCCAACCCCTCTTTCTTTTACCTTGCAAAGCCACATTAATTCCTCTATTTCCTTCCTGTTCTCCCTTTCTTTGTTATTCCCTCTTCTAAGATACTTTAGTATTTTTTCCTCATATTTTGTCCCATGCTGCTCTTATTTCCTATTCTTCCACATTGCAGTTTCCCTTTCTTCCCCCTGTCTCTCTACTTCTCTCCCTCCTTT
This sequence comes from Bombycilla garrulus, assembly GCA_013400315.1. Classification (NCBI taxonomy): domain Eukaryota; kingdom Metazoa; phylum Chordata; class Aves; order Passeriformes; family Bombycillidae; genus Bombycilla; species Bombycilla garrulus. The sequence continues at coordinate 88,676 of VXBU01008290.1, forward strand.
TCCCACTATCTTACTTTTCCCTTATACCTTCTTTTCCTCTCTTCTCCTCCCCCAGTGTGCCTGGAGCTTGAGCAGAGAGTCGGCTGGAGCCTTAATTGCTGCTTCTCTGCCTGACATCCATAGGAGATGACATCTCCTGAGCACAGAGCCACAGCCGTCCTTTTGCATATTCCCTCTGTCTGAGCACATCAGGAGAGATGTCACAAGCAGAAAGCTGGAAGCCCTCACAGAAGCAGGGAGCCACAGAGATCACTGAAGCCAGCATGAAACATTGGAGAGGTTGGTAAACCTCGTTTCCACAATGGGTTCTTCCAACGCTTTCTACACAGTTGTTCTTAGGCTTAGAGCATTTACAGGAACTGACATATCCGAAGTTGCACAGCAATGTTACACCAGGGTTTTTAAACAAAACAAATGTTTGTGTTCAACTCCATTACAGCTTTGTGGCTCCCTGTGGGAGGGTAATTGAAGAAAGATGATATTTCATAGCATAAAGGACACTAAGTACTTGCACCATTTTAGACCTGATCTTTGACTGAAAGAAGGAGCTGCTCATAACACAGGGAAGGGAACAACACAGTGTCCATGCACTCAATCCCAAGACCTGACACCAGAGCTTTCATAGGTTCTTTCTTCAGAAGACACATGTGCACTTCAGCTCCTGCTCCCACATGGCCTTTCCCCAATTATTTAAAATAGTGATTACAGTATCAGCACCTTCCCTATCAATTGATTCTCCTCTAGTATCTCAGCTATTAAGCTGAATTAGCTATTCAACTCATTAACCTCACATTAAATCCAGCAAATACGCTTCTCCCCACATCTGCAGATGAAATCCATGAACTACAGAAATGCCAGCATGTCGGTTTGGTTCAGATCAGCAAATGAGAGGGAACTTCCAGCAGTGGCTGGCAGGACTGAAACTCACCCTGTAGTTCATGCATGAACTTTGATCTTTGAACTTTGATCCTAGAAAAGTTATGGCTGACACTCCAAATTGTAGAGGGGAATAAAAGAAATACAGAAATCCTGTTGTCCAAGTCCTGTACAGTATTTCTTTATCATCCTTGGCTCACACACATAATCAGATACACCAGTAATTGCTTTTGGTTTGCTAAAATGGCACCTTAAAATGCTAGCAGAAAACATAATTTTCACCAAACAAGTAAATATTCTGCAGCAATTGCAGGTTCTATATTCTTAATTCAAAATGTTTTCATTTGAATCTTCCTTCAGTTTAAGGAGTCGTTCTCCTAGGTCAATCTGTATTATCCACCAAATGGGCGAGTTGAATAGCAGCACACTGTTGCTCAAACCTTCAGTCTTACCTGCATGGCTCACTTCAGAACATGAGTTCAAAGCCATAAAGGCCTGTCCTGTTCACATAAGCTCAGCATTCTTCATGTGTAATTTTAAAATGCACCGCCTCCAAACTCCTACAGGAACACATAACGTGCACTCACATACACATCAGCAACTGCATGTGGTTCACATTATATGAGAATCAAGAGTGGAGTTTAGAGCAAAAAAATTGCTTTATTTGGTGCCTGGGAGGCATTTATTTTAAGATTTTACCTGAAATGGACCACAATTGTCACACTTTCATAAAACAAAATGGTAAGAAATGGATAGCTCCAATGTCTTTTTAAAACCATCGAGTGCCAAAATGTCAGTGTTTCAGTTAACCACCACACAGCAAGACTTTATTTCAGGATTTTCAATGTGCTCACATTTCAAACCTTTTACTCTTCTGTGTTTTCTGTGTCATTACACAGAGACAGTGCAGTTATGAATAGACCATGCTATGCAGGCGTAACACCACTAAACACGCACAGATCAGGAAAGGTTTCCCAGAGCAAGGTAAGTGTCCTCGGCACCATGTTCTGTATGAAACCACTGAGACACCAAGCAGGGAAATCAATGTGCTGTATGACCACAGGCAAGTTTCCTGGCTCACAAGTCACTCTTAGTTCTCATCATGCAGACACTGAAATTGCTCCGTTGAACAGAGACTTGGGACTGATGCAGCTCTTTTGAACACTAGGATTTTAGTATCTGCCCACCACTACAGTTCCCTTCATATTAAAAATTACCCAAATGCAGTTAGAATACTTGCAAAGTACTTTAAATGGGTTTACCTTACCTAGCTACCAACTAGCTATTGAATACCTATTCATCTCCACTCTTCTGATCAGTTTCTGATGGACTTTACTAATCACAATAAAGATCTGCACCAGATTTATGCAGTTCCACTACTAACAGGCTTAGATGCTGTAAATCCTCCAAATAAAGAAAATAAGTAACAATGAAACTCACCACCTGGAACCTAGGAATCTCAGCCAAGCAGGAACCTACCAGAGGCAGTCAGTGAAGCTTTCTGCTACATGTAGGCTCCACAAGGCTCTCCAAGTCAAAGTACAGTGTGTTGGTCGCACATTCAGTGTAACTCCTACAGAGAGTTAAGGTCCACATCTACTTGGGGTAGAGATGGTGAGAGTCACTTGGCAGCCTCAATCACCACCTGAGAACTGCCTGGGTGTGAACAAGAACTGAAGCCACCTAAAGACTCTTCCACTTTCTCTTCATGCTAACCTGTTCTGGGAAATTACACCTACCAATGCAAGACACCACCACATTATTCACTGCCTCTTAAATGGGAACTAAAGCTCTGAAAAACAGGTCCTCAGACACCACAGGCTCAAATCCCAGATTTACACTGTGCTAAAGAAAAAAATGCTATGACTGGTACATAACCCTTACTCTTTGGTCAATAAAAACTTTATCTTGCAAGATGCAGCCACTGTTCCAGGCTCCCTAAATCCTCCACTGATCTCACTGGCTCCCAGAGTTCCAGATCTAAAATGCAATTTAAAAATGGCACATGTCTAAGAAATACAAACCTGCTTTCCCCATTTAAAACTGTTACATGGGACAAGGGATTTTGATTTCAGCAAAAGTGTTTGTTAACAATCTATCAGACAGAGAAGGATTTCTGTAACTTGCTTAAATCACCGGAATAAAAGCAGACAAGATAACCAGGAAAAGGGCTCCTGAATGAATTATTGTGAATTACCAGGCTGGCCCAGGAAAAGCAGTTCCAGGTTTTAGAGATAAGGCAGCCATGTACCTATAAAATGGAAAAGAAATGTTAATAAAGAAAAGAAAACGGGGAATTATGAAGTCACTATGCCAAACTCAAAGGACAGCCATACTGGATGGGCACAAGTGAGCACAGAGAGTGGTTTCAAAGTAAAACTCGAAGTGTGTGTATGTGCTCGTGTGCTTCTGCGTTACCCGAACAGACAGTTAGGATGGTTTGATTTGACTCACTGAGGGTAACAAAAGAGAGGACAGTAAACTGTTTGTCTTGCTGGGAATAATTGGCCCGGGGTTTATTCCATCCTTTTTTATAAAAAAGTTACTTGGTGCTAAAGGAAGGGCCAAAACCTGGGTTTGCTGATCAGCTGAAGCTAAGTACAAAATCACGGGCAAAGAAAAATTTTAAAACTTCTTCCCTTCAACCAATTTTTCAGCAAGGATTGTTACATTGGAAAAATTGCAATCACCTTTCATGGTTTTGCTTTATAAAATTCTAAGATCAGAAATCATCAGGAAATTTGATTTTTCCATCTTCTCTAAGATCTGTATTAAAATGAATAATTCATTCCCTGTAAGTTCCCTGGTGGGAAGCTTGACTAGCTGCACATGGAATGGGGTGTATTCCCTGTTATTTGTCTGGAGGTTAGCACAGATCCTTCCTGTCACAGTTCTCTGTTCCTAATCACAACACCACATTTTAAACACTGCATGCAATCATCTGTTTGAAATCTCAAGCAAACAAAATTGGTGCTGTATTTCTGACAGGGAAGAACCATCCTCATTTACCTCTATTGTTTTTAATCCTGCAGCCCCAAAAGGAAAATTTAAATGTCAGTTATTGAATTGTTTCACTGTTAATTACTATTCAAGTATTTTTGCTGAAATTTGTGTCCCACAGGCAAGAGTGCCCACTATTGTTCCACGGGCTGGTATGGAAATTCTATGCAAATTCCAAAAAGGAATGGCCCCACCCTTTTCTGTCTTTCTTTTTCGTTCTTTCTTTCCTTCTTTCTCCTAGCTGTAGCATGTATCAATCCTTCCATCTAAATCAATACAGATCTTCACAAACATGAGAGCTATGAAAAGTAGAAAGGAGGGATCTTTCTGTAGGTGTAGAAGAAGGGATTACAGGTGACCTCACCCCTGATAAGTCACAGTTTTACTAATTACCAAAGAAGAAGAACAGCTTTGCCCTTAATGGGTCACAGCTGTGACTAATAAAGATAAGTGTGATAAAAGGGTGGGTTGGGAAGTCAGGGGGAAGGAGATGCTTCAGGATGAAGACCTTCAGGATGAGGGAATGGTCCAAAGAGAGACAACAAGTGAAACAAGGAAGAGAGCTGCTGCAAAAGATCTGCTGTGAGGTCAGTCTGTGTCTGATGGAGTCAGAGCCTGCTATTGGAGTCTGCAGCCATAGGTGAACTAGGTAAAAGCTTGTGGTTGCATTCTGCAAACTAATACTTGCGGTGATAGTCCAGCAGGCAGAGTCTGCAGTTGGGTCCTACAGTAGGAGCTTGCTGTAGTCAGAGTCAGGATGGCTAAGCTGTAACGAAGAATAAACTGGGACCCTTTTCACACTGTTAAATGAGAGTCTGTGTCTTGGCTCATCTCTACCCCTAACAAGAGGTCTACTGCAACACTTTCTCTGGCACTGTTGGCTCAAGATGCTCAAGTAACTCCTGTGAGGGGAGTGTGCCCATACACATGTACCCCACACACTCTGTCCCAGCTGCAGAGTTCCCACAGCTCCAGATGAAGCTTCTCAACAGGAACTTCTGTTTTCATACCCAGGATGCAGATTTTTGTTTTGACAGCAGTAACCAAAAAAGGAAAGTGTGAAGACTGCTCAAGAAAAAGACTATTCAATATCACAGTCAGTAAGAAGGGATGGACTGTGTGTTATATTTTGTACATTCCCCCATAAAATTCTCTAATTTCAGTAGAATGGCTACAGGATTCCCTACCTTCTATTCTGCAACAGGACTCCCTTTCCCATGGCTTCATCTGCAGGTCAGGAAGGACAGATATGGACACGAGGTATTGAAGAACTTGGCTGCCTGCAGCTTGTGCAGGCCAGAACCTGGGTGGAAGGTGCCAGTCCCTCAGCCTTTTTCTTCACCACTATCAGCTTGTCTATGGAAACTGAACATCAGTGACAGCAATAAGTCAGATACTCCAAGCATCTTGAAATCCCCCTGTTCTTTTAATCCAACTACACTTCTCTCTCACACCCATCCTAAACCTTACATACTTGCTTACCTGGTGCATGAGAAAGCAAAACCACTGATCACTCTTGCCTGCCAGATTTTCCATGGTTTAGGATTTGAGCAGTCAGTGACCCTCAGCTTCAGCTGTGTGAGAGTATCTGGCCCAGATCCATGTGGCTTCCAACAACCAGGCACATTGGTTTGTGGAGACTCAACTGAAAACTGATCACCAGAGATGTTCATGGACATCCTCTTCTACATGGAAAACAAGCTACAAAAATGAGACTAGATTCTTTTTTTGGTGTATTTTTTGTTGTTGATTCTTGGGCTTTAATTTTAAAATTGCAACCTACTCATAGACAAAAAAATGCGGCTTTGTTACCATGCAAATGCAGTATTACAGAACCACTATTATGGAGCAAAAATATCCTCAGGTAGCATAAGCAAAGGAAGAGATTCTTGAAATAAGCAATTTCCACACACTGACAATACAGTTGAAAGGCTTTGAAGGCCTTTGTATTTGGGAAAGGGCTGTAGGCACATACACACAACAAAACCTATGATTTTTTTCAGAAATACGTTGAGGTGATTAGTTCAGTCAACTCAGTCAGGCTGGATGACCAAGACCACACAGATGGAGGTTTGTCTGGGACTCAAGCTTCAAAATCCTTGCTTAGAGTAATGACAAAAGACAATGTTAGTTTAAGGAGGATCCTCACTCTCCCACTGCAGTGAAACTCTCCAATCAGCACTGACATCATAGCACAGGTAGCATTTGCATCCTGAAGGCAGGCAAAAGTTAAGTTTCTCAAACTCTAACAAGGAGGAAAAGATAATTAAAGAATCATCCAGTAGAGAAAATGTATCTGAAAGCCGTAGTCAAGATATCCTAATTTTATTTTTTACTGATATTTTACATGGTGTTAGGGGAAATCTTGTGGAAACACTGAACAGTGTTTCTTCCACAACAAGAAAAAGGCCATTACAATGGACTGCCCCATTTGCTGTATTAGCTCCAACCTATAGCCTGCCTTCAGCAGGATCAGAAACCTAAATAAAACAGAGAAAAGAAAACTGATTAAGTAAAATTACCAGGCTTAAAACAATTCAGAAGTGCAAATGCTAAGGTAATGCTAATCTATTCCTACAATAAAGCTCCCTCTTTTAGTAGGGGGATCTTCACTACTCCTGCACTGAGTGCCCTCCACTCTGGAGGGACAGGGACGTATCAGCAGTTACAAGTGCCACTAACTATCCAGTCCTTGTGGAATTAAGATATGATGTGCCATTATAAATTTTAGCACATGGTTAAACTCATGATTCTTCCCTTCAGCTTCTGTGTTTTTATCACACTAGAAAACTTCAGCCAATCATTGGCATTCACCACACTTGTGCCAGTTTTCCATGTCTGTTCCCAAGCTCCTCATCCATCTCTGACCATTGGCAGATAAAGCTCTGCTAGAGGACAGGAGTGCAGCACAGACACCAAGGCTGTCCTTGCACCTTGGAACACGCTTGCTAAAGAAGCACAGCAACTTTATCTCCCTTTGAGCCAGACAGGTATTTGTACCTGACTCTGACAGAAACTAAAAACATGGTTCAGAGCAGTGTTAGTGTGTTAGGACGAGCAGAGATGCGTATCCATGAACTCATGGCTGATAGAAATTTGTGAGATAGCATTTTATGTCTTCACTCATGCATGCCTATGTGCAAACTATCCTTAGCTTATTCTCTGGAATAGATCTCTAAAATCCCATTCACCTCCAGCAAAAGCAACACTTCAAACACAAAGATTCTTGCGCTCCTATCTTCTTGAGTAGATAAAAGGAAATTTTCACTAAGTTTGTAATCTCATTGCAAAATACTGACTTCTTAAAAAATTTCAGCTGGTGTGAAATAAGGGTTTATTATCCGTGGGGATCATATGAAGTGTCAACCTCCCATCCATCCCTCTCCTCCTGCCCCCCTGCCCCGTTCTCTTTCACTCCCTTCTTAACCCCTCCCTGGCTCCTTTGAGCTCCCCCTGTCCCAGCCAGAGCAGCTAAAGACATTACTGACAGACACAAAAGGCGGCAGAAATCAAATAAAAGGCAAACGCAGCAGCTGCAGGTCAGCCTTGTATAAATATTTATGCTGGAGGAAGGCTCAGTGCCTGAGTAATGACCTTGTGGCTGGTATTAATAGAGATAATGTGAGTCTGTAAAGACATGCTGCCAGAGAGAGGGAGAATTTGGAGGGTTATAAATCTCTACGTTGGGCTGCAGTGCTAGCTGACCTTTATACTGCTCTCTCTCCTGCCTTCCATCTTTCTTCTTCTTTCTTTCCATAAGAGAGAGATTGGTAGAGCATATTAGCAAGGGGAGGAGTCCCCAAATCCAAACCATTTGCACAAGAAGATTTGATGCAAGTCAGAATTCCCACAGCAACAAAAATCAGAGCAAGGAATCCAATACATGCAGTGTTTGCCTCTGTGACACATGCAGTCCTGCACAGACTCCCCTGTGTACACACCTCTGTGCTGATCAAAAATCACGCATAGAAACATGTGCTTATACTTCCCAAAACTTGTCTGAATGCGTGTAAATGCATATATGCATCTATATGCGTATATACCTATGTAAATATATACACAGAAACTCTCTGTATCACATATATGCATGCTCCCAAAAGTAATCTGCACTCTCTTGTGCTCACATAACAGTCATGTCAGAGAAGGAGAGCTGCAAAGAGTGGCTTTAATGAAAATTTAAAGTCCCACTGAGAGGGACTGAAGTATCTTCTGAATTTCTGCCACATACAGACCTGCAACAAGAGGTTTCAGTAGCAGATGAAGGAGAGGTAGGAGCAAGGTTTTGATCCAAGGTACAAGACATCAACCTCAAGCACTGCTGTCTCTTATTAAAAGCTATTCCTACTGCCACCTAAGTTCCAGTGGAAATCTCCAAATTATTATAAAGTGACTAGGATTGAGATCTGAAATAGCCACAACAATTCCCTCTTGGGTGAGCATTACTGGGCCATTAGTCTTGAGTCCCTAGAAGATTAACCCTTTGGCTTTCATCATGTATCATGTCATCTGTGCTTCAGGCAGACACTCAGAAATGCATGCTATGGAAAACAGCAGCATTCAAACTACGATTTTGGGGCAAAAAGATGGAAAAGAGAAAATTACAATTTTGTGGGGTTTGCTGGCTTTCCTCTATAATACTTGAGAAAAAAGAAAGCGAGAAACCACAGCAAATGTGCATAAAGTTCCATTTGATAGGCACTTAGTCTTTAATACAGATTTATGTCTTTTGGATTTTTTTTTCTGAAAGAAACCCCCAACCAGCCAAGCTTAGTAATATTTGATAGGAAAGTAATTTGGTAGAAACAGGCTCCACTATCTTTTTAATTCAAACATCTAAATTACAACTTTGTTATTTTACTGTACAGTGACTCATAGTTGGAGCTGTGTTTTGCTGGGTCATGTACAAAGTAAGATACAGAAAGTTCAAAGTGGGGACATATCATCCAACACTGCTGGTGGGGAGCTGGACAGTAGAAACCTTAGAGCCCAAGGAGCACTACTGGACCTTCAGAGTGGGTTTTATGATGTCATTCTGAGGCCCAGCAGGTATCAGCTACCTGAGAAAATGTTTTAAGGAGGGGGCAGACTGAAGAGGTGCTGCTGAGCTCTTGAAGAGACAGCAAAGGGCAGACAGAACCAGCCAGGCTCACTATGGCCAGGCAACAACACCTCAATTACTCTGGCACAGAGTTCACTGAAGAATACCAGAGAATGACTGCTGATGTTAATGAACACTTCTGGCATCAGCATCACCTAATCCTGGTTCTGTGGTATTTGCCTCAATCTCTATGTTGGCCACCTCCAGGACTCTTTCTTTGAGTTTCTGTTCATTTCTCTGCTGCACTGATGATTTTCATAATTGCTGCGCTAACAGAAATCATAACCTACCATGGCAGAAGAGTGTCAACAGGTACCCAGAGTCTAAACAACACAAGCTGTTAAAAAGTCTCTCTGTCTCTGCTCTAATAAAGAATTCACAAAACTATCTCACAGGAGACAGATAGTTTTTCTATTTCCATTTCATTCTACATGAACTTCATTCAAAGTGTTACATGAAAACTAAAAATCAGTTCCAGTAATATTGTCCTCTCTGAACGGATAAGTTGTTACCAAATTCCTTATCCATATTTCACCATTTGAATCATTTGGGATCCTGACTTTTTTCCCTACAAGGCATTTGTTCCATGTATGACTTGTTTTGATTTTTGAGCTATGCTGCAACTACCCTGTAGGCCAGGATTTGCAAGAACTTCCCTAATACATGCAGACATCCCTAGCCCAGGGATATTCCAAGAAGTTACTAAGCACATAGATGTCTGTGAAAGTTCTGATTCTTTGGTTGGTATATAATATATGGTTAATGCCTAATTAGCCCATTCATGGATAATTCATGGTGAGATATTAATAAATGTAAGAACAAACAAGAGCTATATGTTGAAGCTCTTAAATCATGGAACTAAACAGAGAATGCATGTTTTATTTAGGAAGACAAGCATGGAGCCAGGTGACTACTGGGCAGCACAGAGCATCCCCACTCCAAGAAGCTCAGCTTGTCAATCACCTGAGAAAAGGATCAAATGCCTGATGACCAGGCTAGAGGATACAGCAATGTTGGTGGCTTAATTCTGTCTCTTCTGAGCAGATTCTTCATAGAAGACACTGGGCTAGACAAATGGGCTAACACAGAAGTTACAGAGCTGTGTGACAGAAAGACTGTGTAACAGACTGGCCCACAAGACATTTTGACTGAGAGTCCAACACACCAAAACATCTCATTGGACACTCCCAAGTACCCCCATATTTTTTGGTCTGTGAGAGAGCTGGGTATCACCAATAGGGCCTGTGACACACTAGTACGTGCACAGCCAGATGGAGACACAAACACACCATGCAAGGACGAGGAGCATCTGAGAGTGTACACAGTCATTTCCAAACATTAGACCCTTACACATTGTTTCCCTGAATAAATCCAAGTGAACGATAGCAGACAGGCAGGATATCCCACAACAAAGGATCATTCCTTATATTATGCAAGTACTTTATGTACTTTATGCAAACTGGAAGATCTCCAAGAGGAATTCTATGAGCTCAACCCCATACCACCTCAAAGCCCAAGATAAGACTGTCACTCAACAAAAGTTTGAATTATTCTGCATTTAAGTCAAGATCTAAGCAGTGGAATGAAGCTTTCCTGAGCATGTTTCATTATTTCTGAACCACACTTTTATTTGGACACACAAATTTTATTCATTTTAGGAGATGGATGTTTGAACAAGTCTTGCCCTACTGCTGAGCTATTTACAAAAGGACTGTTCCTCAAGCAAAAAAAGCCCATCTCTGAAGATCAAAAAAGGGTTTTCCTGCAAATTTAGGCAACTGCTACATATCCCAGTACAATTAACATGTTTTTCTATAACATTCCAGGAAGCAGAAACACCGTAGTATTTAGTGACCCACTACAGAGCACAAATATATACACAAAGCCCCCAAGCAAAGAGAAACCAGATGCAAACTGTACAAGGCTACTCATATTGGCACAAATCTCTCTATATAAAGAGGTTGCTGAGCAATTGAAAACAATGAATGCATTCCTAAAATATGCCTACTTGTGCATAATTCATGAACAGAAACAAGCACTAAATCCATTGGATAAATTGTGGACTATGAATCGTTTGCCCTGCTCTAATTATAATTCCATTTCAATCTACTAATGGTACCATAAACCATTTGAGTTTCACCCTTGTGGTTTATTGCCTCATTAGCTCTCCTTTGAAGTAATTAATGCTTTGTCAATTTACCTGACTAGAGCTCCCATGGTGGCTATGGGTGAGATCCAGCAGACATGGAACTTCTGCTCATGTGGGAGACTTCAAGCTCTCTGAGACTGGGGCTTTCTGTGCTCTTGCCCATACAACACCTCTCATAACAGCCCACACCTACATACATACCTGACCACCATTTTTGAAGGCTACCATAAAATGGACTTAAATCTAGGTATGGATTACTGCATTTCTAGGACAAGAAGATCAGGCAGAATTGTTGAGGAAAGGTGTGTATTATCTGAGCCAGCACTTTGCAGTGATGTTGTTTTCTCTCACAAACCCTCTCATGTAAACAATCAGCAGATTGTGGGTTGATTTGTCTAAAGTTAATATCTTCACTGAAAAACCTCTTGTTTTCACCCATTACTCTCCTTTTCTCAGCTAGCCAGGGACCTCCTTAGTCCAACAGAGGGCAATCCCAAGCTTGGGCACAAAATACACTTTCAAAAACATAGCAAGCCCCACGGTTGGATTCGAACTGGACCACACGTGAGAAACTCAATAAACATCATTTGTCAGAAGCCTTTGTCGGCTCACAGCTGTATTTATTTATGGGCTCCCTTGTTATTTATTGGTCCTTGTGCTCTATATAAAAGCTGTGCAAAGGAACAGTGGTCCTGATGCAGGGGGAAGGGAAGGCCAAGTGTTCTGCTGATTATACCAACACCAGAGTGTCTTTTCTAAGAACAAACAGCTGAGCACCTACTTCATCTCCTATCCCCTTCCTGTGGTCATTGAAATAATTAAGTGTCAAAGTCCAGTTCAAATTACATTCAATTTAGCTACAAAAATAATTTTTAAGAACTCCACCAATTTGGAGACCAAGGAGGTCTCCAAATTTGGAGTGCTGCTGACTCTTCCTAAATGTAGACACCCCGTGTAGATGTTAAAATCTCCAGGATCTCCTCATCCCACATACAGGAATTTCTGCACCACAACCCGCTCCGTGCCATTCAGTTTATCAAACCTTCCATTGGGCAATATAAAGGATACTAATGTCACCAGGGTCACCGTGCTATGAAGAATAAAGTAGCACAGTTCTGTGCCCTCTGCTTATTACTTGTTTTGTATTAAATCCTTGAATTCAAGTTTTCAAACTGTAGACCCAGGCTGCTTTAAATTACTCTGAAGTCCAGGAACATTATGGTCAAGGGGGCTGAACATCTTTGTTACTAAATCTACCTGTTCTCTCTGGTGGTTGAAATAAAACCTTGACAATGAGAAACCTAAAGTGATATTTTTGAACCATTTAGGGAAAAATAAAAAAGAAAAGAAAAAAGAAAACCTGATCAATTTGTTCCCAGCACAACATAATATAAACCTCATAAACAACTGCTGAGCATTTAGAGGTAGAGTAAGAAGGGAATTTCCCAGACCTTCTCTTTATAACACACCACAAAGAAAGTTAAGTCCCAAAACCATAAATTCTAACATATGTATACACACGCACACCCTATGGACAGTATTCAATTCTGCACACTCAGAGAGAATACTCAATACTTCACAATTCTTTGCTTCAAAGAGTTGGATCCACAGTACAAATCAACATAACCTTATTATAGCTCCATTAACAACAAATCATACCTGCTAAGGAGCCAACCCATTAATTAATCAAACAAATTCATTTGGGGTTTCCACTAAGGATTATGTAGTAGTTTGAAAAATGAGTAGGACACAATAAAACAACCACACAGTTATCATTCCCTCACCAAGCATTTTAAATCTTGGGTGTTCTTCTCCTTATGGCCATTTACTGAATATATAAGCTATAACAGAAAGAATATTCTTAAATAGAAAAAAAGCTCAAGCTCAAGAGACACTCCACAATCCATACTCAGAGGGAACAAAGAGAAAGTAACAATTCTAGTGGATGTTTTTTCTACACAGAGAATCCTGAGCAGTGAAGAAATTTCCAAGTTGTAGAACAAGAAAATCTTTCATACTCTTCAGTAGATCTGTCATTTCTTGTAAGATATTGTTGCGATGCCAGTGGACTGTTCCCATTTGAAGAGTCATTAAATACCCTTAAAGCAGATGCTGATTGCCCTCAAAAACAGACAGTTTGGAAAAGACACTGTGGTTGGAAATATGCTATCTGAAAATCTAGACATGCTCCTAATGAGGTACACAGCAACCTCAGCTACCAGTGGATCAGGTCAGATGAGCTGCTCCCGTGAGCCAGATGCTGGTGTCAGTCTCACGAAAATCCACTGCAATTCCACTGCAGAAACGGGCAACATTCCAGAGGTATCCTAATGGGACTAAGATCATAGACCTGCCTTCTGCTAAGAAACTGTTTTGGCTTACTTTATATACATCCCAATGAATATGAATTACATCTCCCTACCATTCCATTCCCATTAAACTGATGTCCATGAAATACAATCTTTGTTTCTTAAGGATTATGGATTTCTTTTTGGCTAAAATATGTCAAGCCTTCTTCTTCTGGAGACTTAGTGGCAGTTCCTGCATTCCCCACTGCTTGTATCCGTTGGCAGAAACTGGCAGCAAAACACAAGCATTCTTTGGCTAGGATGTGGGAGAGCAAGAGCACTGTTTGAAGAAACACTGGCTGGTAAAGCTTCAAGTTGTCTTTGGCAGGTGTGCATTTTGCTGAAACAAGAGGCTTAGGCAGGCTCTGCCAGAGCAGTGTGGCCTGGGATGTTACTTAGTAAGGGAGGCAGCAGAAGGCCCTGGTGTGTTTGCTCAACAGAAGAAAGGACTCATTTTACAAGGGTTGGTTCTGGGCTTGTAAACAGCATGGCACAGTGAGCAAAGACCGGCTTTTTTTCCATTAATCACCAAATCCAAGGCATTCCCAATGATGCCCAGCAGAAAGGGAATACCTGCAGTGATGCAATCTTACAGGCATGGCTATCCTGGTTGACACACACTGTTTCAAATGCTATGTCTACATTCTCCATAGCACAAATCTGCTCCCAGAATGAAACTTTGAGTCAATGTGGCACTTTCCATCACTAGCTCAGGATCTCCTCAGCATGAGTCCACTCAAATTTAGGCACCCAGGAAATTTACAACTGCCCCTTCCCATATCTGCAAAACTGATGTGCAAATTCACAACTGCATGATTTTGAAAGTCAGCCACAGAATCTTAAAAACAAAGAGAAAAATAAATGAAAAGCAAGCAGTACTTTTGGATTCCAAAAGAGCAAAGTGGAGACTATTTATATCTGCCTTCTCCTCTTTTAGCCATTACCATACCTAGAGAAGACACTTTCAGGCTATTCTCTACCATGATCAAGACCAGCAATATGACCCTTTAGTTAATGGTAAGGTTTTAATGAAATTCCAAAGTATGACACACCCAAAGTACTGAAAGATTTAATAACACTAAGTCAGATGCAAAACTAACATCACTTTTTCTTGTCAAGCCAAAAGAGATGACAGTAGCTCACGTGGACTTAATTTTATTTGGTTTGCATACCCTGCAGGGCAATTAAATCATACGGTTTGCAGACTGAACACTGCATGAAATTATACAGAAGACAGATTCTTGACTGAAATTACATGAAAGTTATACACTGAAAGATCTGAGCTTGGGGCTTCAGCTGCAGTCTTGTAACCTAACTTTGTCTTCTTCTAGTAGTACGAAAAGATGTCAGAAAACAGGACAACAATGCAAGGGGAGTAGAAAATAAATGCATTGAGGTGGACAATATCACTGCACTACTTTTTTCCACCAGGAGCTGTTGTCTGTGCTTTATCCCACCAGGGAATTAAATGTCTTAGATAAGACAGTGAATAATTCTCCAGTGGAAATTACAAGGGCAAAAGGAGGCAGAGTACAAGAGCAAAAGCTCAAGCTGTAAATTTAATCTGCATGCAGTTGCCAGTAGATTTTTAATGACCTCCCAAAGAAGTGGCCACTGTTTGAGGTCTTCTTTTAATGACAGCAATTGCCAGTCATCATTGTGTTTACCTGTCAAATAAACAACACTGTTTGGTTTAGGGTTTGGTTTTTCTTATTGTACAGAGTGAGGGATGGAGACCTGGAGACCGCTATCATCCCTGTTATTCAGAACATTAGATGATGTCACAAATTATGCAGATATAAATACTGGTTTTTTGGACCTCCCGTAGCAAACAGCACAAAGGATTCTAATGTATTTTAGTGCCAGCCGTTACCAGTAATGCTATTAAAAATAAGTGTACTGACATAGCACTTATTTTGTCCTTTTCAGCACCCTCCTTTTAAGCTAGCACTTGTTGCTGGAAGAAAGCAGATGAAAGAGTTCATTTACCACCATGTTAAGCCAGCCTCAAATACAATTTTTGGCATAGGTTTCTTAACAAGACGTTTAAGGAAGCAGATCCAACAGCAGAATGAACTTGCAAGCAGTGTCATAACGCCTTGGGTGAGTCGGAGATCTTTTTGTCTGAAAGCTTAAGTTCCCTTTGTCTGAAGGAAAACTTACGCACACATTTTCAAAAGCAGCAAAGTAATTAAAAGGCAAATTCCTTTAGAATTAATCAGCTCACACCACACAAACCACTTCTTACCTATCTCTTCCCTACAGCTACTTGCATTATTGATTACCATTAGCTAAATGGTTTTTGGATACAGGTTTGCAAACAACCCACCTCTCCCCAGGCCTGTACCAAGTTTACTGCTTACAAGCAGTTCAGAGAGGATAGTTGACAAATATGTTTCATAGAGTAAGAATATAGAGGAGTGGGATGATCCCAAGGTCAGTGCTTTCCCAGGAGAATGTTAAACAAATCCTGTAAACAGAAGTTCCACATGCATTTCAGGCTCTGTAAGGGAAAGGCTAGTGGCCAAGCTAAGAGGTACAGAGTGCATATAGCAAGGAAAATTTGGTCTGAGGGGATGGTTAAAACCACACTAACTATTAATTCAGACATGCCACAGTCCAGTATATTAAACAAATATATAAATCTGTCCCTACTGAAATCAGTAAAAGACAGGTACCTGATCATACTCAAAGACCTGGGCTTCTATCTGCTGACTTTTAATGAGACTCAAACTCAGATGTGTTGCTCATGGGAAGAGTATAAGGAGCCTGGGGAAAATGACCTGGGCACCCTTGAAAAGGTAGCTCTGCTCAACCTTTAGCAAAAAAAGGGTCAGTTTCCAGATGGGAGGTAGCAAGAACCATGGTGTTCAACAGGAGGTGTGTTGAGCAAAGCCTGTAGGTGAATACACCGGAAGCTGGTTTTTATTCAGAGGACCCAATTTAAAGCCTTTCTTCTGGTATGAGAATACTGCTACTGAGAATACATCTCCTCACTGGGCAGCATGTGGAGAGAGAAAAGTCCTTGCCTGGAACACCCAGCCTTGCAATGCTTTCCTTCACTTACAGAGATTGAATCCCTCAGAAACTGAGGCTGAGTGCCAGAATACTCCCAGGTGCCAGGTCAGCTCCTACGGGGATGTTGAGCTCCTGGCAGCCAGTGTGAGGAACAAGGAGGTTCACATGACACAGGTCCCACAAAATCCCCCACTCTTCTTTGTCTCAAGTCATGGCTTCTGCTGACCACATCCAGGTGCTGCTCCTGCAGCACAGGAGACATTCTGACCTTCCTTCAGCCTTTTCCAAATGACTTTATGAGGCATGGAGACTGCTTTTAATTGCACTTTTTCAAAATTCTGCAAACTACAGGAATTGCTCTTCATGTCTAACAAATACCTGAGTAAAACAAACCTTTTGTGGGCAGCTGTGAAATACCTCAACCATCACAAAATATTCATAATAATCCTTTATTGTCACAAACAGAACAGCACATTCGTTGATAAGGATCAGGTGTGTGGAATGGTGCAGAGAAAGTACATCTCTTGGGGCACTAAGGGGTGGTTCTGCAACTGTGAGGAGAAATGAGAGAGGAATAACGCAGCCAGCAGTTCTCTTGGCAAACCTCAGCTTTAACTAGAGTGTTTGCTGTGCCAGAGGCAAGGTGGCAATCACACCATTTCCTTACCTCGCAGGGGTGTGAGGTGAGCTAGTTAATGTCTGCAGAGTACAAAGTCAAAGCTGACTATTATTGCTGGGGTATTACGTCCTACCAAGTTTCTCTGCGCAGTAGGACAGGGAACACTGAGCGGAAAATTGCAAATGTAATAGCTGAAGTTATTCACTTTACAAGTTACCTCAATGTTTTTCTTTTTAGCTGTCAAAGTGCTTTATAAAAAGCAGCTCAGCTAAGCAACTCTCACCCTCTACAATTTGGTTTTGTTTGCTTCCTAACCTGGAAATGGGGGTCTCTTGTCTTTATTTCATTTCCAAGTCAAGCTTGAAAAGAAAAATGCTTGTAGAAAAAATCCTGTAATTACTGGATCTGATTTTCATTTGAAGCTTTGCTTCATTCATATGGTACCAACAACTTCTGAAATTCAATGAAACTAATGTAATTACAATTTATATGGAAGAAGGAGTGGGAAAGTCTTTAAGTGGGCACATATACGATAGACTGTATGTCCATAAGAGAAAAAATAGTACTTACAGGATTAATACAGAGTCATTGGAACTGTAATATATGAACCAGCTTTCCTGAAGAACCCAGCCTCCATTTGAGCATTAAAATAAGTGGCTAGATTTTCAAAACTCCCTAGCTTCTACCATGCTGAGCAATTTTGATTATCTGGCCATAAAAATGTCTCAGTGAGAACTGCTGGGTGCCAAGCACTTTTGTAAATCTGGGCTCAATTGTGGGCTCTGAGCATTTAAGAAACCACTAGCTCCAAATGTAAATAGTGGTTGTATGAAGCAATGGGTGAAAGTCATATAAGAGGCACATATGTGTCTGAAAATATGTGTATTTTCTTAGCTTCCCTTAGGCATCTAATCTGCATCCTACTCCTGCATGTTACCATGCAAAAAGACACAATCATGTTGCAAGTTGTTCTTCTGAAATGAAAACAAGCCTCAAAATTAAACTGCATCCTAAATAAATTCTGCTTCAATGCATAATCTCACAGGAAAACTATGAGGATGCTCCTTAATTTTCTGTATTCATCCAAATTATGTGGGATGGTGCCAGCAGAGGATAAACTTAATTACCATTGCAGGAGGAGTCATAAAGTCATTAAGAGCTAGATTATGATGGACAAGTTCATCACACATCTGAAAGTGACATTTCCTTTCCAATCCCACCAGAAAAACAAATACACAAAAGAAATAATACGATTGGAAACAACAAACCATGAAGTCTAACACACCAGTGAGAGCATGGTTATGAGCCAAGGCCAGCACCACTGCTCTTTTTAGCCACCATGAGCCTGGGTGGATTTGCTTTGCAGTTACCTGGTTGCCTCAGACAGCAGCTCAACACAGCCCAGATTCTCTGGACAGGTCTGGTAAAGCCAACTCTTTCAGCAGCGACATTTAAAACTTGTCAGTCACCACTCCTTTTGTTCTGAGCTATGTAACCAAAATGGAACAGAAACAGCATCATGTGATCTAGATGGCCAGTGGCATAAAAATTTGAATACTTAAGAAAAAAAGTCTCTGAAAACTGTAAACAACTTACAGCTTGAAATTTGTTCATATGCAATTATTTATTAGTGTTTTCCAATGACAGGTATAATTATATAAATGCTTATGGAATATTGATAGACAAGATTTGACAAAATTGTCGATATTTTTCTTAAAAATAGTTTTGCCAGCTCAATTTGCAGCTATATTACAATAATGTTGTACTTAACTCCATCATCTTTAATAATCTACAAGAAAGTGTGTAAATATCAGCTGATTCAGAAAGCTGCAAAGCATTTGCTGTCACTTTATGAAGAGATACTTTCTACTAGCCCTACATGCCAGTCACTTTGATTTTGTGAAAAAAAAAAAGAAAAAGTGTTGCTCAGTGCCCCAAGGGACTCTGCAGCCTTGTACAGATGCTGCTAGTCTCTGGTCAGCCCAGAATCACAAAAAGAAATCAAACTCCCCGCACAGACAGAGCATCATTAAGCATTAAATTAAGCTGGCATTAATTAGCAAAGCATTGGTTAGTAATTTAATGAGAAAGATAGACACAGAAAAAAGGAGGTAAAACAGGAAGACAAAAGCTGAGTGGTAAAAGAAAGAGCGGCATGAAACATTTTCTTCAATTGCTTTTCATGCCTTTAGAAGAGAATACACAATCCAATGAAGTAACGTGAACAAAGACTATATTTTTGTTCCAATAAACGCTTCATTTCCCTCAAATCTGGATAGCAATGCTTCCTCTTTCAAAAGTGCCTCCTATTGACTGGTAATAGTTAATCCCCTCATTTTTAGGTGACTTTGCTGAAGGGGAGTGGAGGGGAATCAGGAAAATGGGTTTTGTTACTTATTTTACTTCCCTCACTGTTGTCCAAGAGCTTATGAAAAGTATATTTTTACCTGTACCAAGTTTTCCACAACTGTGATTTAAATGTGCTAATGGAAATGCTGGAAAAAAAAATTGGCAACTTTTCCGTGTGTTACCATTTCTAAATTAAAACAATGAAACTTCTGTGGTGAAAGCTTTGGCCAGGGTTTGTTTGCTCCCCTCTCCTCCACTCTCCAGCCCCTGCCTCTCCTCCTCTTCAGGTGCTTAAGAAATCAAGTGGCTGTTTTGTGCTTCATTGTAGTAGCTCATAAGGCAAATGGATCAGATAGTGCAGATAATGCCCTTTAGGCCTTTACAACCCAAAACAATTTTTCCTTTTTAACTGTATAAGCCAAACATTTCTTCAAAGAACAACTATTAAGCTATACCAAACCCCTCTCATCTGTACCAGACAGAGAGCAATACTCATATGCCAGAAGAGAATCGGTGCACTCCCACTCACCAGCTTTAATGACGGTGAGAAACTGTCTGAGGTTCAAGTGTGCGAAGTATTTGGAAATTTTCTCTTGCTACCGCTGTAAACTGTTCTCAGTATGGACTGTTGGACAGAAAGGGCTTCTAGACAGCAGCATGACCTCATGTGCTGAGTGACTCAGCAAGCAAACCAAGTGTGCACCACAGTCCAAGACAAGCTGGGCTCATGGTGCCTGCTCAGATCCCTGTGCAGAGTGAGACATTCTGCATGGGAGTGCAACATAGCAGCTGCTTCTCCCATACCTGTGAATATTCAGCAACTGCAACAGAACTACAATTCCAGAAAGGCTGTTGAATGTCAGGAAATCCTGGGCAAACAGGCAGAGCACAAAGTTCCTTTCCATTTATAAACATTTCAAGATAAATCAGATATATGGTAGGCCACATTAACAGTTATGGGGCACAGATTACAAATGATCACCACTTGAAAAAAGGAGCCCTTGGCAGCCCAGCATGGATGGCCCTTGTGTGCTTTTTTGGCAGAAGTAAACACGCTTGCACTGTGCTCCATTCTGCACAAATGGCCAGATTTTCAGAATGGCTAAGCTGCCTTTTAGGGTGACTAGACAGATTATTTGGAATGAGTTAAACTCATCTGATGCATCCTGGATAGAAAAAATATCTTGAATCCTTATTTATTTGCCCAGGTGAGAAGTGAAGCCTTCAGAAAATGTTCTCCCCTAACATCAGATGGCAGTCAGAAACATACTTTGTTTTGACATCAGACAAACCAAAATATTTTAAATCAGGCCTCACTAGTACTAGTTTAGTTTCCAGCTTATAGAGGACCAGAATGTTCAAGGTAAACCGTCAGTTTATCTTTTTGCACTTTATTGCTACTTTTTGCATTTAATTGCCTCACAAGTCCCATAGGAGGGAAAGGGTAAAACACAGGTTATTACCTGTTCTTGCAGTTCAGAGCTGCTCTGTTTGTTTTATCCTAGAAGGAGCTGCATTTGAGTAGTGACTGATAGAATGTATCATAGCTAATCCTATCCAGAGTGGCTACTGTACCTTCTCAGGAGGGAACTCTTGAGGAAGCAGAGACTCACTCCCACAATGGCTGAGCAGAAGCTGTGGGCAGAAGCTGTGGGCAGAAGCTGCAGAGCTCCACACCCCTTTCATTCGGTGAACACCTACAGAGACACAAAATTCACACAGTTGCTCCCAGCATTGCACACCACGGACTTCCAGCAGATTTCTGGGGAGGAAAAGAGAACATTTTCCCTCTTCCCTGTCTGTGCTTTTATCATGAACTTTTCACTCACAGATCTCATCTGGCTCCCCTTCCCAGGCCTGGCAGCAGCCCTGGCTGATTCCCTCTGCACTGCCTAAGAAGAAGGACCATGAAACTACCAGGGTTAAACTTGCAAGTACTTTCTATCCAAAATGCCTATGAATATACGCAGATATATATGTTTTAAAAACCTGGTCACACTACTCATATTTACTGCAAGTGAGCATATTTACTGGCAAGTATTTTTTACACTGTTAGCACAATTGTGCCTATATGTGCCTATACTAAACAAAAAATCACATGCACAGAAAAGCAATCTGCCTACTACAGCAGCCTGGTGAAAATTTGTTTCATTTAGTTTAGCTTTGTTTCACCTTTATCTTAAGAAAACAAAAAATTCATTTATCACCTCTGTACATTCTTTCATCCCAGACATGCTAGGTCAGAGTCATAATGCTGAGAATGGCTCTATTTTTTCTTGTTGATTTAATACTTATTAATAATAAATGTTATGGAATTATATGTAGAATTAATTAGAGGCTCATTGTGGGTGCAAAAGAAATTTTATGAGATGTGCTATATTTATGTATGGATGCTGCTGACAAGCAAAGATAAAGGCAAAGCTATTTTTAGTGTTTACAGAAAAGAAAGTTTGTGTATGTACATATATATATGTGCCTGTAAACAACACGGAGAGGGAATTGGTGCCTTTGGGTGCTCATCAGCATGAGAACCAAGAGACCTTTCAGAACATCTTCAGACTCCTTTAGAGCATCTGAGTTTCACCATCCAAAAATAAAAATAACATCAAACCACTAACAGCCTTTCAAAATTTAATCAGCCGTGCATTCATGCAATTTCAGTGTATAAGACTCCATATTATTCTGAATTTCAGTTCTGTATCTCAGAGTCCATTATTCTGTCCATTTTTCATTAAGTACACAATTACAAAAATGTAGATATTTGAAAATTCTCCATGTTTACATGTTTACAAATGTTTTACAAAAATACGAAAATACAAATAAAACCAAGATTTCAATTGCAGCCAGAAAAAAACATAAGGAAAAATATTTCTTAAACTGTTTTCCATCTTTTACTGTAATCATTCTTCCAAACGATACTGATTTCTTTGTTGCTGATTATCACACAGTGTTCCTAAACAGGGTTTGTAAAGCTATGCATAAGATCTGAAAGGAAAAAGAGAATGTGAAGTGTGGATTTAAGTCGGCCAAAACTGACATTTAAATAAATACCCGAGAATTTTGTTTGGAAAATAAAAACTATTTCAAATCTGCCCCAAATATCTATGCATTTTACACAACATTTACACACACAGGATCCTATTTCAACGGTTTTCAGAGGCAGCAACATCATCTGCATTTAGCAGTTAGCTGCCAGCAAAGAGCTGTGATGGATTTGCAGTGTGTATGTCTTTCCTATCTATTTCTGAACACTGCAAACATTGACGGTACCTTTGAATTCGATTTCCTCTGTCACTGGCTTTTAACCTGAGAGAAAAAGGAATATGAGCCCTTCTCTCTTGTGTACTTTCATGATTTGAGATATATGGAGGCAGAGGGTCTGTTTAATGGGAAATTATTTCCTAGTATTTTCTGCCTTGCTTGGATTTCCTTTCTTTCTAGTATTTTTAGATCCCAAGATAAAAAACCCCTTGGTTTATTTGTGTTGTAAGACAATCCACCAAATAAAGCACGGATCACTGGGAGACTTTCTTCAATGAAAGGTCCAGTTTAACTGGTTCACTTTTAATTTAATGAATGGCTCTTTCCCTCAGACAAGGAGAAACCGCCACAGACATTTACAAAGACACAAAGCCAACACTGGGCTGTTTTATGTTAGTGTCTTTTCTTAAAACATTTGTTTTTAACTTGAAATGTTCAAGGCAGAATTTGCAGATACAAATCCTTCCCCTTATAGAAACAAAAGTGTTTATATAGCCCATGGTAAATAAGCTCTAATTAAATGTATGTATCAACTATATTCTTTTATATCATTTATAATTTCTTTCCAGAATGTAAGACAGTGTTTGATGGAGACTTATAATTAAATCTTTATCATATAGAAAATGACACTTTTCTTTTGAATATTACATATCCTTTTCTTCTTTAGAAGGCTATCATGTCTGATAGATGCAGCTTCTTAACACCAAATCCAGTACAACTTTCTGTCCTGTTTGGATGTATTTTGACATAAAACATAACCGTATCATGCCATCAGTTACTGCCTCTAGTTTAGTCCAATTGGTACTTACTGCGTACTTCTACAAAACATTATTTCCTCTTTTCCTCCTCCTGCAAAGTAAAAATGCAAACAGCTCAGCAACTATAACAGAAAGGGAGGGGGAAAAGGCGAAAAATAAAAGAGAAAAAGAAAAAAGAAAAAGAAGAAACAAGAAACAGGCCATCTAATATAGTCCAGAATTTTTTTCATTGTTTTTACAGAGGTTTACAGTGAAAAAGGAAGGAAAAATTCATATTTTGTTTTCTGCCTTTCTAGTGGTTTGTGCTTGTTGTAGAAATAAAGTATTACAAATAGAAACCAGAAAGAGAGAAGCGGGGGGGCGGAGGAAAGCTCGTTTAGTTTCCCTTTTTCATTTCCTTTGCTGGAATCCTGGTTTGGAACATCTGAAGACAAAAAGGATTTCTAAGTTGGATGTTTTGTTGTTGTTTAAAGAAGCCCTTAAAGCAGCCGCGGTCCGGGGTTCGTGGTGTCACAGCGGCCCCTGGAGGCCGCGGGCCGGGGCACGGCGGCGCTCGGCCCGGAGCTGGGTCCCAAACGATAGCAAATTGCTCCCAAACGCTCTTCCCCTTTTCCCCTCCAGCCCCTCTAGCTGGGGTCTGAGCTTGGCCGCTTCCCAAAGATTTTAATCTGCTACCTAAGGTGGGAGCATGTATGGAGTACTGCTCAGAGTCAGTTAAAGTCTTCATGACCAAAGTGTTTTGGTTTTGTCCTTGTAGATTAACCCCCATAATTATAGACTTTACACATATTTTTTAAACTCTTGTGTTTAACAGCACCATACTAAAGCAAAGTGTTCACCATATAAAGCAAAGTCCATCATGTTTGTGTATAATCAGTTTTTTAAATGTACATAATACAAACCTGTTAGTCATATACAGATCTAAATACCCGTATTATATGACTGCCAATTCCAGTTTAGGCTCCAAGTTGTGAAATCCAGTTACTTTTCTGAGAAATAAATATATCTAAAGTGTGGTAGCCTATTAGGATCCGGTTTATTGCTTCATTAAGACACAATTCACTATGCAAAATATCTTGGAGGGTGCAGACCGGAAAATTAATCGCTCTGTTTTTGAGACATGAGTATCTGTTGATACAAACTTTGTTTATCTGATAAAAACTGCTATAGAGGCAGAGGGACTTCATCATAATGTTTTAACATTTAAACATGTGTAATTTATCATAAATTTGGGCCAATATGTCCACAATTTTTGTTATAAAATTTCAGTTACTGCCTTCACTCTTCTTAATATTGTGTAAACACTTCTTTCCCAAACCATTCTTTTGGGAAAAGTGGATAGAAGCTCACTGAAGCAGGAAATCTGACTGTTTAAGTTTTAGATTACTAGCACACTTACATTTATTTTCAATGGTAAAGAGAATATTAGGCTCAAGAATTCTTAATTGGATATTTCATGTTCATATCCATAACTTAGATACTTCCTGTGATTTTGATATTTCTGATAACTTTTTNCTCAGTGGGAACCTGTAAAAATATTGTACATCCTTGATATGGTCCTGTTATATAGGACAACTAAATGCAAAAATATCTATTTGTGCCTACAGTGAGGCTTTTAAGGAATCTGTAGAATTTAAACAAGGTTTGATATAGAACCAGTGGAGATGTCTGCCTCATATACTGTCCAAGGAGTTACAAATGAAACAGGATGTGCACATGTGAAAGTATTTCAAACTGTGTTGACAAAATCGTGCAGTAGAAAAGAATCCACCTATGTCAGATAAAAGCCACCAGAACTTGTCACTCATGCAGTTATGAATATACATAATCTCCATTTTCCTTTCACACCAAGCAAGGAACAAGCATCTCATCCTTCAGTTCTGACACAACCAAGACCTGCATTTCTTACTGCAACGGCCCCTGGATCCAACCTAAGCATTGTTCTGCGAAGGACACAACCGATCTCACTCCTTCCATCAGAATTCCCAGCTTCCAAGTGAGTTCTGTACTTCCTAAACCTGCCAGGAGAAAAGAAACTGACTCAGTATCTCTAAATCAAATAGAAGCAGACCACCACTGAACCGTAGAAATCATTTGTAAAAACACCTTTAGTGGGTGTTTAATGAAAGGTACTGCTCCACTGGGAAGAGGAATTTTTTGGTCTCTAACAGTCATTTAAATATCAGATGGAAATTACAAACTAAATTAGCTGTACTTAAACACAGCTGGAAAATAAAGGAGAGATTTTTTCTGAGAAAATCACGTCAAATTCTGATTCTACTCCCCCAATAGCCAATGTTCTGCCTGGACAGATAAATTACATTTGTATATATTACATCACTCTGGAAAATATATTTGCCCCCTTTTTGAGGAAATTAAAGACAATTTTTTAGGGCTGTGACACAAACCAACAAAAGCCAGGAAATGCAGTGTTAGGACTGATGTTGTGTTCTTACCTCTCTCATCATTGTGCTTTTTCCCCACAAAACACACTCACAATAGCGTGAGGCAAGTGGGGAATATCAGTCTTAACTTCCATTTCCTGCCTTCTTCCAGCTGCTGTCCAAAACCTTCCAGTTGTTTAGACAGAGCTGAATTCTTTTGTTTTTCAAGTTTGTGTTGTGCATGCAGAAACACAAAATACATTATGAAGTCAGCTGAAAAACTGAATAAGCAACTTTTTGCTGCGCTAAGAAAAAAAGATAAATGATGGTTTTATTTCTATGTTAGGAATGTGGAAATAACTAACAGGAATAGCTACCAATGAGAAACAAACCCTTTTATGTAATTAATGCCACAATGCCATGTACCATTTAACATCACACAGCATTTTGGATTACGTTATTTACCAAGGACACCAATGTGATGTAAAAAAGAAGACCTCAACCTCAAAAGATTTTTGTTTAAGAGTACAGTTGGTGAAACACCTAGGCATATTTGAAGCAAGTTGTCTAAAAGGAGACAAACTACAAAGGGAAAAAAGGCAAGAAAAGAAAAGAAAAGAAAAGAAAAGAAAAGAAAAGAAAAGAAAAGAAAAGACAGTTTGAATGCTAATACTATTAGTTTAGTGCTTAATACTTCAATAATACTGAGTGATGAAAGACTGAACATACAGGTTTTCTCCACGCTGATTCCCTCAAGTTCTTTTGCATATTTTCTTCTGCAAAATGTTTAAACTTTAACTACATTTTAGCATTTGAGGCATGATATATGTGCATGTCAAACTCCCCAGTGTGTACATAGTTATTCATTAAAACAAGCTTTATGACACTCTCAGTTAATTTCTGCATTTTTAAGATGCATGCAAAATTTTCTGGGTTTTTTTTTAATGCATTTCCATTGGATTTTGTTGAATGTGTTGTACACCTTGACATTTTAGGTACTTTAATGGGGGTTTTCTTAGTTACAAAAACGAAGTTCTTGAAAGAGAGGTTGAGAAGGGGGGAAATCCTTTTAGGAAAAAAGAGGGGGGCGGTATGGGTAAAAGGACTTTATTTTCTAAAGCTCAAATTCCAAAGGAGGAAGACGGGGAGAAATAGGAACTGAAACTAATTTACCTGCATTCCTTTGTCACTGCTTGGCCCTTGACTAGTAAATGATTCCTTTCACTAGCCAATAAAACCAAATCAAAAGCAGGCTTAGGAGCAGAGGGGGGGGTGCAAGGGAGTAGATGAGAGAATCAACTTAAACTTTGACAAAAAAAAAAAAAAAAGGAAAAGGGAAGAAAGCAAACTCACTCCTCTTGCTTTCTAGAAGCTCTCAGGAGCTGTATGGCTGACTCCTTGTGCTAACTTCCCAGCATTAGCACAGCACAAAGACATTCCCTACCTGCTTTCTTGCAGCACTAGCTAAGGTTGTTCCATTGTTCCCCAGGACAGATAGAGCTGCTTTTGTCTCCATGCCACGCTAGTCCAGGCCCTGCCAATTGAGGAACAGCGGGAGGCCTGTGCAGTGGCTTCAGAGGTGAATGTGTCCCAGAATGGGTCTGCTCGGCACAAACCCGACAGAGCCTCTCCTACAAACCCTGGAAAATGTTCACTTCAAAGGAGGAACCTTCAGCAGCACGGCAGCGGCACTGAGAGCTCTGAGGAGGAGAGCCTGCAACAGTGGACACTGTGCAAACACAGGTATCTGTGTACCCTGGTGTCTGCTCCCCTAGAGCATTTCAGGTGCTAGAGAAGCAAGACAGAGGTTCAGAGAAGGACACAGAATGTACTGACAGGGTCGCATTTTCAAAAGTGCCCATGCCTTAAGTTGAAGTCTACTGAAAGATACTTTGAGTTCTGATTTTAATTTTTACTCTATTAATTATTTTTAAGAAATGATTGGTGGGAAAAGAGGCAAGATAAGCTCCCCAAAACCAGACAACAGAAAGTATGATAAGGAAATTCTTTGTTCTTGAAACCACTCCATCATATTTTTAGCATCAAAGGGGTTTCCTCAGAGCTCAGTATATAGCATTTTTCAGAACTGGATTTTGTTTTCCTCTTTCATGCCTCTCTTGACTAAAAAGAAGAGTTGATTACAATGACAAGGAGGCAGTAAAGAGCATAATAAACAGAAAAGCCAAACAGATCTTTCAGTAACACGCACATCTTCAAGTGGTTGTAGTGCTGCCAAGTACAAGTCAGGAGGTACAAGCACAAGTGGAAATAGTAGCTTTAAGTCCGGTCAAGGTCAGGATAATTTAAAACTTTGTATTTTAATTTTGAGGCCTTTTATTTTAATTTTAAGGTGTTACAAGTCTGTGGAGAGAGGGTGCAAGGTGGAGGGAGACAGAAGCACCTGCTCCAGCACCCTACATGTGCTGTTTCACCAACACTCACAAGTCCTGAGGACTACAAACCACACAAGGACGTGGATCAGCAGAAGAGCAAAATTAGACCAGATTTTATCAAGATATCAGCCCTAAACACTCTCCATAAGCCTGTGGTACCTCTACAATGGAGGTGAAGATGCAGTGACACAAAAATGCTTCCGTATTCTCTTCCTGCCTAAATCAGTGGGTCGTGCCCAAATGACCTATATTCATCTCCATGGCAGAGGAGAACATCCTCAGTGTAAGCACAGTCACGCAGTATTGCTGCCTATATCTGCACTGTGAAAGACAGGCTCACCTTGGGGAGCTTGGATGAACTTCCTTCCCAGGGGAGAGGGAGAGCTGCCTCGGGAGGCCATGACGGTTGTAGCTGTGGTCAACCTGCAAAATCTTTTTAAACTTTCCATCTTAGGGAAAAGCTGCCACAATAAATTAGTTCAGCATTCAAATAGTAAGTGAAGCAAGCATTCCTTCCCTTTCAGCTTTCAGGGGTAGGGAATAGTCAAGATTCCCTTTGAGCAATGTTTGGAATTTTGTGATGAGTACAGGGATATTTATTCTAATTAGCAGCAAATATAACATACAATAAAGAATTCAAAATTTCCTTTTCTATAGTACACATATAGTACACACACATACACACACCAGGTTTTACAGTCCTGCTTTCTCAGATACTCAAGAAAAGTAATCAGTGATATCAGCCATGATTTCCAGAGGGTGTAAGATCTAACAGTGGCATAAAGCTCCAGAACCACTACAGTGACACCTATATGAAGATTTATTCTGAAAATGACAGAGACATCTGTCAGCTCATACATCTGAATTCACTGGGATTCCAAATGGGGACAGCGGAGGCTCTGGACTACCTTTGGTGACTACCACTACTGTGGTGACTACCTCATTCAAATCCCATGGAAAGCAGGTTGCAAAAGAAAGTTATCACAAAAGAAAACCCATGGAACGTGGGCTCACGCTTCTTCCTGGTATCTCAGGAAAATACATCACAGAAGTTTCAGCTTTTCAGTGCAGATGTTAATAAATAAAGTATATTTTTTCCTTCTGTCAGAAGACCTTGACCAGATTTATGCATATATCAGATATTCAGACTCATATAGAGGAATGGTAATGGGAAGTGAAAATTACTATTAAAAGCAAATTAAATCAGTAGGAATCTATGATGTCTGTAGCCTACCTGAGAGAAGGTGTTAGGAAGTTGGTTCAAATGAAAGGCACTAAGCTCATGGCAGGGCTGTGTAATGTAAATATGAACAGCTGAAGGAACTGAAAATCCAGTGGGAGTGCTGGGAAAATCTTAGACATTTATTCCAACAAAAGAAATTGTGAAAAGATGGAGTACATAAGAAACAGGTAAAAAAAGGAAAAAAAAAAAAAGAAACAAAAAAAAAACCAAAATGAAACCTCTTTTGAAAATAAATTGCTATACACAGGAAAAGCATTGCCCAGACAACAAAATTCAGTCCAGACTGAGACACTGCTCTATTAAGCATGGTAGGAACATAAGAAATCCTGGCCCCGTCTTGAAGTATTTGCATTTAAGATGATGAAAGGAATTCATAAATGCTGAATACTTGGGATGTTCTATGGTCTGTTTGCAGACAAACCATGAACAAAAACAGGGATGGAAAAAATGAAATTAATTAGGAGGAAATATGCACTATTACTTATCCTAACAGACCTCAACGAAGCCAAGGATTGGGTTTTTTTTCAAAATACACCACTGATCAATGACAGATATTTTTACCAATATCGGTGTACAAACATGTATTTCTTTGTGCATTCTTGGACACTAACTCAGAAGGTGGAGTGAGTCAGTCATCAAGTGTAGCTGTAGGAACTTCAGCATATTTAAGGCCTCTAATTTTTCCCACTGAATTCTGCAAAGTTTTTAAGACTAGCAAATTACAATAATATTTTGCTTTGTGAAATAATCTTCCTTGCTCTCCCTAATCTCTTTGTCTCCACAAAGTCTATAATTTAATGGAGCAGAATGCTTCAAAATATTGCCAAGGCCATTATCTCTAGTGGTATTAATAAACTTGCCTCCAAGACACGCCCATACTCACATTCCCACATGTACCATTTCATAGGGAAGGCACAGAGAACGCCTCAGCCCCTGCAGGCAATGCTTGCGAGCTATGAAAGAAACGGTGCTAAAGAAAAAATAGGTAGGGCATGGCACACACACGAGAAACCACTCTCATATCCACGAGACAGCAGGCTGAGCAGCCCCTTTGCCAAGCTCTAAGCTTCCTGGAGCAAACAAGTTGCAGGAAACTCCTCAAACAAGCCAGAGCTGGCCACACAAAAAGCGTAACCCCTCCCTTTGGTTGCTACGTTGATAATGGGGCAATCCCTGGCCAGAGGGCTTGAGGAATAAGAAGGCAGGAACAGGAAATTTCAGGATCCCGTTCATGGAATACCATAGTGAAGCGCTGGCTACCAGAGCACAGAAAAATACATACCCCCATCAACTTTGCCTGATCTAAAAGCATAAAACAGATGGTTCAGGGAGAACAGGTCTTCTCAAAAATGTATAGAACAGCTTTTTCAGTCACCCATAATTTGTGTAATAAATACATAAATGCACAGCAGGTTAATATGGGCACAGACACACTGAGGGAGGCAAGCTGCCATCTCCACATGCAGCCAGTTAGCTTGCCCCAGATTGCTTTCTTGGTACCACAGAAACAGGAGATAAGGCTTGTCAGCCACAATCATACCTGCTGGAGGAAAACACCACTCACTTCTGCCACACAGTTGTGCTTCGAGCTGCAGTGCAAATTCTTATTCACTGAAAACAGTACAGACACAGAACATCTCTTAGACCAACCTAGTACCTGCCATACCCTATCTCTTCTAGATGCTTTAGGCCAGCCTTGGCTTTAGCTAAGAGCAGGATGATTTGCAAACACTCAAGATCTTGTAGTTTCTTTCCTTCTCTTTCTACTGATCAGGTTTGCTCCCTTTCCTGGCTCTTAATACATCAGGACACTTCACCTCCTCTCAATGCTTTCTACAGTGTCTGGTCTCTTAGATCAGAGAGGTGTTAATCTTTATCCCCACTTTTCCATGCTCCCCTCATGGACCCACCTCGCTGTTGGGCAGAGCCCTGTGACAAGGTGCAACAGCAGCAATAGCAGTAGGTGTGCAGTTTTACACACACACAACACTGAATTTAGTGGTGACAATGACCTCTCTGCCATTTCACACCTCGTTGCTTCCTACCTTTTTCCCCTGCACCCTTTAGCACCCCCACACCCATTCCACTTTGGCTTCCCCACAAACACTATCCAAGATGGTACAATCAGTCCTTAAACCACCTGCCTGCTAAAACCTACGGAAGAAATGCAGATACTTTATTTTCTCTCAGGAGTTCACAAAAACCTCTCTCTGCAAGCACTAGAGAGCTGGGCCAAGACACCATGTTAAAATAACCAAGCTTTGGGTTTTAGTTTTCACCTGGAGAAGGAAGTAAGTTCCATGCTTCGCCATTTCCAGGCTTTTCTTTGAAAATCTTTTCTTTTCTTTAAATAACAAGGGGTAGCAGTCAAGTGAAAGCAAGGGCTACTTGATCCATTGTTTGGCCCCCAGCCAGGTTCTGCTGGTCCCGCTTTCCCTCTCAACCACCCGTTTTTCTATCGGTCCTGTAATTTGGGGAGATTAAGATGTATAGCCTGTAAATTGGCTAAACTTTTCCAGGCTGCTTTAATGAGACTTCATATAATAGGGTTGGCTTTTTTTTTTTTTTAATATTTTCCTTAACGTGACCCATATGGAAATAAAAAGATATATTTTTTAATGTATGCTAGATTACGGCCGACATTTTCCTCAAATTAAAATCCATGCTTCAGCAGCAGCATACATTTTCAATGATGTCAAATATATTTTTTCAGCCAACTGGCTGGGGTCACCCTTATAACTCAAAGTTTAAGTGTGCTGGATAATCAGTAGAACATGTGAGACTCTGTAGGGCACTGTGGCTGCCTCGGTGCCTGCTCAGGAGCACACAGGGCCTATTCTACTCCGAGGCACTCGGGCAGGAGATGCACAGGATTCTGCCTGTGCCTGGAAGGAGCTGACAGCGCAGGCTCGCAGCAGGAACCGTGTGGCTCCAGCCCGTGCTGGCACCAGCCCTTCCAGCACAGATCACCAGGGCACAGTCACAACGCTCAGCTACAGGCTAACACTAAATCGACAGGCTAAGCTAAAACCACCAGCACTTCTCCGCTGACAGATGGGGTGTTCTTTGTTCAGAGATGCCATACAAGCTTTGTCAACCATTCCTGTTATCATTTCATTGGGAATGATGCCCGGTGGGAGCAGCCACAACCTAAACAAGGGCTGTTCTTAGCTTTGTTCAGAGCATACACATTACTGAAGTACTTACTTACCTGATTTTCCTCCCCTAAGAATAAGGTCAGATTATTACCTATAGCATAGGAATTTTGGGCCCATTGACACTATTTTTTAAACCTTGTTTTAAAGCAACTTACACAGATTGCAACTAAGGCTGAATCAGAATTTAAATAAACTTCAACTGACATACCTGGAGAGGCTAAATTCAAACAGCTCGGAGAAACATTTTCCAAATGATAAAGCAAAAGAGAGAACTGTAACAATTTCCATGCAGAAGTTCAGTTTTCTAACAACTCTTTTAACTCAAAAATAGCTCATAATGAATCCACAATTGCTTGGGGAACCACAAGAAACACTGGGCTTTCAGCTTTAAATGAGTTTTCCTCTCTTTTTTTTTTTTTCCTAATTTCACACTACAGTTTGTGATTAGAAATTGCATTGTCATACAATTCAGTCCAAAATTCCCATTTCCATCAAAAGATGTCAATTCAGCTTTACAGAAAACTGCATTTTAAATAATTTCTTAGATAGCACAGGTAGTGATAGCTTAGAATGGAAAACTGAAACCTGGCCTATTGTTAAAAGTTGCATAAGAATACTGGTATTGACTGGGTGCAGAGAGTTACCCCTGTAACCCTAGTGTGGATGAATTAAAAAATGGGCAAAAAACCCCAAAAGCAAACAATCAAAGTCTATTTGCTTCCAGGGTTTGCCTCGGGCGTGAGGAAATCCTTATAAACTATGTAGACAAATGGCTCTTTCAAAGCTGTGGCTCCACTCAGAAGATTCAGTGATACAATTGTATCAGGGTCTTTATGGGAGCAAATACTTTGTAGCTAATGCATAAAAACCCACCAAAACCTCATTTACAGTCAAAATGACAGGTAATTAAGATGTAAGGGATTGTGTTACTTCAAATAAGATTCAAAAAGGTTATGGCGTACAAGTATCAGGCTTCCCCCACAAATAAATTTGTTCAGTCACACCTGGCTTGACCATCTCCTCCATCTTCCCATCATTATTCTGCTCCTCTTCTGTTTAAAGATTCATCCTGTGAAATATTCATTTTTAGCCCAGGTCTCACAGACACTGAGCCCCCTGGGGCCTTGCTCTATCATTGTACAATTCTAATGGGGTTTTTACTAAACAACAAAGTTACTACTAAATAACTGTACTAAGAACAGTAGTGACTGTGACTGTGCATATTCAGATTTCCTGGAGAAGCCAGTCCTGCCTCACTGAGTGGACCCCAGATGAGCCACCAAAGGCTCTGTAGCCATTTTATCCCAGGATGCAGAGGACACAGTGGGAATTAAGGAAAAAATAATGTGACCCTAAAGGTATGGATCTACTGAACAAGAATAACAGTGTTTCGATGAAAGCTGTCCATAGTCATAAGCAGAAACAACCATAGTATTGGAAATGCAGACTAGGACACAACTAAACCTTCAGGTTCCACCTCATTGAAATGAACATGAAACAGACTGTTGATATTGAAACAGACAACCAAGAGTTTCAAAGTCATTTGTAGCATTCCACAAAGGCCATAAACTACAACACAAGAAGTTCCACCTCCACACGAGGAAGAACTTCTTTCCATGGAGGGTGGCAGAGCACTACAATACCTTAAGTCTCCCTCTCTGGAGAGATTCCAAACCCGCTTGGATGTATTCCTTTGTCACCTGCACCAGACGACTCTGCCCGGCAAGGGAGCGTGACTGGGTGATCTGCAGAGGTCCCTTCAAACCGTGACTATCCTGTGAATCTGTGAAAGCCATGTTTGCTGCACCTGAGGTCACTTCTTTGTCCTCACCCTCCTCCCTCCGCTGTGAGCGCTCCCTGAGGGGCCCGGTCACCGCCACCCTTAGCGCCCACTGTGCCTCAGGGTCTCATCACCCCCATGTGTATCCCTCCGCGCCTCACGACTTCACACGATCGAAGCTCAGGGTCGCATCACAGCCACACCCCGTGTCCATCCGCACCTCAGGGCTTCACACACTCGAAGCTCAGGATTGCATCACAGCCACACCTCATGTCCATCCACGCCTCAGGGCCCCATCGCTGCCACTCCTCATGCCCCTCTACTGCTAAGGCTGCTCTGCCCTCTCTGTCCTGCCACCACCGCAGCAGATAGCTTGTCACCCGTGTCCTGCCAGGAACACATTCTAGTGCCAGGAACATCCCAAGTAGGTTTGAGGAAGAGATCTGTTCGGCTATTAGAGAGTCAAGATGGTTTGGGGTGGAAAGGATCTTGAAGTTTCATCTTGTCCCTACCCCTGCCATGGCAAGGATACCTTTTACTATTCCAGGTGGCTCCAAGCCCGGTCCAAGCTGGCATTGCACACTTCCAGGCATGGGGCCGCCACAGCTTCTCTGGGCAAATTGTGCTAGGGCTTCACCTCACAGCACTGGGACCCTGTAAAAGGAGAATGTGGGCTACCCTCAGGTAGATGAGAGTGACACTTATTTTCCAAACATGGCTTTGTGGCATTCTGTTAAATTCACTCATGCCCTATTGAGTCAAATAAAATAAATTTAATTAACAATAACTTGGTTTCTTCTCCCATTGTAAGGGCTTGAGTGGCCTTCCCAATCTCCTGGTCCACACTGGCACTAGCAAGATTGAAGTATTCAGGTAATGCTAAAGACTGTAACTGAGGCAAGTAACAAGAATCAGATGATCCCAAATAAAATTAGTTTCACTCTTGGTTAGAGCATGGTGTTGGTAACATCAAGGTTGTGGGTTCAATCCCTGTACGGGCTCTGTATATTTAAGAGTTGGACTCAAAGATCCTTGTGAGTACCTTCCAACTCAGAATATTTTATGAATCAAAATCAGTGTTTACTCTATACTGTCATGTTTGTTGAAATGAAGCAAAAGTACAGAAGGTAATTGAGGCAGTTTCCTGAAAATCAAAAAAGTTCTCCCTGGGGTTCTCATTATTCTGAAGTTTATTCTCCTGTGTTTCACTCTAAACTCTGTATTTAATCAACTTATTGTCATTGATCAACCATACTAAAGCAAGGCTGCAGTTCTGACTGAATATTACTGCATTTTAGCTGAGGAACAGTAACATTTCTTAATGGCAAGTCCTTCTAGACAGCTGAAGTCTCTTCCAGTGGAACTCACAGAGGCCCTGTTATTACAGACAGTGGTAAATCCATTGTACAAAATACTCTGTAGGTAACAGTTTCAGAACAAAACTAAACTGATGTTCTCTCTCCAGGATTTTGGGAAGTTGTTCTGTGAACCATGCGAGCTGTGAGAAAGCTGGGATTTCCCAGCTGCCTTGCCTAGATTGCTTACACCTGTGTATAATTAAGAGTTCATTGCTATAAGCGCTTCAGAACTTTCTGGAGGTGATAAGTACTCTTGACTCACCAAATCATTGAAATTGTTCAGTTTTCAGTGGCAGAGAAGGGTTATATCTGCAGAGGTTCCTAGCAAAATGCAGGAATGGGCAAGAACAGCCTTGATTCAAAATTTGAAGATAGCATTGATATATTTATTTTCATTGTGAACATTTTCACACTCTACAGTATTAACAAAAGCATTAAATTTCATTTAAATCTCCTTATTCCCTAGCTAACACACTGAACTGTGGAAAAGATTCCAGTCTCTTTTTTCTCATATCATTTGTGGGTGTTCTGTATCTGCTGGTTTCATTCAGGAATTGAGGGATGAAATGGAACTAAAAACCAGAGAGTGATGTGTTGAAACTGCCTGATACCCAGATGTACCGAAATCTAGTTACAGTATTATGTATTAGAGTTCCATGAAATGTTCTCAATCAAACAGATCTATGGAAATGTCCCTAACTATCAGAGTACAGAAAAGGGTGAAGAGAGGGAAGGATGCAGAATTTCAGAGGGGAATGCTCCTGTAGGAAACAAGGGAGAAAATCAAGTAGTTGCTTTTGCCTTAGCACTAAGTATTACAGAGGTACCCTGCTTTGGCTGATGAGAGGGAAAGATGGGAACAGAAGATGTTTTGAGTGTTCAGTGCCCAGGCAGTGCAGCCGTTTGAGATGTGTTCTGTCACGCAGCTGTGTGCAGGCAGCCCTTTGTTGTGCCAGGACAGCAGGTAGGAGTGAGCAGCTCCTGGCACTCCCAGCCCCGGCTGTGCGCAGCAGGTGCTGCAGGCTCGCTGCCAGCTGAAAGCCTCCTTGTTTTCCCGGGCAGGCATTCCACTAGGTCACTGGAAAACTGCTTCCAGTGGCCATCCAGTACTAGGGAGTGTTTTTCAGAATGTGAACAGGTTCTAATGGACCCTAGAGAGCAACTGGTATTTTCTAGTATTTGCTATGGCACTTCAGGAATGAAAATAACTCTTGCCAGACTAAACAAGGTTAAATTAAATGAACAAATATCCCGTTACTAGGACAAGCGCAATAACTTGTGGTTACAGGGCAGTGGAGGAACTGACAGCATCATTTCTTTCGGATACAATGATGTCACAGTACACAGCTTTGGTCTGTTGACTGAGGCGGATTTTGTATTCCCATGTATCTTATCATCAGCACTTTCAAATCAATTTTACCCTTTTGAGGAAGGGAAGTGAGAGCTGGAGGTTGGATTTTTATTAGGCACAGCTGGTCCGAGGGACGTCATTTGTTCCTAAAGCCAGGGCTGTCTTTCATATGAAACCGTGGGGTGGATGGTGGGCAGGGGGAATCACTCGAAGTAGGTTCAACAGCTGGGGGTCAAATTATAGGGAAAAGTGGAGAGAAGTGAAATTTATAATCTATAATTTGAAACCAAAATAAGAATGAGACAAGCTTATTTGAAGGACTGGAAGGAAAAGGATGTGATATATGGCCTGATACAGCCAAGCAAAATGAACACTGCCATTCCAGTATTACTTTGCAGACAATCCAAAAAAAACCAAAAGGGCCTATTAAGGCTGTCTCTGTGGAGATCTAATTAAGTCATACAAACAATCTCTGTTGTTAGTACATGGACACCTTAAGAAGTCTGTAACAGATATAGGAAAGATTCTGATCCATGATGGGAACAAGAAGTGAACAAGAGCAAAGAAAGAACAGATGAGAAATTGGCAAATAAACAGATGAGAAATAGGAAAAAAAAGGTCTATCAATAGAACTATTGAAGTAGGAGAGGAACGTGAGAGCCTTATTCTTCTCTAGAGGTGACGTTGTCTTATTTCGTGAGACATGATCTGCTTTTCTTGCTTGAAGTTAAGGGAACGGAGAAGAGGAATTGGTGGGAAACAATGCATTCTGAGGGGGAAGGAAAAGCTTCCAAGGGAAAGCGTAGGAAAGATCATGTTAAAAGAATGCGTTTGCTTAAAGTGACTGATAGCATCTTGTATCATCCTAGTGAAAGAAATCTAGAGGAAAGTTGGGTGTAAATTAGAATAGAATCACAGCAAGTGCAGTGAGACTACCTCTGGCTTCAGGACATCATGCAGGAAAGGTGTCAGAGGTGTGTGGGTCCTCACTCAGTGCAGACTGGACTTGTTGAGACAACAACAGCACCAAGTGACCCCCTCACCCTTATCCTGCAGGTGTGGTCCCTCTTTACACTTACCTTCTCTCCGTCCTGAGTGTCCAGGTAGCAAACTGCTGTCTCACACCTATTGCTCTCATTATGTCCCAATAATAATTCTGACCACTTCTCTAGCACAGAACCCCACTCCTGTACTTGTTATAGCTAAGGGTTGAGTAATATTTTTATGAACACATCCTGGAATCTTGAAAGAGTTATGGACTTAATTATAGCAGGATACTCTGTGGACCAGCAAATGTTCATGGTGTATAGCAGTGTACCTGGATAAGGGAGAATTTAATACCTGAATATCTGCAGAAAGTGCACACTGAATGAGCAGTTGTTCATGGCATACTTGGAATGTGCTGTTCAGTCACCAGTGGGTGTACAGTATTTCTGTCACCTGAGTCCTGTAACTGGCTCACTTGGGGTGAATTTGCAGGTGGGATATTCACAGTGGCCTGGTTCTGAGCTATTTGCAACAAGCAATATTGCACACTAACACAGGTAGTAAAGCATCTGAAATTTCAGAATGTCACAATCCACTTACCAGTGGCTCAATACTATAAAGAGCCTAATTCAGTACTCAGACAGAATCTTCCCTTGGGTATTTAAGTCCCACTGAATCAGATGCTAAGAGAGTCAAAACCATGAGAAATAAAAAACACTTTGAGCTTTATAGGCATTTAAATCCAGCAGTGCATGGCCCTACAGCATTTTATCAGCAGTATTGAAGCCCCTCAATAACCATATGAAAACCAGAGGGGTTATACAGCTTTCCTTATGCTGTGCTGAATAATTTCCTAAAGATTATATAGGAAACCTGTAGTTCAGCGTGTGAAAAGCATCACTCCTCATTGAGGAAGACTGCAAATGTCCTTCCCAGGGAAAGAGATGGCTTAGGAGATCTGTTAGGCTTCCTTTCTGGCCTGTTTTCTACGCCTCTGGGCTGTGTTCTGTAAAGTAAGTCTGACACACCGCTGCTTGGATTTTGGAGCAGCCAAGTTGTAGCTGGTTGAAAAACCCCAGTGAAGGGACTGTGTCTACTCATTACCCTGGATAGTTTTTACCTGTATATGTTGCCTTAGAACCAAGGGCAAGATTGGAATCCTGCTAGTCTCAGGAGGAAGCCAGGAATTTTTTTCAGTAGCAGTACTGAAAATAATATGAGCTACCTTTAGGAGAATTCCTTCGAACTCAACTACATTTGCATAGGAGTCTACAGAAAAGTATCCTCAATTTAGATCACTTTATTGACAAATCTGTCATCTGTTATTGTACATGCAAAGGAAGCAGTCAGAGAGCTGCCCTGGAGTTCACCCTGCCATCACTGTGCTACCTTTCCCTTCAGACTGGGATGGAACTTGTTTACACTAGATCTTTGTCTGTTGCAGAAGTTCATGACCAGGGGTTTTGAGAAGGCAAAAAATTAGAGTACAAAAGCTAATTTTAAGTATTTATAACAAAATAAGTAATCTATTTGCCAGTTATATACAGGCACCCTGTATATCAGCAGGTGCCACCACGTACAGGAAACTCAAGGC
Organism: Bombycilla garrulus; assembly: GCA_013400315.1. Lineage (NCBI taxonomy): Eukaryota > Metazoa > Chordata > Aves > Passeriformes > Bombycillidae > Bombycilla > Bombycilla garrulus. The sequence continues at coordinate 128,400 of VXBU01008290.1, forward strand.
AGTGATTCGATAGCAAAGCAACTGAGTCGATACCGTGTTCTGCTGGTGACATCATCACTGCTGGATGGCTCTTTGGAATAAATAACCTCTTCCACATGTCCCTAAGCACACAGCTCCCAAAATAAATTTTAACTGCTGTAAGGCTCAAGGACCTCCTAAATCACCTTAGGTTAATAAGCCGCAGAAATAAAGAAGGAAGGAGTCCAGGATTTGTTTTTATTTGACTAGAAATACTGCAGATCCCACAATTGTTAAATGCATTAAATACTATGCAGGACAAGCAGGAAATAAAAGCATGAAGGTGGGGGAGATGTTTATATCAGATTAACATACTGAAAACCTGGCAGGAAGTGCTGCTCTAACTTGTGTCTTGCCAGACTGAAAAGCATGGCAGCATTCAAGATAAGTTGAGGTTCTGTTAACTGTTCAATGAGCACTGGTTTTGTCAGGAGTCTTTGCAGAACATTGTGTTAAATATTTCAGAATGCAGAGGAAATTTAATGTGAAACTTCCCTGAGGAAAAAAAAACCCACAAGAACACTTGCATCCTCACTCACAAACAGCAAAATTAATTCCCAAGTAGATGATCAGTGAAGGATGAGCAAATATAACTTCAATTTAGACCTAATCTGTAATTCTGGAGTGTAAATGGCGCCTTTATCTCTTGCTCTGAATGGGGAGAATTTCAGAAAGTATGAATATATATATGTTATGAAGGGGTAAAGCCAGTTTATTTAGAGGTGTCCAGAGCAGTTGATCTTCCAGGAGCTAGTAGATGAAAACAAGTCCTTAGCCACTTTATGCTGGTTCTCTTTTAAAAGAAGTTGGATTTAATTATTCTGATGTGGTCTTTGCTTATCAGTCTGTAACACAGGGGAAATTGTGTCTAGAGACACTTTCGCATTTAACATGCCTTGTCATTGCAGCAAAAGATAAACCCTATTCTAATACTCAAATTGTATTTCACTGAATTTTTGAGATTTTGGCTTCAGGCCTTGCACATCTGTGTGATGCACCACAGAGAGTAGCACAGTTGCATTCCCTGAGACTTTGTGAAGCTGGAATTTTATTTAAATAATAATTGGAATGTTATTATTATTATTAATATTTATTAGGTTCCAGTTTCTAAAGACATACAAAGCAAAAGTAGTAGAGGTGTAAATAAATTGTGAGTGCACAGAGTACAGAGGATCTTGTCCCTACAGCTGGAGAAGAGATGAGGGATTTTGCTCTGCATTTAGTGGATGCTTCCTAAACATCAGGTTTGCCTTCTGTCTCTGCTTTGTTATGTTTTCTTTCTCCTTAACAATGAATAATAACAAAGCATAAAACCACAAGATCCTGCCCTGAGTAGTGTCTTACCCTCACGACCTATAGGGAAACCATTTACAGGAGTTGCTACCTTTGTGCAAAACTAAGAAGGAAATGAAAAGCTCCTGAAATTGGAGCCATCTTTTTGCTTTTTATGAGAAAAAACAGGCTTTTCTTACAAGTGCAATGGGAGAAGTGACCAGTGTCCAGCACAGATTCCCTTTTTCTTTTCTACATGTTGCACTAAAGAACACAACACCATTTTGGTTCCTGAGAGAAAATTAAATTGGAAAGACAAAAAATGTAGAAAAAACCACTTGCTAACCTAAATGCCAGGTGGTTTTTTAGTATCATTTGTTATGTCCTGTGGTGCGCAGCTGAACTGGACTGAGGCTGCAGGCTGTCAGAGAAGTGGTACAGTCAGGAGTCCTGTTACACCACTCATCTCTGCCTTTGCTAATTTTCTCCTTACAGTGCAGTATTTTCTCTTGTCCTTTGTTCAGTGCTGTCTTAAAACAATTTGAACATCATCGTTTCACAAGTCCCTTGCAGACTGCACTTTCCATTCTGCATTTCATCCTACCCTGCTCGTTCCACTCCCCAGAGAAGCTGAGGAAATCCCTTCCACTGCCTGGTGTGTTCCCCTTGCCCACCATGGCTGGGGCGGCTGCCGGAGGTAGAGGTGAGCAGGAAGCAGTGATGGAGACAGCAGAGGGGAGCACCTGGCACTGTGAGATCACACTAGTAAGAGCTGGTTTAAAATTTCTGTCGATGCTGGGCAGTTCAGAGGCACTTGACAGTTTGATCACAGCAGAGCACACTGTAACTCCACTGCTTACATGGTGCATGTGTTTGCATTTTGCTGGTGTTAGTCTGCCTCCCCACTCATCTGCCACAGTTACCTGAATGCAGTGACTTGAGTCACAAAGTTACTCAGCTCTCATTCTCTCTGTCCTATAGCACATCACATTGAAAATCCAGTAGGGAAGAATGCCATCTATTTATCCCATCTCCCAGGAAATACCGGCGAAGACTGGATGTTTTAAAAACTCTGAATAGCACAGGAGTTTGAGTGTTCCACTAAGTGGAATTTTCATCTCAGATGAATTTTTTTTTTTTTTGAGACTTACACCTTTTATGAATATTTCACCATGTGTTCGCTGTGTAGAAGTGGTTCTCCCTGTCCCAAATCCAACCCCATATCCTCTGTCCCAGCTCCCACGTTTATAGAGAATGCCATAATCATATGGTGTTATTATTGTGCCTGTCACAAAGCAGATATGGATAAATGTCAGCCTTTCAGGATTTTAGCTCCCTCTTCCAGAAAACTGCAGTTGCCATTTCTTTTCAGCTGCATATCCTCCGCTCAGACACCTTAAAGACTATGGAGGGGCATAGTGATGTTTTGGAGATCCTGATCTTTACAATCTAAAAGCTCTCACTTTAGTTAAGTCTGTGTTATAAAGATCCCCTATCATACTATCATACAGCACTTGAAATGGTGCATGTAGCAAGCCAAACCTTTACATTAAATCAGCTGAGACAGAGACCTTGACAGTCATTTCTCAGAGGCAGAAGTACTAAAGATGCCTACATTGAGGCTGATTTTTGTAAGCCTTTAGCTGTTCCACAGTCCTTCCACAAACAGTAAGAGACTTGTGTGGCAAACTCTTAAGTACGCGAGTCAAGATTATTAGCATGTGACACCACCACCACCTTGCTTTTCCATGGGCACAGTGCCTGGGACATGGAGGGAGTGGATCTGTGGGTGACCGGGGTGTGCTCCCTGACCTCCCAAGAAGAGAACCCAAGTGGTCTCTGACAAGCCTCGTCCTTCACACCCTGAAGCCTTGCTGTAAGCACTGTTCCTCCAGACCGGTCAGGGCAGCAAGAGGAGGGCTGGGACAGAGGACAGCAAGCCCAGGGAAGTTTAGGTTAGCAGGCTATAAATCCCCCTTCCCCTCCTCCCCTCTTTATTGCCTGTCTTTGGAAAACACAATCCGATATAAACCAGAGAGAGTGGAAGCCGGGCAATAAAACTGTACGGCAGGAGCACGAGTGTCACGGGGGTGTTATATTACTGGCATTCCAAGTGGCTGATGTCAGGCACTGAGCAGCAGGACCCACAAACCCACCAAGGCACACAAATGCCCCTACTGTCCTTCGTGGCCCTGTGACATCCCTGCTGTTCAGATCCATTCTCAACCCTTATACTATTAATCTCTTCTGCCCTTTGATACTCCCAAGTCCTTGCGTTATGATTTCAGGGACTCTGGTTTCCAGGCTGTTCAAGTTGAGGCCTTTTGACCACAAGTCAAGACACTCTTGAAACACATGATGTGTAACAGGATCAGCAGTGCCACACATACAGTAATTATATCTTGATGTGCACATGGCTTGATTACAATATATATGTATTGGTTTATTTTAAAAGTTAATTTATGTGAACTCAGCTCTTTTTAGATAGGGCCGAGAGTCTCAAAACTGGTTATCAGTTCTGAGTGCCCTTACTGAGTGATGGTTTTCACAAGATTGGCTCCGAGCATTTTCTGAAAGGCCCCTTTAAGGTACTATTAATTTTGCACTTAAAAGAGTTTTGAACTGTCTTTGCCAATGCCTGCTGTGAAAAATTGAAGGAAAGACACTTAACCACAAGTTCCGAGGTAGAAATATTGCTCAGAAACTCAGATATACTTCCATTCATAGGAGCTGGCACAAGTACGATTTCTTGGGGCTAAGTTTCTTTCTTCTTAGTTGTCTTCAGTTAGGTGTTTGCTATAAATTAACTTGCAAAGCTCATGTAATTGGTGGACAGAAAGAAACATCTCTGGAGAAGAATTCATCCTGCTTTTTTTCAGATACGGTCGCACAATCAAAATTAAGCCAGCTTAAGTCAAGATGCATAACTCATGATTTTCTGTCTCTTCTCATTGTTGGTATTGTTCAGAGTTGGTTTGGGATGGATCGATTTCCTGACTTGATTTGTTCCGCGGCTGTATGAATACTTGCTGGCACACGAGACCTGGGGAAACATGCAGCTAAGGACAAGGGAATATGAGGTGAACTTTTGGGGACAGCCTCCCCTTATATGGACTTACAGCAACTCTTTAACAGCAGCCTCAGAGATGCCTACCACGATGGCTTTGTCATCCTCTAGGTTTGCACATCTTTCAGTGGAGTTAGAACATGTAACAAACTTAGAGACCTCGCTTCAGACTGAAATTTGGTGAGGTGGGTCTCACCATTATTTATCATTTAAGTATATTCCAGTTCTGAGGAGTACTGAGCAGTGCCAGTAAGCTCATTGGAATGGTAAATTCTGAATGTAGGTTCACAGAGCCCCATGCTAGAATTTCTCTGCCATTTTATGAATATGACACATGCACTCTGGGGTAGTTTAGGAGCATGTTGGGAAAAAAATATCCAAATTAAATTTTGAAGTGGACCAATTAAAGCATAGGAAATCCCTGTGTAGACACTCTTCCTGTGTATCAAAGAGGCCTTAATTCAGGTCAACCTAATTTATTTTGTATTGAAGTAAAACAAATCAAATAAAGGTCCCTTTAATCCTAAATGAGAGTGCCTGTGCAGGCGGGTGGAGGGGGCTTAACGCTATTCAGAATTTAATGGCATTTGATAGCAATTACTTAGAATAATCTCCTTTATGAGGTTTCTGGACACTCCTCTCAAATTCAGTTGTGCCGTTTGTTTAATTATAAAGTTGACATGGAAGAGTTTATTGAATTCCAAAGGGTTTTCTGTACAAGAAATGTTGAGATTTTGTATGACCAAGGAAGCAGGAGAAGGACATGTGATTATCTCACCATTATAGATATGCATTGCTCTTCATCTCATTTATTTCTGCACATTTCCCAATAGTCTGCATAGTCTGCATAGATCTGAGTTAACTTTTTGGTTCGACACAGCGCTTGGAAGAGAAAGCTGTTAGATTAATAGTTGAGTTTCCTGGTCTACATATGAAGAGAGGTTCTCTTCATTCTCTTCTCCATCCAGATTTTTATTTAATGTACAGAGTATCATACTATTTTGCATTAACATATAACACCTTTAATCCTGTGATCCTAAAGGGCTTTCCAAATGTCAGTGAATAAAGCCTCCACACTGCCCCTGAGAAAATCAGAGAAGTGCCATTATCCCAAATTTACAGATGGGAAAGACATGATCCTAAGAAGTGAATTGTCTTGCCTAAGGTCACACACAAGGAGAGAATGACTGCATGGAATAAAACCAATTCTTCTAAATCCCTGTCTTGTGACTCAGTCACAAGACTGCCCTTCTCTATTGTTTTTTAACAAGCCTTATTTCCACTATCTCCCCTTCCAGAAATTTTGTTGTCAATACAGTCCTTTCTGTGGTAGCCACATTGTCTGGCAAGTATCTATTAGGAAAGATGGAGAAGTTACTGGTGGTATGCTTTAGGGCTGCTATGGCACTTGAGTGTGGTGGGGTCTTACTGCTCCTAATCCATTGTATCAGCTCCTGGCAATTCAAGCCCTGTCTACTGAATTGCTGGGGGTGAAAGGTCAATGCATTAAGCATAGCAGATTAATACACTGCAGTAAATCCCAGAACCAGCACTTTAAGGAGCCAGTAATATTTCACACATGATTGTTCTACCAATTGATTGCACCATCTTGTGAGTGCGTTGTGTGTGTGTATTTCTTTGACTCCATTTACGAGCCTTCCCAAGCTCCCCTGTTTAGTGGAGATTGCTGTGTCCCACACTGGTTGCACTTTGATCAGGGAAATTCAATACCTGAGGTCTGGGCTTTATAGGAAAGCAAGGTCCAGATTAAGGGAATTAGCCACAGTATATCACAACTAATAAAAGAGTGATTGAGCCCCACCACAGTGCTGCCCCAGGGGATGGGAGGAAAAAGGAGGGGGGCAGTTAGTGGAGGGGGAGGAAGACTTGCAGATAAAGCCATGTCCATAATTAAAAATGAATAAACCTGCTATCGCATCATGCCTGCTATGGTGCTGGCAAGCAAAGCAACATCTTTTCACAAAAGATTGCAGCTCTAACCTTTTCTTTCCTTTTTTCCTTTCCTGTTTCTTCCTGTTGACCTTATCCATTCCCACGTTTTCAGTGTAAGTAAATTACAAGTCTTTTTAGGAATCTTGTGGAGAAATAAATCGCATATTTGACTGATTCTTATGTCCATTTCGTGGCAGTGATTAAATAACTCAGGTCAGTAGGAGCTGCAATTTCAGACACTTGTCAAAAGCAGGAGTAGGAGCACCAACTATTGTGTGGATGCTGGGATTTCTCTCGAGTTTTGTAAAGGGCTGCCTACTGTTATTATAAACCCAATCAGAATCATCAATCTTTCTTTAGCCATACTGCTTTAAAGAAAGGAAAAAAAAATCAAACCAGATCTGAGCATGTAGTTTGCTCTTGGATTAAGAAAATTGCTGCAATAATTTTCTTGGAAGGTTTTCATAGTAATATGCCAAGACACAGTGTAACATTTGCATGTCTAAATCAGGAGATAGTAGGTTTTGTTATTTTACAGTGACTGGGGAAAGATTACTGATCATTCTATCAGAGGGAATCAGACTGCTGCAAACTCCAAATCATTCAGTCACAAAAAGATTTTGTATCAACTGTCTTCAGTAAACTGTGAGGTTCACTTTGTTCTAATTTCCTTGCCCAATTTTTTTTTCTGAGTTCTAATCCAGACCAAACTTCCCTTGAGTTTTTCTTATTCTTTTAAAAAGATATTTGCTTGAACCAGGAGTGGCAGAAAGAGTAGAAAAAGACCCAGGACATAATGCCTGTGTCTGGCATCTCCTTTGTCATACACATGGCTGGGATTGGGTGCACTGCCAGAGGTGCAGTTGTGCATGAACAGCCCTGATTCATTTCCCAAACACAGTACTTGATTTTTCATGTTCCTTGTTCATGACATTTGTTTAGAAAAAAAAAAGGAAAAATATTCTAATTTGTCGTATCTCTGCATTTATAAGTCTGTTAATGTAATGATTTTGGTGCTTCCTAATTTGAATCTGCAACAGCATTTTAGCATATACCTAATCTGACCTGTCATGTGTTTTAGGAGTTTTCTTGGAGTCAAACACAGGGCTAAGTGCTTCAGTGAGTCCGAGGCACAGCAATTTAAACTAGATGCATAATGAAAGGAAGAATGTATCAACCATACTTTGTGCTTTGCAGAGTTTTAGGATTTCTTCTGTGTGTTGGATAAACGTCTCTCCAATGACAAATTACTTTTTTTACTAAATCTTTTCATTTCAATACTCTTTAGCATTCCAGCATGAGTAATGGTGAACACTGAAACCAATGGAAAGAGTGTGTTGAACTAAATGCATATTTGATCAGGTTCCTAGAATCCATTTTCACCTATTATTTATTATTACTGTTTATTATTATGGTATAAAGTAGATGGCTACATAAATAGATATTGTCTAATTAGGTTGGTCTGCCTGAAATCCTCATTCATTTACCAGATAATGCATTTTCAGGCAAATGGCACAACAGTATTGATTAATCACAGTAACTCTTGACAGTGTTTTTTAGTGCACCTGACCATGCACAGTACTTCGAAACATAGGCAAAGTTTTTTTTGTCCCCTTGTGACAGCGAATTAAATTTGCCCCAAGTTTTCAGAAGTATATAAAGTAATTTTCTTCCAGGATCAGGATTTCCTGCTTTCTAACACTTCTGTTTTCCTTAAAACCAGTAATCTTTGTGCCAAAGCACATATTTGTGCTTGCACATTCTCTCTAATCAAACCAGGTTCCCAACCTCCTCAGCTTTGATATCATTACAAGAGGAGGTACAGAAAATGAACAGAAAAGAATGTTCAATTCAAGTTTGTTACTTTGTGAAAGCTATCAGTAATTCAAGACAAATGGCTGGTTAACTTGAGCAGAAAATTTTGGCTAAATATCAGTTCCTAGAAAGACTTTTTTTTCCTGACAGAATTGAGCCATCTCTGTGAATTGTCTTGTCAGAAGTGGGCTAAACTGAAAAGCAAAATTATATATATTAGTTGAAACAGTGACAGCACTGAAATGTATTAAACTTGCCCGAGTAGGAGCAAACCCACTTTACTGTGGTACAGAAGTTTAGCACTCAGGAGCATACTATCATTTGAAATTAAAATGTAAATAAGGTGGAGAATTTCAGTTTAGTAATCACTTGCTTTTAAAAACTTAAACCTAGACTTTGTGTACATAAAATCTTATTATATCATGTGCTCTTATGTAGTCTGTTACCTCACAGTAATTAAAGACCAGCTCAAGCAGCTTTATGGCAGCACAGCAACTCTACCTTCTCTTACTGAAGATGGTCAGGGCTGAGCAGTTTTTCCCTCTCTAATCTCTCTGAGTTTTTTCCTCTCACTGTCACCTGTGATTCTGCATTCCTTATAGTTTGTGCTGGTTTAGATTATCCGCTTTCATTATTTCTTTATTCATTTGCCAAATAACAGGGGAAAAAATAAAAACCACACTTTCTCTAAAAAACCTCTAGCTGTCATGTCAGGTGACACCTTTAATCCAGTGTCCTTTGCAGGAATGGATCATGGAGCTGGGTATCAGTGAGACAAAGTTGTCGAGGGAAATCATGTCAATAAACAAAGAGGGAAACTTGTTTGAGGAACGCATTTTAAATCAAGTGGGTAATTAATGTACCTAATGCAGTTCAGCTTTCCTTAGCATCCCCAGTCCAGTCCTTGATACCCCTCCATGCTACAGCTAGTTTAAGCTAAATTCACAATCCTGAAACTTTAACATTTTAATGAGGCTAAATTTTGTCCCATAGAAGCTAAACTCTACCAGAAATGCCTAGGAAAGAGCCAAATATTTAAAATCTTTATGTACACAGTAATCCCTTTTCATACAATGCGGCCATACAGCTAAGAAATTGATTTCTTTCAGAAGAAAACAAGGGAGCAGCACCCATTAGTTCTTAGTTAAATATTAGATGAAATTACTTAAATGCAAAATTTATGACATTCATTCAGTACAGACTTTGGACTAGTTTTTTAACTGCTTTGTTACTTTTTCCGATCCATGAACAATTTACATGGTGAGGGATTAACTATCACTTCTTTAGGCATTTATTCCTGCTTCTATTCAAGTGAGTGGTAAAATTGTGATAGATATGAACAATGAAGAATGAAGACTGATAAAAAAGTCTCCTGAATATTCTCATCAATCCCCACTGTCTTTGCAGCAGGGTCCCACATGAGTGTAAACTTGAAGCAGCTCAGTGGAGTTATTTAGAATAACCCAAAACAAGTCTGTTACTGTAACTTGAGCATGTTTTATAAAGTGGCAGGAAATGAAGACACTGTTGATGGGCAGAACTCAGGAAATTGATTAAACCCCTCAAAATCTCTCTTTTGAGATCCATCTCCACAAGCAGCGGATGAATGCTACAAGTGATGATGAAATGCCAGTGAGCAAGGCCAGCCCACATCAACTGTTTCATAACTGCTTGCCAGAGAAACAGATTGCTTGTCAGAGCAGCAGGCGAAAAACTTGGGCAGCCAGTAACCAGAAGTTGAAAATCTGGCAAGGTCAGTCTCTCTCTCTGATCCCAGTGCTCAGATGTCAACTTCTGAGCCCCCGTGAGAATGTGATAAAATTCGTATAAACTAAAACTGCTTTTAAAGTAGTTATGTAGCAGATAAGCATTAAAATATTTGTATGAAGATATCCTAAACTCTGCCAAACAGGATGCACGTTGCTGTATAAAAGCCATCCAGACAGGACATTAAAGCTATGATGCTGTCATCTCCACATAGTCATGAAAGATACTTTTATGAGACTTCCACATCCAACTCAGCCTGTTACCAGTTCCAGCTAGACTGTACCTTCCAGTAATGCTCCAAGTCCTGTCTCAGCTATCAGATAACAATTATCTTTCATTTTAACACTTTTTATCCATTTATGTCAATATATGTCTTATAAAGAAAGCCCATTTGTCCTTATAATTTCATAGAGAGAAACAAAATGATTTACCCAAAACACTCCAGTGGCAGAGCCAGCAGTAAATGCAGTTTCCTGACTCAGTGGCCTTTTGCTGAACCGCACTGTGCTAGTCTAACATTCTCTAATCTGCAATCACATACAGTAGCCTAGTCATCAACCCCCCATTATCTGTAACAACACATACTGTAGTGTCTGGCTCTTTTAAGAAATGAAAGACTAGCAAATATTAGGTATGATTTTCTGATTTTGATTACTGTTGCCCTAAATGGATAGTATGTATCATAGTTACCACCTCCCCATCCCTCGGTTCCTACTCAATCATATATTTGGAAACCGTTTGCTAAATAAAACTTCACTCTACCAAGGGGTCTAGAGAGATTTTGACCTATACAGTGCTACTACTATCCTTTGCTCTTTTTTTTGGGTTTTTTTTGTTTGTTTGGTTGGTTGGTTTTTTGTTTGTTTTGTTTAAAACAGTCACTTACTAAAATGGGAACATCTGCTTCAGTCCAGATTATCAGTATGGGTTCTGTGTCCCTTTTACCTGCACTCCAGGTATCTCTTTTCTGTATTTACAGAATACTGTAAACAGTTGTCACTGGGACAGCTCAATGCAGACCTTTTGTCCATACAAGAAGTGGATTTCTTCATCTTTTATTTAAGCTGGTACCACGTACCCTCCCTCTGTCACCACGTACCCCAGCACAGGGGGTTCTAATGTATAGGAACAGGTTCTGACTAAGCCCTCAGGCCTCCAGTTTTTCCTGAGGGACAAAGAATAGAACACTAAGGGCTGTGCTTAATAGAAGGTGAGCAAAATGCTTCCCAGGTCAGCTTAAAATCAAATGTATTGAGGAATATTTTCTTTGATTGTGTTCTCACAGGGTATTCAGAATGTTTTCAGTGTTTCCTTATATAATGATGACAGTATGCAAGGAGCTTCCTTGGAAATCACAGAATGGAAATCTTTGGTTTGGGAAGCTGACGGATCTTAAGCCTTAGAGATGACTACCATTTTATCCTGGCAGCTTCTAGTTCTAGGCTGCCACATTTGGCATGGCTTCTCATCACCATTATGCTCTGGTAGACACAATACGTAACATTTTTTAGTCAGGCTGCTATGATGAAAAGACTTTTCTACATAGTGATTCTGGCTGATCTCCTCTTGCCTGGGGTAATCCTAACAAATGAAGTGCTGCGCTCAGGAGTGAATGTCAGTAAACACATGTTCAGAAAGGGCAAGTTTATTGCTAACGATAACATGGAAGTAACACGGTGAAGTCAGCATCTAAGTGTGGTGACACCCTCAGTACGGACTCCTGTAACTGCAGACTCAGGCACACAAAGCCTGCTATAACCTTCCATTAATTTGTTTTCATCTGGTTTTGTAACCACTTGGCCCATGAGAACATGTGTATAGCCACAGATAGGTTTAAGATCTGTTTTTCCTATGATTCTGATGTCGTGGAGGGTTGTGGAGTTCAGGAGTTCCCAGAAAAATCATCACAAAGAGGTGAAGGTTGTTTGACCTGAGCATCTGTGATCTTCTGGACAAAAGGCTAGTTTGAACTGGAAATTGAGGTGTAGGTGACTATAAAAGGCAGTAGTAGAGAGAGTAAAAAATCTGCTGCTTGGGATCCATGTACCTGGATTTGCCATGGTGCTGTGCAAAGAGCTACAGAAATCCAGACAACAACGACAACAGCTTTTCCTGCGGAAATCTGGCCTGGCCTTCCATAGGCATGGAATGCCTTGAGACAGCAATGGGAAGATGATAGAGAAGTCTAGTGAATAAAAAATTTAGACAGATACCTAGCACCCCAAGAATTTCTGTGATTCCATATGGGACATCAGAGGATCTGGGCAAGCTTCAAAACTGGGAAAGCGTGGGACAACTTGTAAATTGCCCTTCTGTCCTCCCAAGTGGCACGGTGTCCTCTGTCCCTACTCCGCTGTTGAGTGATGGCATTTCCACACAGTTTCCACACAAGTTGTAAATATACCTAAGAGGAAGACTCTCACAGGAGTGAGTCCTCAAGGCCATACTGAGATAAACTCAATGCTTACCCCTTCACTGCGATTCTGTGAAATTTTCCAGCAGGTACTCAGAAAAATATTCCACTGCCCTAAAGGCAGGTTCTTAATTTACTTCCTGCCCTGCACGGTGTCTCACTCTTGCTTGTGTTTTTCTCTTTATTTTGAGAGTAGGGGACTGGGTTTTTATGGTGGCCATGTTAATCGTATCCCTGGTGGTCACAAAGGAGTTTAATAAAAGGGGTGGGTGGCTAGGTTAATTATTTTTTCCATCTGTCTTAGGAGAAGAGTGTTTTAAATAAATACAGCTCTGTTGGAACAGAGGGGTTGCAAGGGTTACGTTCTTTGTTTCCCTTCCTTTGTCACCCCACCACCCTCCTTCCCACCCCCCAGTTTGTTTCCTGCTGTGGAGACAAGTGACTTAATAAACTATTATTTATTTGTTAAAGATGTCTCTTTCCAGCACTAGCTTTCCTGCTGGGGAGATGAGTGTCTATAAAATATTTCCAAAGGTGTACCTCCTTTAAAGATTTAGTGGGTTTCCCAATAGCACGCTCCAAGTCCTGCTGCTGTAAAAGTTGCTGGCTGTTTATTTTTCAGCATGTCTAAGAGCCTGAGTGACGGAACAAGAGGAAAGTTTTGTTCTTCCGTGAACTTCTTTTTTAGTCAGCTTCTACTCTGAGTCTCAGTTCTGTACAGCAGGAGCAAACTGCCTAGCTGGCACTGAGCCCTATTTTGTTTAACAAGGCTCTGGCTTAGCTCAATTTTATACCATGCAGATCTGCTAAGCAGGATTGAGATCTTCATTTTAAACAACATTGTGAACAGTTGTTGAGCAGGGAGGCTTGAAGTTAAACTCTGGGCTTGAAGGCTGTGGGCCACAGATCTCAGTATCACAGTGGCCAGCTCAGTTTTTTTAATGTTTCAAGACAAGTTATTTGTTTAGTATGCCAGCATCTATAGAGGAGACTAAATATAATATGTTCCTGCTGGAAAAAAAAAAGTCAGCATGGAGTAGTTTTCACCACTGACACATTGATTCATTTTGTAAGAGCAGACATTATTTCTATTTTTTTCTCAAAATGCAGTCTGCCATGCTTAGTGCTGTGTTCAGCACCTTTCTGCTTTCCTGATAGAAGTCAGTAGAATATACTGCAGAAATACTGCATACTAAGAGTATATATCCTCACAAATGGCATACAGTTTTTTCTCTGAATAGAAATTCTACTATAGAATTAGAAATGACTACCGTAGTAATCACACAATGTGTGTAACACAGCCTCCATACACATACAGCATTACAGCTTGGTGGCCCAGGCAAGCTCAACCTGCCAATTTCAGGAGCAATATCCTGTCAATTTATTTTTTATAACCTCCCTGTATTGCATCAGTCCCAATGCTGCAGGTGAAACCCCACCTTTGGGTCCAGTTTTTCCTTGCGAGAAACCCTCAGAACTGATAGATTGGAGACATGAGGACATCAACCAACCCAGTGTCTCTTTTGGGCCAAAACTCCTTCCCATTTGTGGTTTTGGTCCAAGTTCTGGTTGTTCAGTGCAGGTGCTAGACCTGGCACAACTTTTAAGCCTGGAGTTTGGCATATTTAGGAGCTACCTGAAGCAGGAGAGTGCTTGGGAACCCTCCAGAAGTAAGGAGCTCAGTGTGGTTCTCTGCTTCCCCCAGGTGGAGGTATTTGTGCTGGCATGGTTCCGAGATGGACACGGCCTCTGCTGAGAGCTTTCCTCAGCAGAGGGGAGAATAAATCACCAGGGGATCTCTGAGACAAACTGGGTGGGAGGAGAAGGCTGCTGAACAGAAGTCTACTGGAGACACAAGGAAGGAGGAATTCCCAGCTTGGGAAGTAGGTAGAGTAAGACTGAGATGCCCAAGGTATGTGACTGGTGACTCTCTGTCCACCGTTCTGAGTGAGTTGTATGTGAGACTGCCTGATATCTTCATTGAGCAGAAATGCCATCTTGCCACCATAGGATGGCTCAAAATTCTCTGTGTTTGTGCATTACTGCTGAAAGTGTTCCAAAAATATTTGTGTTCACCACCTAGATGAACTAAGAGGGAGAGAGCTATGCAGGGAGGAAATGGAGGAGCACTAGGAAGATTTGAGAGAAGAGTTGAAACATCACTAGAAAGAGACAGAAACTGACTTCAGTTCTTTTAAGCCTGGCCTTACAGAGTTTGAGACAACACATAGGACTCCTGCATCATCTCACATTGTAAGACAAGCCTACTGGATTGCCTTGAGCCACAGGTCCATGCTGGGCAGGTCACTCTGTAGCTCCTTGGGACATGAATTCCTTCCAGTTTGTGAAAAGTTGCAGAGAGGTTACTTTTCCACTAGGTACAAGGGGAAGGAAGGAGCCTGGAGCAGGAGCAGAAGGTAGTTCAAGAGTGTAACTACTGACAAGATGCAGTGGAATCTGCTAGGAAAGTGCAGGGCTCAGTCCCCTGAGTAGATGACCTTGTGTTGAACGGAAAGAATGCAGAAAAAGTAGAGAAGGCTTGGAAAATGGTTCTTTTTTGACAACTCGATTGTCTAATCTGAGGAGGGCCCTGAAGAGGGATGAACCAGTGTATGATAAGAAACCAAGAGAGTGGGTGTTGGAAGCAGACTGTTAGCCAGCAACACTGACAGCTGTATAAAATTCTGGAGACAGGTAATTGTAATCAAGATTCAGTCCCACAGAGACAATTAGTTATGTGAATACAAACCAGAGCACAGATAACTGAATGGAAAAGAAATATTTCATTCCTATATAAGACTGAAAAAGAAGCTAGGAAAAATATGTGAAGAAACATCCTGTATTCATCCCATGAATTAAATGATTATATTATTTGAAACTTAAATTTCAGGCATTATTCAGCACCCTAGCTATGTATATATCTACTCAGATTGGCCTTATCTGCAAGGGCCACTTAGAGTTTGTGGTTTTACCCTTGTTCCAGATTTGGGGTTTTTTTGCTTACACAAAACACTGTTGTGAAATCAGAGCATTCTGAAACATCCCTGGATTTTAAGCAGTGGAATCTGAAACCTTCCCTTAGCTTTGGCATCACCTTTCTATTTTGTCCTCATTGATTTCAACAGTCTTGCATGTGTAATAAAGTGAACAAGTCAAGATTTGGCCCATAGCAGGAGTAATAAATTCTTTGTTTTTGAAGACCTGATCCTTTATCGACTGATGTTAATAGAAGAATTCTTATTTTACGTCATTTGGGAGGAACAGATCCCAAGGCGTTTGTTCTCAGGCATATCAAAGCAACTATTTTGTATTGAAAGTAAATTAAAATGCAATATTCCCACATTTGCCAGGAGTGTAAATCTGAGCACCACAAATCAAATTAATTGTATATCTATGTCCAATATTTCAAATGAAACCTGTGACAGTCAGACAAGTTGTTTTATAACTGATCTTTTAAAACATCAGAGCAAGATTATTCAAAGGATTACTTCAAACTACTTTTTAGTGGCTGAAGCACAAAAAGGTCTAGATTTAAAGTTTAAGTATAGCAATTTAATTTGAGTTTCTCTGTATTTTCTCAAGCATGCTTGAAGACAGAATGTCACCTGAATGAGCTACTCCCTACACTAACCAGAAGGTGACTGGACAATTTACATCTGTGTACTTATTGAAAGGAAGGCTGAAGAGTCATTTTTGTTGGTGAGTCTTGCAACGATGTTATTACATGGGAAAACAAGCTCTAAGAGAGAAAGAGAAAAAAATTAATTCCAAATTGTCTCTGATCACATCCAGTTTCAGAATAATGCAAGGATATCCAGGATATCTTGATGCGTCATTTTTAAAGCATTCCCTGTTTAGTTTAGCAACACACCCCTCACCTCACCTTTGTTCAGTTTTTTTACAGAACATTTCTGACACTATAAATTCACTATGTAGGGTTGCATCCTTATTTTAGGAAGGAATAATTCCTCTGCTTGGCATGCTAATATTTGGCTGTTTTAAGTGATTTATGTATTTTACTTGTTGTGGAAGTCTTAGTGTATATTTGTGTGTGCACATACTACACATATATAAACGTATAAGTAAATTAGTTTCTTTTCTGTAAAGTTTCTTTCTAGGGAAGGCAACTATTTCTAGGTTTTTATAAGCTGATAGAACAGGCTTGTCAAATAGTCTTTATGAGAGAAGAAACAGGAAGATGGCTTGGTTTGCAGACAGAGGGTTATTGGGCAATTATGTTTTTTATAGAGCTGTTGTAGGACAAATCACGGGCCTGCTTTTGCCTTTGATGCTACGAGGCAGACGGCCCAATAAAGATCAGAACAAGGGAGGGCAAAGGGGGTCAGGGACAGAGCCTTCCCTTGGGGTCCCGCTTCTGCCTCTCACCTCAGAAACCAGATGCCCCTTCCAGATGCACCATAGCTCCACTGTGCCCCTCCCGATGGGCTGGGTTGGGAAACTGGGAGTGCTCCAGGAAGTGTTCACCCTGCACAGCCAGCTCCAGGGTTACATGGATGCTGGGGAAAAAGCCACCCTCTGTGGTGTCCTGGCACAACCACAGAGATTGTTTGCTCCCATGATTATAAAAAGCCAATGTACAAGAAACTTTGTGTGGGAAAAAAACAGCCTAGCTTATACAAAGTTGTGTAACTGGCAAAATTCTCCCTGCGCTTGTCCCTTGATATTTCCTTTTGTACTGTCTGAACTCAACTTTCAGTCACTCTCTAACTTTTCATAATTAGTAATAATTCTCCTTGGGGCAAGTTGTCCTATCAATTTTTATTCTGTAGCAGTTGGTACTGGGCCTGTAAGAGAATCTTGGCTTACATAAACTACATGTTATTTGTCTATGCCAATTCTTTTATATATAAACAGTGTTTAGTAGAAAGGTGTGTTATTTTGGTAATGGAGATTCATCATATGCCTGTGTCCCCAGGGGACGCTGAGGAAATCTCATCTCTAGAGTGTTCCTAATCTCCAAACGTTTTTGCTGCCATTTAGAGATATTTCAGTTGGGCACTTCATTCCAAATAAAAAATAGATAAATAATTTTGGAAAAAATAAAGTGGTTTCACCTTTTACATTGTCTTTTCCTCATTGTTCAGAGCAGCAGATGATACGAACCTGAGCTGCTTCAGTTCTTCTTTATTTTCCTTTGATACACTTTGATGGCATTAGTTAGGTAAGACCATATGCACATGAATGCAGTGAACAGTGTACTGCAGTTAGCTTTGGAAATACCCCGCTCTGCTCTCAGGGAGTGGTGACTGGGATGTCAGAGCCCAGAACTGCATGGGAAGGAGCCCTGTGCCTCCAATGCTTGACTGGACAAAGCTGTAAAATAAATACATACGCAACAACACAGGTCCACCTAGGAAAGCTTGGGGCACTAGATCTGTTAGAACCAAATTAATTCATAGAGTTAAAATTGTGTCTCAGTTACTTGAGATAGTTCCTGCACTGACACCTGGCACAGGCATCCCAAATTATCTATTTTGATCACTTTCACCACTTTTTCCCTCGCAAGGAAAGTGTGTTGTGTCATGGATACTGGAGAGACCAGAAAGAGGGGACTTGGGGTGCTGGAATCACACAAGTAGATGCAGTGTACATTATGTCAGGGCAGATGGAAGTACTCAATGTGCAAGTAGTAGATTTTGACCCCTGACTTACCCTGCAAAATATATTGACCCCCTTGCATCCTCAGGCTATCACCAAATCAGCTGTTTGGAATGAACTGAACTTAGAAAAAGTTAGGATTTATTAAATACAAAATTGACTGACAGGGTGAAAGCTCTCTCCCCTTCCAGCATGCCACTGATCTACTTGAATACCAATGGGAAAGGGAAGAAAGGGTATTGTTTAATGAAACTCACCAGTGTTTGCTGTTTATTTGCTAAATGCTTGACCAGTTACAGAGAAAGTAGAGCAGTGTCAAATTCTTATTGGAATACCTAAGAGAGATAAAGATGGATCAGTTCTTCCTGCTATACTTCCTTTTGCTGTGACTTGTTTCTTGTTTGATAAACCTGTAAGCTTTCCCTTTCCTCCACTACCAGTCATGATTAGGCTTTTCCAAAGATGTCTGCTGCTTGTTTTTTGAGGAGTTCTTCAAATGGTTGTTGGTCTGTGGCTGTTTCCAAGTGTCTGCTATAAAACCACAATACGACTAGCTGGTATTCATTGTTGTTATTCACAATTCAACATCAAAAATTAAGTCTCATTCTGCACTCTGACAGAGAGAGAGAGCTCTGAACCACAGCACTGGAATTGCCACCAGATTCAGAGCCCTGTATCAGGACTCTCTACAGGATATACAGGATTCTAATTTCCATGCTTATAAGATTTCTAAGTACTTCAAAATGTAAGACTTTATAGACAATTAATTAACATTTAGAGTATACAAAAATAAAAGTTCAGGACTCAGAAGGCCCTCCTTAACATGAATATTAGAAGTCTGAACGTCTAGAAGATGGCCCAGTACAGGACTTACAGCTTTCCCTCCAAGAGCTGAGGAATCCATATGTAGCCCATTGCCTGAGCAGCTGGTCCCTGACAATCAGGAGAATTCCAAGAACCGTCCCTTAGGCCTCTTCCATAGAGTCACAGGCAAGAGCCAGACAGAAGCACCAAGCTCTGCACCCGACACTTCTTAAAGACTTAGGTAACTGCACATTCCCTGCCCTCCTCTCTGCCTCTGCCCCCTAGTCATATTTCACCTACCTTGGGAAATCTGCAAAATTTCACCTGTGACAGCTGTGCTGACAAACAGGGGAGATCAGAGCTTTCATCTGGGTGATGAACTGCCAGGCTGTCAGAGCAGCAGAGTATCCGTGCCGTGGTGAGACAGGTCAGGGCTGCCGCAGGGGCTCTGCATCCTGACCTTGGGAAGGCTCGGGGAGGACTGGGCTGGACCTACTCTGAGGGTCTGCAGGACAGTCGTGCTATGTGCTCCCTCACAAGGACACAGAGACAAACCAGAGACATCCCTGAGTGCTCACATGGCTTGGGGAGTTGTCTAGGACCACACTCCATTCCTCAAATGAGGGCCTCCTGCATGGGGGGATTAATTGGCAGGTAGGTTCTAGAAACTGATAGTGAAGTAATTACATGTACAATTAGGTCTTTTCATTTGAATACCTGACTGTGAAGCCATAGCATTATATTTCCCCAGCTGTTATACAGCACAATTTGATCCACCTGAATTTTGGTATATTTTAAAAAGTACCAAGAGTGGTAACTTATTTTTCTTCATGACACTATATACAGAAAAGGACTATGTGAGTATTTAAGGAATTTCTCAATGTGTCCTCTTCCAGCTTCACTGGATTTGGGCTTTGAAAAGAGATGGATCTTGTCTGGGCATTTTGCTATCTCCTTGTATACATGTGATCTGGGTTGGGAAAACCCTGCATGGTTGTGATTTCCTGGATCAGCCCAGAAAATTGGAACAGAAAAAAAATTTAGAAACCTCAATTTCATGCCCCCTTTCTGTTTGAAGTAAACTGAACTCACATCTAATTCTCTAAGTGGCCTGAACTGTGTACTCAAGTCTTTCTTGCCTAGGCTAAATATTTTATTTTAAAAAAATTGAATAGAACTAAACCTGAGCATCAAGAATATCTCACTGTCCTCAAATATCCAACAGCCTTGTGTCAGTGCTTTAAAGGAAGATGCAAGATCCAGGGTTCAGTCAAGAGGTAGGTGAGAGCTCTTAAGCAAGGTTATTAGCTCCAAGGATGAAGACTTTGTCAAGCCCTCGACTTTGTTTTAACCCCTCCCTACAGTTGAAGTCTTCTGTCATCTCAACATTAATTTCTGTCAACATGTGGGGAATTTTGCTGAGAAGTTCTCCTATCTTAACACATTACAGATGCATTTTTCTGCAAACATCTTGACTGTAGGGTGGCAGTTTCAAAGCAGAAAAAAGGAGGTAGGAAAGGTGGGTCTCAGTGCAGTGAAAGCATGTTATGAGAACATTAGTCATCTAATCCCTAATTCCTGGGGGGACTGGGTTGGTACAAGATCACTTTAAACTTGGGTTGTTTCTTACAAGCTTTCCATTTGCATCTACTAATGACCATTGTAACAGACAGGATGCTGGGATAGATTTAGCTGTGATCTAATCCAATCTGACTCTGCTTGTGTGATTTGGTAGCGACTCCAAGACACTGTCGCTGCAGTGAGAAGATTAACAAGTTTTACCCAATTTGAGTAGTCCCCATCAGTGGAGTTAGGGAACTGTGGTGCCTCCAAGTGCTTGACAGAAGGACAGTGACTTTGTTCCTCTGAAGTGGGACTGAGAGGCCTCTCGAGGCAAGAGCCTCAGTGAAGAGCAAGTGTTATCATCGTTCCCTTCTTGCTCCCTAAATTTAAGACACTGAACTGTTAAGATCAGTTGCCTGAGGTCAGAATGTTTCTCGGTGCTATAACAGGATTCTCTTCTCCTGGGGAAAGTACCGTGTCAGACTAGTTAGTACCTTCTTGCTGCTGGCAATTTATTTTGAATGGCAGGAGCCGGAATTCCCCTTTTTCCACAGGAGACAAGGAGGGCAGGAGGCTCTGGCTGTTTTTTGGGTTCTCTTGCCTTTTTAAAAAATACTGTTTAATACTTTCTAGATGTAGTTTTGCTCATTCATAGCACAATGTAGGCTTCTACACCAATGCATCTTTTCTTCCCCCTATTCCCTCAACTGTACCAGGAATGTTCACAAGTAAATTCCAGCTCAGAGTGTGAATGCCAGGTTAGCTGGAGTAGTAGTAAAATAAAAGAAAAACAAGCATGCAGCAAGGTGTTGACTGCAGAGAGTATCTGTGACCAGTAGAAGGTAAATAGAGAGGGGAAGAAACCTTAGCATTGCTGATTTATGTCTTTAGATATCACAGAACAACCTCAGTAAACTCTTAACTGCTTAACATTTTAGAAATAGACTCTACAATGTGTTTTGTGCCTCTCTGCTGCTCTGTTGGCTCATAATACCCTTGCAGGACTGGCAGTAAGGGCTCAGGGGCAGATTACTGCATGGAGGGCTCCCTCTCATCACCCAGTCTTGTTTGGAGCTCTCTGAAACTTAAGAGCAATGGTAACACAAGAGGAACACTGGAAAATAGGAGTAATATGAGTGTTTAGATGGTTCCACACTAATGCTGTGGAGCAGTCCCTGGAAGGATGGTATAATTAAAATGGAATAATGTGCAGGTCAGTGTCAAGGGCATAGTGTAGTCTTCTGTATTTGTCCTTGCATTGGCAAAGGAACAAGAAAATCTGATGAACATTAAATAAACTTCTTTTATTGTTATTTCCTTTTCCAGTCATCTCTTGAATTTAGATCTTTCAGATTTCAGATATGTCCTAGAAGTTCTGCAGAATGGTGAAATATCATACTTACAGTGTTTAAGGAATCAAGAGGAAAGTGCTTAAACTCTTCAATTATCTGTTTTTCCTCTAATCTTTCTCCTTCTTGCCAATATAAATTACACCATGTTAAACTCCCTCTTGCTGTGGGGACAAAACTAAGTGCACAAGGGGAAGAGTAGGAGGGGAAAAGGAAGGGAAAGAATGTGATAATGATGCACTACAGAGTAAACAGGTCCAAAAAAGACTTAAGTTTTACAGGAAAGGCACATCATGAGGGGTCAGCCGTCCCCTACCACCTGCCATCTCAGAGCATGAAGGAGAATCTCTGGACACACTCAATTTCGTTTTGGGTTGTGTCACTAGACCCAGAAACTGATGGGAAGAAGACACAGGTTAGGATAACCTTAATCTTAATGCAGCTCTCTTTATTCCCAGTTAGAAGCATCAGAGAGGGGCTTTCCTCTCCCCTTTGTAGAAAGAGCAGAAATCCCATTTCACCCTCCTGCTCAGAACTGCCTGCCTGTACCTGCTCCTCCTGCCTCTGCTGGTCTGCTGTGTGCGTTTGGAATGAAAGATTTTCCCTGCAAGCCCTGAACCTCTTCCCTGGCCTGTCAAGCTCTTATCAGCACAGGTTCCTCAGTGGGCCACAGTGATTTACTGTCCAAATAGTGCTGTTCTTTGTCAGAGATTGTGATCGAAAAGCCTTACTTTGCAGCTAATAAGAAACTCTTCCCTTTCCTTCATGTTTTTTTACCTTTCTTCAAATATTGTTTTACGAGCCCATTGCTTGCTATCTGCCTGACACAGAAGCTGTGCCTCAGGGCATCATTTTCTCACCTCTAAGCCAGAGGGTGGTTGCTTTGATGCTGGGTTTGAAAAGCTTGGAACAGCTCCACTCTGGGTATCTACCCTGTATCCCCAGGGCAGTCTGCTCAGGTGAGGAAAGTTTCCTTCACGTTTCACACTGGCATTCTGGGCATTGCTGTTTTGTTTTGTTTTTCCCTGATACAAAAGGAAAAACTTTTTATAAAGGGAGAGGGCTTGACATTCATCAGATGTTTGAAAATGGCAACATGAACAGGAATGGGGAAATGCCTGTTATTCACTGCATGTTTCTAAGGTTAAACTTCAAATGCTTGGGCACTTGGTACTTAAGAGGTCAAAGTAGCAATCAGAGAAGGGAATTCTGGGCTGCAGTATACTTCCAAAAAATAGCAAAAGACAAAAAGAACTATCCTTTCACTAGTCCACAACTTCAGTTGCTGTTTGTCAAGTTTCTTCCCAAAAGGTGATGTTTTCTTGTTGATCTCAAGCAAATCAGACATTCTACGGCTTCATTTTCGTTAGAGGCTTCCTATTAATTGTGCTATTTTCCAGAAAGATCCCATTACTATTTCTGCTGAGAAATTCACATACTGCAAGTATGGCCATAACCTTTAAACAAAGTCCTGCCCTGAGATGCCTTCAACTGTGTGGGAAGATTTGATAGCATGGACACTGCAAATGCTTTTTATCTTTAATTCAAGCACAAATACAACAAGACACCCTCAGTTGAGATGATATTTCAAGCACAAGGCAATAGAGATATCCAGACTACTCACAATTCCACTCTAAATTGATTTTCTTCTTTCTTTCTCCTTACTTTACATAGAGGAGTGCAAGTGTGTATTTCACTATTTATCTTCATACTGTAGAAATGTGTATTTTACCTTATCATTTTTCTCAAATGCATGTTATTATCTTGGTGTACACCTGAATGGTGACTTGACAGCCTATTATTTTCACATGTTAGAACACATTTTAAAGTGTCTATCAAAGAAGCCTGTTCTTAGCACCAGCTCTGTCACCCTTCAGCAGGGCTGCTTATTAATCATCATTCACATAAAAAGCTGTTTCCTTTGACTGTGCAACAAACATGAGAGAAAGAAAAGGACAAAAAGGTAAAGATGCATAGATTCTTTGAGATTTAGTGAAGTGCAGTTGAAGCTTTTGTGCCACCTCAAGATATTATCTTGTCAGATTCCATACATTTTAAAAAGAATTCCAGAGCAATAAACGATAAGAGCTCCCAAGTCAGTGCAGCACTGCAGGTAGTGACATAGATCAGCAAGGTTTCTAAACATCCTGCAGCACTCTTTGCAAGTATAGAGGTGCTAAACCTGACATCCTCTCCAAATTCCAGCTGTAATTATTTACTCTCCGTTAACATCTCATTGCATTTTCAATGGAGACATCATTCCTTGCTTTGTCCTGAGTTCATGTGTAACATTCCTCCATCACATTAAACTGCTGCCAATTTCTGCCCTGAAGGGGGCTGCAATGAAATGGAGGATTAATGATACTCCTTGTTTGACCCAAAACAAGCTTGGGTCCTTGCTGAAGCAGAAACCTGCCCCAGCTATTCTATTGGATTTCTTGGTTCTTGAAAGAAAAAGCAAATGTGGACTCCACACCTAGCTCAGAGTGTGCTAATGCAAGAAAGTCAAGGTTAGCTGTGTATCCTGTTTGCTGTTTAACCAGAGGCCCAGAGGCTTCCTATGGTCCGGAATGGGCAAGTTACTGATACAGTGTCAAACTTAACAAAACAGAGCAGATTAATACCTCGCCATTTATTTTCTTCTTCAAAAGGGTACTAAAACAGTATCTTGTGCAAGAAGAGCTCCTTCTTACACTCTTCATGTAGCTTCTGAGTTGTATTAAGAGCTTTTGGTGGTGGTGTTTTATTCCTTCAAGCCAGATTTGAATTTGGTTTGTGTATGCCAGGCATTTGTGTGATCTGCCTCGAAGTGCTCAGCATCCGTGATTTTGGTTGAGAGATAGTTCTGTTTTCGTGGCTCTCAGAGGTGGCATTTCTCACCCTTTCCTGAATCTGAGCAGCAATTGAGAACCAAGACTGTAATTAAGGATGACATCTCAGGCAGCTGCTGGTGGCTGCCCTCTCAGAGCAGAGTACATTTGTGGTCATACTGACAGCAGAGGGGGCAGGGAAGGAGAAAACCAGGAGACTCATGTGCACAAAATTGGAAACCTAACTTCTGCTTGATTGTGTTTTAGCAGTTAGAACTGAACTGTTTAGGACTGCTTAATTTTTTTAGGCTCTTAGTTGTTGAACCAGCAGTTCAGCATTTCAGTCTCCTCTGCAGTTTTCACGTTGCTCGTGTCAGAAGGGATGTCTCTCATCAGCCAAGTGCCCACTGGCACAAGCACTGAGAGTGTCCAAAATGCCAGCTGCAATTAAACATTTCTGCTGTGAAGCCCCACAGTTTGTGCATGGTGGGAACAACTTTCCTCCATGAGCACAAACTGGAGCCTACCAACCTCAGCAGCAAGAAAACCACACATCCTTCCTCAGTTATTCACTGGCACACAATACAGAGGCTCACATGTAGATGAAGCAATATATGGCCATTCTGTGGATCCATCCACTGCTTACAGAGAGCAGAGGTACAACTAACCTCAGTGCTATCCTTAGATTTCTCCCTAAACCAATGGTCTGCTATGTGACTGTTTACTTGGTGGCCTTGCTCCCTCTCTGTTACCAGTTGTATTCAAATTCAGGGACAGGTTTGTTTGTCTGTTTGTTTGTTTTTAATTTTAAACTCCCTCATTACCCAAGAAAACAATGCATTTTTATCACTGAATCTTTTGCTGAAGTCACAGAGCTGACACAGGTTTTACTTCTGTCCATAACTATGTACACAGACATATGTGATGGTGTAGTTTAGCACCAGGCTTGGCTTATAAATCTGAGCTGAGGGAGGCTGAGGAAGCTCCTGCTCTCATTTCAGTGTGAAGTTCTGCTCATCTGCATTTAGCCTGAGTTTGCAGAGCCAGCATTCAGGTTGCCATCATTTCACTTGCAAAGGCAGCACATTTAAGCTGAGGTCTGTGGAATGCAATACAGAACAATGCTCCCTTCTCACTGTGGAGTGGCCCAAAAGGCTCTTGCTCGAATCCTCAGGGTTTGTGTGGGACTCAGAGTTATCACCTCAGGTGGCTTGACCCACCTGGTTGTGACCTTCAGCTACCACAATCCTTAATCCTACGCAGAGGATTTTTCTACTTGCTGCAGAGCAAACAGGTTTAGATAGTGTAGATTTGCTTCCTTCAGGGCTGAAGGAGACAGAAGGCTGGAGAAATAAAATTCATTATATATATAATTTTGTATCTCCTTATCATGAACTCTTAAGAAAGGGAACTAAGAGGATCACTACTGAGAAAAGCACTATAATTGTAGCTCCTGAGCACCACATGGAGAAAATTGCCAAGGTAACCAATCATTCCACAGCAAGGGCAGAGGTAGTTGAGTTCCCCTGCTGTGCATAATCATATAGTAAGCAACATTTTTAAAAGGCTCTTGTAAAAAATAGGACAGAGGGGAAAGGAACGAGAGAAATTAATTTAGTCCTATTTTTGTGCTTGTTCACTGATTGAGGTACAAAAGCAAATTATATGTGTGTCCTGCACCTGAGGACATTGGGGGCTGTCAGGGAGCAGCTGCTTCCTTCAAAACAATGCAGAGCGTCTGATGCGTAGGGCACGGGGCTAATTTTATCTGAAAAAAAATATACTTTTGTTTCTAATGTATTTTTAAATATGAAGTCTGAATTAAAGTGCTCTTCTAATGCAGAAGCTTAAGTTTTGGCTCTTTGTTACAAATTGCGTTCTTGGGGGATTGTTTGAAGTCAACAAGATCTTTGTGAATAGGATTTACTCCTGAAGTATGAGATTTGCAGATGCAGCCTCCAGAAATTAAGAGGGCATGTCCACAGCATCCTTCCACCATCAGCAGACTCTTTGGAAGCAGATTTCTCCCTGGATTCCTCCATCCCATTACTCCAAGCTACTTACCTGAGCTGCTAGAAATCAGCTGTATAGCAGTACAGTGATTCACATGGCTGGATCATCAGCTGAAGCAGGTAATTTTATTTTTTGTTCAAATTAACCTTTCCAGGCAGCATTATCAGTGGTTCAGCCTGTACTGCTGCCCTACAAATGGTTAACCAGCACAACAAAGCCATGGCCAAGGCTAGGTACCCCAAATATGAACAACTGCCAAAAAAAATCTGTCGCAGTACTTCAGTGAACAGCACTTGTCACTTTTCCAGTTCTAGACACTGCTTTCCTCCAGTGACCTTCCACTTAAACAAGGAATAATTACTGTTTCACAAAAGGCTGTTTCCATCGGGTTTGCTCCTTTTTTGCTCTGAGCAATGCTGGCTCCTGCTAAATAGTTTGCAGACCAGATTGGAAGCATTCTAGACCCACTTGTGCAGATTCTGATTTCCACAAGTTGAACTACCCCCTAGTTTCTGTAGCTAGAACTGTGTCCATCATACATGTGAGCATCAGAAGTGGGACTCACCTGGGGCTGTCCTACAATGATGTTCTTGTTGCATAGCTCAGCAGTAGCCATATAGCAAGGAACAAATCAAAAACATAACTCACAAAACAAAACCCCTGCTATCTGTCTTTAATTGTATGACCTAAAACCAGACAACTACAATAATACACTGTGAAGAACTGAGCATAAAACTTTGTGGAAGAACAGATGCCAGTTGGAAGGCTAAAGCACCACAGTGTAGCCTGTGCTGTTGTGTGAAATTTCCCTCAGAAAAGTCACATGTGATAAATATGATACAGATTGTTGCTTTATTGGCAATTAGTAGGGGTGGTTTGTATTCAGACAGGTATCTACTACTAGAGCTCTCCTGCAGTGTGGTCTGATTTAGTGACGTTACAGCTGAAAACCAAATAACTTGCCCAGACCTTTCTTTTTCTAAAATTAAACTCCAGCTCATTCCTAAACAAGTTTGAACTCTATGTGTTTGCCCTTTGATACCCTCCAAATGAAAACTGACTTCAAGGAAATGAAAAACAAATTCTTTAGTTAGCACAGGGCCCTCGAAGAAGGTGGTTTTTCCTTACACATGACCAGAGAGATGGATGGCTCTCTTCTGTAATATTCTGAACCTATGGAAAGATGTTAGCTTGCCCTGCCATTCAAGATCCATTTCAATATCGATGTTTTAGCCCTCTACCCCTTTAAGGATTCTCAAAGTGATCTCCATGTCTTTTCATCAACAGATTCAGCTCTTTCCCAACCTTCATTTTAGTAGAAAAAATTAGTCCAAATTTCACTGTTTCACTCTTGCTTTTAAAAAATCTTTCCTGTTTTATACCTCGCCTTCAGCCTGCAATACCACATCTTTCCATAAAGAATTTAAGTGTGGGGTTTGTTTGGTTTGCTGAGGAAGGATGCTTTTATGTCAAGGCAGACAACTGCAGTTGAGGGTATTTAGGTTGTGCCCACAGGGCTTCTCACAGAGTGAGCAGTGTGTGTAGCAAGTTATTACTTGACTTCTATGGCATTGCTAAAAAAGATAGGGATAATACTTCACTATTTCAAGGTGATACAGAACTAGAGTAGTGCTTGAAATCACGCTGAAACAGCCTCTTTTCCCTCAAATAGAAGGTGTAATGGAGGCAGTGGTTTGTTATTATTACATATTTACCCAATCTCATCTAGATTTTACATGATTTTGCCCTGTGGTTATGTCAAATAGGGAAGAATATGGGAAATATGATTATATGCTGTGAAGTAAATTGCTCTTATTTGCTATTTTGTCCATAAAAGCTTCCTGGGGGAGCTAGGAGCTCAAAGGTAATTTTAGCTGTGTCAGAGAGGGGTTTATGCACCAATGAAAACATTATCCTCTTCCCTGTCCTCTTTGCCATCCCAAAGTGATTTGGGTTCCCCCTCTCCTGCTCCACCAGGTTAGGAAGGAGCCCACCTGGGGTGGCAGGGCTAACTGAGCCACTCAGAACTAACTTGTTTATGAGCTGCACTTGCAAATTCATCTGTGCAAGCACAAGTTCAGAGCTTGGCATGATCCATCTTTGAGACACAATGGCTCCCCCTTCACTCACAGCCAACTGCAGCCAAGTTCTCTTCTGCTATCACTTTGAATTGCTGTGTTTGACAGAAATAATATAAACAGTGTTTGTACAAAACAGCTCTGTGTCCATCTTATCCTTTTGGCAGCCTTAGGAAAAGAATTGGACAGCACTAAGATCATCCAGCTGGCACTGCCTGGGCTCTTCTGGAACTGAGCCATGGATCAGTGGGCTCTTTTCTGGCAGCCTTTTGCCACCCCTGCTTTACTTACTCTGCTTTACTTTACTGGAAACTCCAGTTTCCACACAAATTGGGCCTAAGTGTGCAGGAGACGTCTTGAACAAAGCTAGAGAGGTCTCTCCTGGCTTTTCTGGCTTTACAGTCCCAGTCCTACACGAGTGCTTATGGAAGCCTGATGTGCATCCCAGTGGCTTGGACTGAGAGAGCAAGACTGTCCTGAAGGCCTGGTGTTACAACTTTGGTTTGGCTCAGAGAAGTCAGGAGCTTGTCAGTGCTCCTCTTGAGGCTGAAAACAGCATTCCCAGTCCAGGGAGCAAAGGGTGAGAGACAAACCAAGGTGTTCTACACATCAGCACAAGGCACTTTATCCGGATTGTTCCAGACAAAGACTCTCGTGTTTATGCCAGTGAAGTTTTGCCATTAAATGAGAACGTTTCCCTTCCCTTAAATTTGAAACAATGCAGATGCAGCTCCAGGTTATCAGGCCTGAGATGTGCAAACGGGTCTTTTTTCTCACTTCAAAGCTGTACATTCTGATGTCTCTCAGGTCAAACTTTATCTCCCCAGATATATTGTAGGAGCAAAAAAATGTTATTAAACTCTGGGGAGAAACTGGTTCCTTTCCTGTGAGACTTTGTTCACTCTCCCATTCCCTATGAATGTCATTGTATCTGCTGTTTGCTGAGCAGGAAATGCATTATTAAAGCAGTTTCTCCTCCATAAACTGCTTTGCATCTGACTGTTCCATTGTAAATCCGTAGCCGCAAAGTCAGGCCACCTTGGGATAACCCAACGTGAAATCTGACCTGATGAAAATGGTTCATGCCTCCCAGCCTGCATTGCAACCTGTGAGAAGGGCTTTTATTATTTATTCAAAACCTGTTTAAATCCCCCTTTTTCTGAAACAACCGTTTTAAAAATATTAAAACACCACAGCTAAGCTGAGAGATTAAACAAGTTTAAACCTTATCATCGCAGGTGGGATATTAGTCCAATAAAATGAGGAGGGATGGCAGGCTGCATGGTAACTGGAGCCCCTTCTACTCAGTAACTAATCACCGAGAAAGCATTTGGGGAAGGAGGGGGAGAGGGGATGAGGGACTGACATAAACAATGCATCCAGGCTCCTGGCAACACTCTCTGTTTACCATGGTGATGCACAAAAGGAAGAATGCCACGCAGAGTAGCAGACCTGGATCTGTCCCCATAATACTTGCCCTAGATTCAAGTGCTCTGGGAAGCTGAAAATGTGACCTTCAGATATTTTTTCTGATGGGTGATGTTGCAGCTGGACAGCACTGTTCCGAAGCTGTCAAAAGGCTGCAGAGTATTTGCCTACATTTCTTCCATTACACATTTTTGTTTTACATATTTGGCTATCAGCGCCTCTCTTTCACATTTCTGCTCCTGTACTGACACTTTTTAAGGAGAGCCACAGTGTTTCCGTGGGTCTTATTCACCCAGAAATGTAACTTTGTTAAAAGTACTTGAATTAAAACCCATCAAAATCAAATGTTTTCAGGTGAGGGATGCCTATTTAAAATAATATTCTCCTCTCTTGAGAGCAGTGTTTTCTAATAGGCCATCCATGTTCTAAGGTACCGTAACTTCTGTTTTCCAGTCAGGAGTAGCTTACGGGAACAACTTCAGTGTCCTACAGCTGGATCAACCCTTCCCTTCTTTCTTCAGACCTGGGTTCCACGATGTAGGAGGACCAGTGAAGGTACAGCCTGGGGAGCCCCAGCAAGAGACTGGGCACTAATAACCCTGGGACACAGATGTGCCAAACAGGAGAATCCTGCACTGCCCAACAACACGGTAAGAAAGGGCTTTATCAATACAGGTACTTGACCATCTGTGTGATGAGAGAATTATCACTAATAAGAGAAATTACATTGGTTGCTTACCAGTTTAACCTCCTTTTGTCACCAGCATTGAGACATATGAAGTTGGTCCCTTTCTCGGGCATCTTTACACAGAGACAGTATGGAGAAGATGCAATGCAAAAAAACCCAAATAAAACAAACAATGCAAGCAAGGTTTTAAGGGCTGCATAATTGTCCTGAGTGAGGGGCAGTAATTGCTCAGTGATATTTTAATAATTCAAGTTCTCCAGCCTTGAGAAGTTTTATGAGGGAAATTCTAACATATAAAAATATACTGAAGTAGATGAAGACAAAAGGGCTAAAACCCATGCCACTAACTCCTGTCCTTCACTGTTGATTCTGATAAAAGGTTTAACTAGAAACTAACACTCCACACTCTCTACAAAGGAGAAGGAAAGTTTTGAGACCTGGAAGCTGGCTTATTTGAGCTGGACAGCTTTCATCTGGCTATCAGTGAGGAAATCTGTGAGTGTACATCCATGTTTGTTTTAAACACAAATCTGTTTCTAACAGAAGAATTTGTGTTTTTACCATGTATCACAGGTACTTAGGCAGGCCTGTGCTGTATAAATCCAAATCATTAAATAGCCCTTGGCCACTGCTTAACGCGAGACAAGTATCTGCCTGAGCTATGTACTTTAAATGCTTAAGAGAGGAAAAAAAGGGGAACAAAGTTAATAGAGCACTAATAATGCAAAATAACTCCTAGAAGGAGAAGTACTGAGTGGTGCATCCAGAAATACTTAGGAAGAATCTGAAAATAGTAAATGAGGTACTTTGAAGGCATCAGCAGTGGGTGTGAAGGACAAATACATGTTAGAGACTGATGGGGAAAACCCTCTGACCTTGCTGGGTTGCCTGAGACCAGAGCTAAGGGGAGAATAGATCCAGAGGAGGTGTGGGATGGCCCAGCTCTCAGGTATTTTTGAACACACCTGCCTGTAAGCCTGCTGCCCGTGTTCCCAGCCCTTGATGATTGCATCTGCCTCTCCTTGTCATTAATACACTTTTTTTTTTGGTGGGAATTGTATAGAAGCATTTAGTTGTAACTGAAGGAACATTCTACCAGGGAGTAGGAGGAGGCTGATTTCATTGAATTAGAGATTTCCATGAGATTCTAAGGAGTAGCAAGTGAATACACGGGGAGGATCCATGTGGGCCACAGAGCACCTGATTCATTTTGAAGGATGGACTTTCTACTCATGATGTAGTTGTGGTATATTTCCAGCTCTCAACTCCAAAGGATTAGAGTGGTTTGGGGTTGTGTTGGTATTCTTGGATTCTTTGGGGTTTAACCTCCCACCCACTAAGTGTGGCCTCTGCAGTCCAAGATGTTTCCTTTTTCTGAGGGTGACACAGGCAGTTCATTCCCATTCTATGTTCCTATATACAGTTAAATTTTATGTGAGGAATAATCATCACTTTCTATCTCAGCTACATTAGTCTCTTCCTGTATACCAACTTAAAATCAATATAAATTTGGAATGTAATACAAGTTTAAAACTTGCTGCCAAAATATTCCTGCATCAGAGGTGTACAGAAAACGTCTCAGTCTGATGTGTGTGGCTACATGTCCCCACACTACATTGTCCAGTGGTGCCTAATTTGTACTTTGCAAACACTGCCAGACCAGCCAGTGCTGAGCCTCTGTTGCACTGGCTGCTGTATTTTCAAGTACAGCAAAGGGGTACTTTTGATGACCACAAACACAAGTGCTACATGTATGTCTCATTCAAGTCTAATGGCACTCAAGATGCCCAAAAATCAAATTAATTATATGGTGCACAAGATGCCAAATACTGCCTTCCACTCTCAGGACACAGTCCCAGTGTTCTACACCAGCCATGTCCTCTGTGAAAGCCTCTTTAAATATGCCTTCTTTAATAGAAGTAAAGCAGCTCTTTATCATATCTCTCCATATACATATTCTCAATCCAAAATCCCTCCGGTTTTGAACATTTATTAGGCTTCAGCACAGAGGTCACCACGGAAGACAACCCAGCTGGCAGCAGGTTCAGTGGCTGGCTGGGAGAGGCTCTTGCCCTCAGCCCCGCTGCAGGTGAAGCCCCGAGTGCACACCGAGAGCACCGACAGGGGGATGTGGGAATGAGCTCAGCACGGGGAGCCTCAGCCTGCTGCTGCCAGAGCATCACACAGCAGGGATCACTGGAGTCTGGTTCTGGGGTTGAGGTGCTGTCCCCTCAGCCGGTGTCCCGGCGCAATGGGGACACTCCTTAACAGAACGCAGCCCGTGTGTCCTGGAGCCTTGAGCCTTGGGCTGCGGCGACACCTCCCGGGAGCTGACGGCACAGGAGCGGCACCCGCTCCTCTCCTCTGCTGCCCCGGCTCTTGTCCGATCCACCATTTAGAAACAGCCTTTTGATTTTTAACATGGGGTCCAGAAACTTTCCCTATTTGACATTTGTTATGTTTATTCTTTAGAGAAACAGCCCTTTGTTTTATTATCAGGAAAACTTCTGGTCTTGCGCGCAGCACCAGTGTTAACCTTGTAGGAGACAAGATTCTGAGCTCATTTCTGTAGAAGGTGCTTGGAATTTAATTGGTAAGTGGGTGGCAAATGCTTGAATAGTGGTGGTTAAGAACCTTTTTTACTTCTTAATCTAGTCAAAGGCCCAGAACATTTTCCTGTATGGACAAATGCTGGCAGTTCCTGGGATTGGACCATAGAGATCAGTAAGTACCTGCATGCACCCAGCTCAGCCCAAGGACTCCTAAAATATACAAAGCGTTTGTTCTGATGATGACCTTTGAAAGGTGATGTGTGAGAATGGAGGACACTCTTGGGGGATCATTTGATAAGTCAGTTGTGGTGTGACTGGGTAAATCACTCCCACATCAGCCCCTGTGCAGGTTCCTGTCAGTGGTGTCTGTCACACTCCAGAGGGTGCTGAGAATTTAAAACCCCTGTCAAAGGCAGAAGCTTCCAAAATATGAGCAGCAAGGAAGAACACAAAATGTTCTTATCTTCCTGCTGATGACTTGGGCTCACTTAGTAAAACCAAATGCCCTCCACAGACCTCACACCCCAATGGGATGCCAGTCCTTTACCAAGGGAGCAGCCTGGTCACTCCAGGACAGAAGCCTCACAGTCCTAGCTGGCTCTTTGGGGGAATTCCAGTGTTTGTACCCCAACACAGATCTGAGGATGCACAAGTATCTTGCTAAGCTCCCTTTGTAAGTAAAACCTGGGATTTCACACAGGCTCAAGTTGTGGGGAAACTGGTTACTGAGAAAAAGAAACAGAACTGACTCCTTCATGTCACTGCAGAGACCCCTCCTGTCAGCTCAGTCACGTCCTGTTTTCTGAGCAGTTTCATTAAGAAAAAAATGGTTCTTGCTACTCTTCAGAAACAAATATGTAGCGGTATCATCACATTCAGACACAAAAAAGCAGACTAAATCATCTGAAGGTGAAGTGGGACTTTAAAGTGTTCTGCCAACTTGGACCTTTGCTGTCAGGTGCTGTGCAGTGGGCAATGGGACAGGACAATATCTAACCACTCTCACTACCTTTTCCCCCGAAATGAGTGCTAGAGTTGTAATGGCAAGAGTGTTCCTAGATGCTTGTTTTTCAGTCTCAGCTCTTGTCCATAAGGGTTTCCCCCCCCCCTCCTTAACAGAATGGCACAGTCTTCAGCCTCCTCCCCTGGTTCCCATCTTCTTTGGAAAATAAACAGCTCTGATTGTTGTGCACTTGAGATTATGAAAACATCAAGTCCATTAGTATTTGGCAAAGTGCTCTCTCATTTCCTTCTGATGTAATAATTGAGAGAGAGGGAGCGGAGACGGCAAAGATAGCACAAGGCACAAGTTAATGACCTTCTCGCATGTATGTGTGGGCTCTTTGAGAGGGAGCCTTTTCCAAGCCCCATCTCGCCTCCACTCATACTGTTTCAGCTGAAACACTGCTTCAATGTGGCTTTTATTATTTGATCTGATGTCCCTTGGCCAGCCTTCAGAGGCAGCTAAATGGCAGGCAGGTGTGGGGGGCTAAGAGACAAAAAGCAAATGGAGCTAATGCTTCAGCAGGCCTGCTGCACACAGGCTCTCGGCTCCAGCCCCGCAGGCAAATGCCACTGGTGCCCAGTTCCTCTTTCCTGCTTTGGTTTCACTTACACATTTAAGTCTGGTGGGGAATGCGTCCTGCTTCACTCTCTGAGGGAGATTCTTTGGAAGACTGAAGGCCTGATAAAAATCAGGACGTGGGTGGAATGGCTGAGTGTAGAAAGGGATCAGCTGTAAAAAGAAAATTAACTGAGGTCAGTGGTTGCTACTCTGTAAGTGTTGGACTGGCCACCCACTTACTTGATTGCCAAATTTGTGGCTTTACTTTGGGTGCCTAGAGCCAAATTAAAGTGGGATAAGTTCCACAGAAGGGTATAGTGTTCCCTGCTGGCTTTCTCAAGACTTTACTTCAGTCTTTTGAAGTGCTTCTAGAAGCCTCCAGAGATGTGTAGCTTTCCACATTAGCTTAACTGGAACCAAAGCCAAAAATCTCATCTCATGTAAAAAATCATCTGAATTTGACAGCTGAAATTTTTGGAAAATAAAGATTACCCTTTGCCAAGTGGTCCCTTTTGAGGGCCCCAACTTGAAGTGACAAGTCCCTGGGCTACCTGAGCCAAAAAGCAATAATATGGATACTGCTCTTCCTCCATGACATTGAAGCCCAACCCTTCCCTGTACCAGGTCCCTTCTCCCACTGGATTCACACAGTCAGCACCCTGGAAAGAGGAAGCACGTGAAGGATCACAAGTGGATTTCAGCAGGGTACTCCCTCCTGCAGCCAAGGGCTTCTGTCAAGGACTGTGTGGAGCTCTGAACAACCTGGGCTATTGGAAGGTTCCCTGTCCATGGCAGGGGGATGGAACTGGAGGATCTTTAAGGTCCCTTCCAAGCCAGGCCATTCTGTGACAAAGGATTACTGATTTCTGTGAAGGGTTGACATCAGTGCCAGAAGGCAATTCCACACTTCCTGGTGCCCAGAGAAGGAGTCCTTCCCCTATGCCCCCAAGTAAGGGTATCCACCTCTTCCCTCTGTACCTGAAGTGTTGCAGTGGGAGAGTTAAGCAAGTTAGTTTGATGTATTCCAAGTCTCAGCAGGTTTGAGCTGGCCCTGTTTTGCCACCACAGCACCCTGGGCTTACATATTCCAAGGCAAACCATGTGTTCGTTGTGCAGCAGCATTGGAAGACCAATGGGGGGAATCAGTTTTACCATCTTTTCACCTCCCATTCAAAAGGAACGGACAAATGGATTATAGGATTGATCTGTACCAGAAGACAAATTATTTGTGAAAGGACCTTTAGAAGTGCCCCCAGCTGGTTTCAGGGCTTTGTACCAGTCCTTCCCTGCCAATCTAATATACCTTTATATTCGTTAATGAAAAA
The DNA here is from genome assembly GCA_013400315.1 of Bombycilla garrulus. NCBI lineage: Eukaryota > Metazoa > Chordata > Aves > Passeriformes > Bombycillidae > Bombycilla > Bombycilla garrulus. The sequence continues at coordinate 164,498 of VXBU01008290.1, forward strand.
TTTCATATCAGAAAAATGCTCTTTTCCAGACCTAACTGCAAGGATAGCTGTTTCCTTCCTCCCTGTACATTTCCTCCCCTCATATTTTATACATGCAAAGGCATATACATTCTTACTCCTTTCTGCCATCCTTACATGGCTGCAGTTTTGATTTCATTGATTGCACACACCAGTGTCTGCAGAGCTGCCTTAAGTAAGTCGAAGCCGTTGGGAATTCAAGGTGAATACATTTTTCTCCTTCAGATACGTTGTTTTAGTTAAAAGCCATTCCGGCTACTCCATAACAAAACCAGACACAGTGGGTCCCATTGTCCGGCTCTTGGCCAAGGTAGCATGTATGGATTAAGTGATGAATTGCAAAAAGGGCCTAAAAGCCAAGCTGTAACTTCACAAAAAGGCCATTAAAGGTGAGCGCTGTCAGTGAAGTGCCCATTCAGAAGGGCTTTTATGACCCTCAGTGCTCCAGAAATGCTCAGGAGCTACAAATGATTCCAGCTCCCAGACTTGCTGCCCAAGTGACACATCCTCAGCTGAACCTGGCTAGGAGAGCTGCTCCTTGCAGGGATGGGCATGGGACACATGTACAATCTACACCCAGCAGGTGAGGACTTCTTGGTCCTGCTCAGATGTAAGAAGTCATGAGTTTAACCTCAAGGTTAGAACTGGGGGGGGGGGGGG
>VXBU01008290.1:165182-260790 GCA_013400315.1 Bombycilla garrulus
GGGGGGGGGGGAAATGAACAGAAAATGAAAGCACACACTTTTTGGGCTACTTTTACCTCCTAAACTTCACCCTCATCAATTCTGCATAAAATCCAATTTTATCTCTTTATATACATTCTTTCATATGGTTTTCAGTGCATCTATAAAGCATCATAATTTCAAATATTGACACTTTTTAAAGCATGTCTTAGAATTTTGTACAGAGTAGAGGGGCCTACATAGCTTGGGTGACAGAAAATAGCCCATCTGTGGACTGTGATGTGCACATCCTTCAGTGGCATAAAGCTGCTAGAGGTAAATTGTGCCTGAGTTCCCTTAGACTCAATATCACTCTCTGAAAGATGAAGGACAATGAATTAAACCTGAGCCTGATTGTTTCTATCAAGCTTTAAAAACAGTTCATAGAGCAGCAGATTCATTACAAATATTTTGATTGCTCCTTGAAAGAAAAACATGCAACTTTCTTCTTAGTAGGGGAACTGGAAGGAGTGGTTTGTTGACTTCTTTGTGGTGCTTTGAAATCTGTAATTCAGTGCACTTGTGAAATGTTGGATGATGGTATTTTGAAGTAATTGCAACTCAAAGCAAGCAAATCTCCCCAGGCTTGGAGCATTGGCTACCTCATACAGCTGAAGTGAGCAATCATTTCTCACCTAGAATCGATAGCTGAGAGGTGTTTTGGGGCAACTGCAGTTTAGCTTGAACTATATTCAGCTCTTGACTGAATTTAGTGTTTCAGACAAGACATTTTGAGGGCATTTCTTTCTCCACAGCAGCAGCTGCTTTTCTAGCATTGCTTTTCTGAGATCTGAAGCTGTCTTTGCTGAGATCCCCTTACCTGGACCTGCACTGGCCCTTAAACCCCAAGTTCCTGCGTTGGTCCAGTTGTAATGCTGAGCTGAGATCAGCCTTCTCTCTCTTTCTTTAGCTGAGAAGAGCCGAATCTCTGGAAACAGCTGGGTGAACTTTTACCAGTTTGGTTGCAGTTATTTTCTGGGATGCTGCCGCTCCTCCATCAGCAGCTCCCTCCCCAGCACCCAGCCGGACACAGGCTGTGCTCAGCCCTGAGGAAACAGCTCCCCTGGCAGCCTGCCTGTGTTTGGGGCTTCACTCTGACATGTCGTAGCCTCACACATTGCTGGGGAGGTGTTGGAAAGGCACCACAGCCTCTTTCTGAGCGGTGCTCTTTAAACTTTCTACTGATTAGGGGCCTTTTAGCACTCAGCTGGCTTTTCCTAATGGATTTTGCCTTTTCATTGAGACTATTTTTTTTGCAGGCGTTGCCAAAGTAAACAGTCACGGATGGCTATTTGGAAAGCAGGGGAGAGAAGAAAGGGACATAGAGTCAGGACTGGTCCAAATGTGTCCAGACAAGCACTATACATCAGCTGATATGTGCTGGGGGCCAAGTGCTGCCAGGGTTAAAATCTCTGGGAAAAGGAGTCCATTTGTTGAGAGACAGGCACAACAGATAGAATTGCAAGGTCTTCTCTTGGATCAAAGATGCCATGCCTGAATTCTTGAGCCTTTAGGGGGAGCAGGGTGTGAGCTTGGCATTAATCAGCCCCCTCCTGATTTATTTCCAAAGTCTTGAAGTCAGAGGAGGTGTTTGAGTAATTCCAAGCTTACAGAGTTCAAACGTATCAATCCTTCACTGCTCTGAAGCAGATAATTTAGCCTTCAGTCAGCTCACTGTGTGGGAACCTATCAGGCACTGTCCTAGATGAAACTCCCTCTGCCCTGTTCTGGTCAGTGGAAATCACACATCTCTGCAGAAGCTCAGAATTTGGTCCAGGCCAACAAAGAAAACTGGGTACAATGGCTCTGTCCCCAGCTGGTGTGCCTGGTAACTTTTGTGTAGGCCCTGGATGAACTGCAGAAGAGTTTTGGGGACGTAATGCATTTATGGCCTGAATTTTTTATTAGGCTCTGAAAAGAGTTGTTCTAGATTTTACAGTTCCCTCTCTGCTGCTTTAACACAAAGTACGAGAGGAACAAAGCAGACCTTTTGTGTAGGAATATCTTCTTTTTTTGTCCCATCTCTGCACCGATTTGCTCCTTAGTTCAGCCAGCTGCTGAATGTCTGCTCTTCTTCCTCCTCAGATTAGCTACAAGAGTTCAGACTTTTCCCCTTCAGCTGGGACTTGCTCTTGCTGGAAGCTTCAGTTTTGTTTCATCTTGCAAAGTAAGTAGTTAGAGTTCACCTGCACCCTTCTGGTCAGATGAGCGTAATTCATGGACAGAGCTTGGGCTACTGACAGCTAGACCTGCTCACATGTCTCAAGTGCTTAGGACTCCTGCAGCCTCCTCTCCCCACAGCAGAGTCACCAGATTGTCCAGGGGCAGTCTCTCATGTGACTTTGATCCATGCCAGGGATGGATTCCAGATGGATACTTCCCCAGCGTTGGCCTACAGGCATGTTTCACACAGCATTGATGGGGTGTTAACGATGCTAAAATTTCAGCCAAGCTCCTCAGACATGCTGGGTTGGGAATGAGGAGAGGAGTTCTTTAATAAAAACCTGATGTAGACCCGGCACTTTTACCTGTAGTGCAGCCAGAGGAGTCATCAGAGCACCTGGAAGAGGGAAGTGAAGGTGCAGCCCCTGCCTGTTACCAACTGATTGAAGCACCACCGGATCTCGGCATTTCCCAAGCCTCTGGCTGGAATCAGGAATCAGGAATCAGGGCCTGCGGTGAAGCCATTTTTTGGAAGGTGCCAGGTAGTGCGCAAGTGGTGGCTTGATCCTGTGGGATCTGGAGGGGATTTGCCACCAGGAGATACAAGGTAGCCCAGGGTGAGGGGAGCTGAGGGAAGGATCAGCACATCCCCAAGGAGCTGTGGCTGCAGTCCTGCCTCCAGCTCCCCACAGAGCCCTGGGACACACACGGAGCTCGGGGCAGGCCTGGGAAGGGGCTCAGGGTCTGCTCTCCCCTGCTTGATTCCTGGAGTGGGGACATGCCACAGGCAGAATGGAGCTGAGCCACTGGGCTGGGCTTGGGCTGCCTTAGTGGCATTTTCACGCTCCTGCTGGGTCACTTTTGGCTCAGACATCCTACTTCTTTTTTCCTGAAGTGAATGATCCTGATCTGTATTCTAGCTTAGAGGCCATTCCATATCTATGTGATTTGCTTAGTTTTTAGGTTTTGTGTGTGTGTGTGTCTTACTATGAATTCCTCAATGATATTTTAGTGGCTGGTTCCACAACATTCTGGGGATCTTTCTGTCTTTGCAGAAGGTTTTAGTTTTCATTGTCCTAGATAATTTTATATAAGCTTGACTGAAGTTTGCAAACTAATGCTCTGTGTTCTGCTGCCTGAGAGCCTTAAAATGAACTCAGTGGCATTGATTGTTACATAGGCAAGGAGTAGCAAAGCCAATAGTTTGCCCAAAATCCCACATCAGTTTGGGCAGCTTTGGAGTTTTGATCTTTCTTCTCTCCTCAATCCCTTTAGCATGCCTTCCTTACTTGCTTATTAAATCTGGAGCTGCTCTTCTGATTAAGTGCACACTTAATAACTGCAAAGCCATTGCTTGGGAGGCTGAAGGGGTGGGCAGTAGTTGCACAGAAACCTGAAACAGCAGTTCCGTTCCATGAGTGTTGGCCTCAGGCACTGTGAGGTTATGCATTAACACTGAGTGCCAGTGCCCCTCACCTGCACAGGCACCCTGGGCTGCCATCTGCAAAGGAACAGGGAACTGGGGTGGAGGAGCCCACATCAGAGGGCTGCACATGGAACAGAGGTCACCCCAAACACCCCTTCCTGATTAGGAATCTGTAGAGTCTGCAGCAAAGGATTTGTGCTTTCTGAATGGACAAGGGACTCATCCAAGTCACCTAAATAAGAGAGAGGTTTGGGGAAAATGAGTATCTACATCCTCTCAACTTCAGACTGAATTTGTTTAGTGAGGGAAGGTTATGTATTGTGGAAAGGGATGCTCACTTCTGTGGGATATTTCTTCTAAATAAAAGCAACTTTTCACTAGTGAAAAGGCCCAAGATCAAGAAACAAGTCAGCAACACCGTGTGCAAAGAGAAGGGCAAACAACCAATGAATCTTCAAGCAAAGGAGATTCCTCTGTCCACCTGTCCATCTGTTGCCACAGAAGCAACAGGGCCCTTGGTACTGGGCACAGTTGTTTTCCCCTTGAACTTTGTTGTTTGCAGCTCAAGTCACCCTGAGAACAGGCTTGGCCCATGCAGGTCCCTTTTCTGTCCCCTGCCTGTCCCTGGACGCTCAGGTGGTGCAGCAGCATTGGGCACTGCAGCGTGTGCCATTGCAGCGTGGGACATTGCAGCGTGGGACACTGCAGCAGAGCCCTTCCCCACACCCCACAGCCTAACAGGGGGAAGGAAATCCAAGGGCAATTATTGTAACTGAAATGTTGCTGGAACCAGGAGCCCGGAGAGCTGCTCACAGCCCCGTTCTTTTAGCACTTCCACGGGCCATTACCCTGCTGGGATTAAGAGCCCCCTGCCCTGCCATGCGCACCCTGCCCCATCACCTGCCTCTCCTGGCCTGGCTTTTCCCCAGGCACTAATGAAATTACCACCGAGACTGATTACAAGTGGGGTGGAGCACTTTGACCAATGAACCCACACCTGCTCGCGTGGTTGACCTTTAATGATCCAGCTCTGTAACTCTGCAGTTTAATTTGGTTTTTTAAAGCCCGGTTTAGGGAGAAGCTGGAGTTTCATTTGCCATCGAAACGTGACCCCTGCTGGAGGATCAAGGATGTGACTTTCAGTTATTCATGCGGACAGACCCGCACAGAGAATGGTACAGATGTGATTAATGTGACATGATACAGCAGGAAATCACAGACAATTAAAAAAAAGGTTGGCTTAGAAAGTCTTCTTTAAGAGTATTTTACCCAATTGCAAAGGTAAAAAAGTTTTTCCTGCTATTGTTTTTTGGTTGGTTGGTTGCTTTTGGTTTTGGTTTTATTTTGGCTGTTTTTTTCATGCATGGGATTGTGTTTTACAGAATTGCAGGAACCGGTGAGCTTTTTCTGCAGGGTTCTGTGTGTGTGTAATCCTTTTTTAATGGAAGTTCTGGATATCAAATCTTTTGGCAGAAAGTTCTCCAAACACAAGTAGTAGCAGCAGTGCATTTGAGGATGTAGTTTGTTCCTAGATTTATACCAGCCTGACATTTTCCCAATGGCAAAATATTTAAATAAAAACAAAGAGAGTGTCAGGCTGGTAGGAGTTTTTTAAACATATGTCTAATTTAGTGTGTAAGGAAAATAAATTCTACTTCTGAAGGCCCTAGGCCTGCTCTGGTTGCCACGTGGGCTGCAGCAGTTCCCTGCTGGCCTGGGCTGTGTCTTTTAAAAGGGCCCAGCTGGAATGAGCATCACTGCCGGGGCAGCAGCTGATGTTGCTGGGTAGATGACAAAGGTCCTGCAGGAGCAGGTATTGCTGAAATGAAACATCTGTCCAACAGGAAAAGGTGCAATGTGCTGTGGGAAAGAACCCACATTCCTGGGATGTGAAGGTATCCCCTGGGAACCAGGGGCTGGCTAAGAAGTGAAAGCTTTGGGGAATGGAGAAGGTGTCAACAGAGAGGCTGCTGTATTCTCAGAGCCAGGTGAGAGTGGCAGTGGAATGGGACCACACCCTGTGGAGCAAGCAGAGGGAGTCAGTGAATTCCAGCGGGTGTTGCAGGAACACAAAAGATGTTCCTGTAGGAAGAGTACCCAGCAGGGCCGTGTCCTGCCGGTTTGCTGCTAAGGGGCCCTTGTGCTAAGCTGGTTTTTAACCATGATTCTGAAAGCTCTCACAGGGAGAAGCTGATGTTTATCAGCCAAAGGAGCATGTGCTGTATGGTTTTGGCTTCTATCAGCTGTACTGGATGTGCATGTCCATGATTGCAGCGGCCGACAGGGCCCGGCGTGGTAGTGGCGCCGGAGCTGCTCATACAGAATGGCTCAGAATGGAGCTTGGCCTGCCCAGAGCAGAGCTCCCATGTGATCCCAGCTCAGGGCAGCCTGAATTCCCAGCTGGCCTCACACAGAAACTGAGGCCATCTTCTTCCAGTCCTCTGCAGAGTATTCAGGTTGCAAACAGCCCTGAGATTTCCGTATCCCGTGGGATGCGCTGTGGGATCGCTCCTTTGATACCTGGTAGGGGAACAGCCAGTGAAGCACAAACCAGGGGCTGCCACATCAACTTTCGTCCAGGGATTAAGGTTCAGTGTCAGAATAGGAAAGTGGAAACTGAATAATTTTGTAAATCCTGCTTTGTTGTCAAAGACCAAAGATTTTGTGTTTGGGGATCCAGAGCTGCTTCCATTTCCACTGTAAATGGTGAGAGACTGCCCATTAACCTCATGTTTACTTCACAATTTCTGATGCTTTCTACATGTGCTGAAACAGCTTTCAGGTTGCCATGACATTTTGTCAAAAATAGGTGGGAAAGGAAAAGTAGTTTAATGTCAGCCTAATCTTAAAAAGTATTTTCTTTATTGGAGTTAAAGAGCTGAGGCCATCAACACAGTGCACCACACATTTCTTGTAGATATTCCATTATTGTTACAAGTCAACTGAGATTTCAGTGTATTCATTTAGTTCTTCCTTTCAATCCTCATGGAATGGAATATTTAATCGGTAGGTTTTGTCTGTGAAGCCAGTGAATTAGCCATAAAGTCATCTCCATGTAACAAATAATGCTCTGAAGTAATCCCGGGTACTTGCAGCTCTCACAGGGGAAGACCAAGTTCTCACAAACTTGGACAGGGTAATTGAACAGTGTCATTTAGTACCATAATTTACAGTAGTAAACTAAAAGATACAAGCTTGAAAGTTTTTAAAAAAGGTAAATTCTTAGGGACTATTTTTGTTACTATTGAAATTCAGAACTAAGATGCACCAAAATTCAAGTGAACAAGAATTAACACACACTGAGGAAATCCCAAGTGGCCATTAAAGAACCATGGAAAGGAGTGGCAGTTCCTCCATCCAGTCCCTGGAGCTGTCACGGGATGCTCCTGTGGGCTCTAGCTGTTATGGAAAGTCAGCTCTTTTAGGACACTTCTTCAGAGAGCGAGCCACAGAGATCAAGTGTGAAACACTTGGAGTCTGCAGAAACTCCCCCATCTCCTTTTGCCAGGCAGCACTGCTGTAACAGGGGCTGTCCCTGCAGCCTGGGATGGCACAGCTGGCTCCAACTACCCCACACATCCTGGGATGGCACAGCTGTTCATTAAATGCCATTTTTGGCACTTTTGTGTTTGGGAATGACTCTGCTAAACCCAGAGTGTCTCGCTCTGAAGAGACCTCCTGGGGTCCAGCAGTCCAACCCAGCAGCTACACTTAGCACAGAATTCAAAATTAGCACAGAATTCACAATTAGCACAAAATCCTAGAGTGTCCTGAGCTAGGAGGGACCCACAAGGATCATGGAGCCCAGCTCCTCTGGGAAGCCCGAGGCCATGGCTCTGGTCCCTCGTCCAGGGCTGTCCTGCAGCCACCCATGGCCCTGTCCCCATCCCTGTGCAGGGAGAGGGGCCACGCCTGCCCTGCCCCTGCAGCTCCTCTTGCAGCCTCACCTGCTGCACGTGGAGAATTCAGCACTGATGGACCCCTGGCTTTGGAGTTGCCCATGGAAAGCAGCCACTGCTCCCCTGACACTGGATTATCCCAGGCTGCTCCCAGCCACCCCTCTAGGAGGATTTTCCATCCTTGGCATCAGTGACACCCAATTTCCCCTCAGAGCAGCCATGGTTTGAAACATTTCATTCCAGTTCCATTCACATCCCTGGATCTGCACCTTGCAGTTCCTCCCCTGAGCCAAAGCTCAGAGCTCAATACAAGAATAAAACCCCACCAACAGTTTCAGTAATTCAATAATTTATTCATCTAAAAAAGTGTGTAAAAGTATATAGCTCTCATCCACAAGGTATATATGAATGACATTTAAAATGGAGGTCTTTTATTATTATTGTTTCTTTTTATCAAAGTCTTTTTTAGTGTATTGTACCAGCGATATACTGTAGATTTAAAATGAACTTCACATTTTTTTTTGTTTTCTTTCAAATTGTCGGCTATATATAAAAGAAGCTCACTGCAAAATGCTCAGAGGAAAAAAAAAAGAAAACAAAAAGAAATTCAGAACTCCCCAGAAATTTACAGCTTTTACATTTAAAAAAGGTTCTGAAATATACATACAAGCATGCTGGACATTCCCCACCCTCCCGCTCCCTTTAGCTCAAACAACTGTAATAATAATTCTGATTTAGGCATGATTTTCCAAAGTTAGAAATTAAAAAAAAAAATAATAACTTTCTTCACTCTGTAGGAAAGCCAGGGCTTGTACATTTCAGATTAATTCAGTAAAAAACTCACAAGTAAAATAATGCATATTTAAGAGAAATATTATACAGAACTTTTCACACTGAAGTACATAAGATTTTTCTTTAAAATCTATTGCCATTCATTTATTTTGCACAAAAACGTATAAATATGTCACCAGCTTCTCTTAACTTAAAAAAATTAAATAAAAGACACCAGATGAAAACTACTCCTTGCTGCCCTTTTTTTAATTTCTAATTTTTGCTTAGAACCAGGTTTGTGGGGAAGAAATGCCCCTGGATAAAAACGGCCCATTTAAAAACAATAAGCAAAATAATAATCCAAAGTTCAGATGAATCCTGGGAACAAATAACCCCCAAATGGTAAAAGATTACAAATGTCTACTTTACAGTTTTTCCTCCCCAAGTTAAATTTTTTTATACAAGTTTACAATCTTCATCTTTTTATGCTCTTCAAAAGGCCTTGAGAATTTTCTTTTCTGATTAAGAAAAAATAGTACTGCAATATTTTTAAAGTCAATTTTACACTGTACACATTAGATACAAATGGTTTGATATCAGATTTTTTTAACCTATACATTGCAAAGAGGACACCCACACAGAGGGGTGGAGCAGGGAAGGAAATAATCCATTTACAGGTTCCTCTCCTGCCTTCACCTTCTCATTACACAAGCAATTCTTTTTTTTTCTTTTATTATTTTATATAATTTGTTTTAAATGTTACATTATCTCAAGAAAAATACTTTTTAAAATCATAGAATTTCATTTTTTTTAACCAGAACATGAAAGTCTTTTGGAAGAACTCTAAACCTGGAAGTTTTTCTTCACAGCCAGGGGAGGGGTCACCAAGCCTGATCCAAGTGCCTGACCCTGGCCCCCTCCTGCTGCCCAGTGCACCCCCAGAAGAGAGGGAATGGGGCTGGAATAGGAACCCCTTGGAGCCTGGAATGAAGGAGTCATAAAAATACTTCAATTAGCCATTAAGCTTCCCAATGGCGATCATTTCACTAAACAAAGTAACTTTGCCACCACAGTGGTGTAACTTCAAGTACTAATTTAATGATATAATTTTTAAAAATTATTTCTTTGAAATAATATTCCTATAGTCAGAAAAAATACACCCGATTTGTGGCTGATTTAGTGTAAACAAAAACCATATTTTTGGATATGTACATGGACGAGTCTGCCCAGAATTAAAGGGCGACTTGGCTTTCAGTAAATACTTTTCTAGCATCACTAAATTTACTGGAAATATATTTCAATCATAGCTCTACAATAGATTAATTTACCACTTTCCACTTGCCCTGACACTGGGCTTTAAAGTATTTTTCCTCCCTACCTCCCTCTCACTCTTCTCCTTTAGGTAGTGTTATCCTTCATTAAACACTGGCCATTCCTTGCTTTAACCAGGCTAAACACAGGAGAATTCCTTAAAATACAAGACATCCTTACCAGAACACACTTCCCTTCCCAGACTTTGATTGTTATGAGCTTCACTTTTGATTTCCAGGTCAGAAGAGTGAGAGGTCTGTAGATAAATAACCCTACAGCGGAACGGAGCTAGATTTTTAAGGTATTTCTACTGTTCCTGGTCCTTTATAATTTAATCCCTCCCCTCCCCAAACCTAAAAATAAATAAAGTATCTCCAGACCATTCATATCTACATGGACAGGTAACAAATGCATGCATTCATCCCAATCCACTCTGACAGGAACTCCAGGTAGACAGAAAACTCCAATATTTATACGAGACTACAACTGTGTGGTTTTGTGTTTGTGGTTTTTTCCTCCTGCAAAGTCCCAGTTTACGACGATCAAACAACGAAACACCCGAACTGGTCGCTACAAGGTGGTTTTTACTCGCAGGGCTGACACGGCTCGTGGGTCTTTATCAGTTCCTAATGCAAAAAGATCCTGTAGTCTTCCTTAAAAAAATAAAATAGTAAAAAAAATAATCACGCTGACCAGTAGTTACTGAGCCACCAAACTAACACTGGCTTGAGGTTACTCTGTGTTCACTGTTCTTGGATGTTCCCCGATTGTGGGCTGAAGCTGCCAGAGATGTTAATGGGTAGTTTAGTTTTGAACACCGCAGAATTCACACGTGCTTTCGGAGGAACAGAAGCACAGCACAGGACTGGTCTGAAGAGAAGCAAACGGAGCTCTTTGCAGGTCGTGGCACGTTCCTGGGCGGAGGGGAGAAGCAGCCAGAAGAACAAGTGCTCGTGTGTCCTACAGGATGTTCATGATGGCGTTGTAGAGCTGGGTGAGCACCACGAAGTGCACGGGCAGGCAGGAGCTGCGGTCCTGCGTGGCCGGGTTACACGTGAGCCAGGACAGGGCGTTGTACTGCTCCAGCACGAACCTGCACAGCGAGGCACAGACATCACAGCCTGCCTGGGGGCTCTTAATGGGCTCTCCTGCACCGACACCCTGACACAGCTGCCAGTGTGCTGGCACAGGGGGAACCTCACTGAAAAGCAGGAGGGTTTAACTTTGCTATGTCTCAACTATTTGCATGAAGGCCCTCCCAAATACACAGAGATTCTGGACTCACAGTGGTTCAAATGCCACTGCTGTCAAAGCCTTGGGGATTGAGCACCTCTGCCTCTTCAGGCACCCTGTGCCAGTATTTGCTGACACTGTTCCTGTGATCCTGGATCTAATTGCAATTTCTCATCTTGTAACTTGTGTCTGTTGCCTCTCATCCTTTCTCTCTCCACTGCATTCTTGTTTTACTCAATACCTGGGACACCTGTGAGAGCTCAGTCCTCCAAGAGGAGGCCAGTTCAATCTTCTAGAATAGTACAACCTCAATTTCCTTAGATTAGACATTCCTGTTCCCTGCTGATGTTTGTTTGTTCACTGCGGTGTCCCACACTGTGTGCTCTCATCACACAGATCTGTGTCCAGTCCCCAGCTGGAAGCAAACAGGCCCCACATCATCCTGAACAATAAAACACACACCCTGCATGCCTTCAGGAACAGTGTCTCCTTTATACCTCAATCCTAGCTCTGTGGTATCAGGGAGTACTTTTATTTCCTCCTACAAATCCATTCAGTTCAGGGAGGTAAGATAATGAGTGGCACAGCTCAGATCAGATGTCAGGGGAACGGAGCAGTCTGGGTGGGGAGCAAACCATGATGTCCTCCTGACAAGGCTGAACTGTTCTGAGTTTCCTTGGCATCACTGTGCACAGCAGAGGGAAACCAACAGAATTTCCCCCCGCCCCCCCAAAGCCTTGCCTGGCATCTTGGAGGAGGAAATGCCCCAAAACACATAGGGCATGGCAGGGCTAAAAAGTGTTGATAAAACTGATAAGTAAGTAATAAGTTGGAAGGGTTACTCTGAAACCTCTGAGCTCAGTTCCCAAATGTTTAGGGCAGAAATTAAAACCTAAAGATGGTTACCTCAAGACATCTGATGTAGTTTTAGAGTCAAGGGGGTGAGGAACTCGCTGAGAATTTCTGGCAGGTAGAAGCTCATCTGTCTGTGCTACAGAGATGTGGTGATGGAGAGAGGCCTGCACAGAGGGAAAGAGCAGAAATTAACTCCTCATACAGCAGGTACTGCTAAAGATTCCCAAGAAACATCCATTGTGAACCACCCACCTCAGGACGGTGTGGGAAGCTGGCAATTCTGTGTTGAACCACTCTCCCCCCCATGATCACATGTACTTCCAAAGTAATGGAAACAATTTTGAATAAACTAACTTGAGTTCTGCAGTTCTGGAGTGGGTGGTCTCAGGTTCACTCTGACACCACAGACTCCAAATGCAGCTTTGACAGGCAGGGAGATAGCAATGGATAATGAGAGTGGAGCACGACAGACATTCAGGAAGAGGGGACACTGGTTCTGCGCCTGAGGACAGGAGGACCAGAACCATTGCGGGAGGTTCTCGGCTTTGGCAGTCGACACAAAGTACCCCAGAGCCAGAGGCTGCTGCTTCAGCTCCTCGGGGGCTTCCCTGGAGAGGAGACGTTCACCTTGGCTCTGCAAGACAGGGAAAAGGCAGCTCTGAGGGTGTTGTCAATACAGCCCACTCCTGGAACTTTGTTTCCTAATTACTGTCCTGTGGCAAATGAGCCCTCCTTTAGTGAGTCAGGAACCTTAGTCAAAGTTATCCAGGCCCTGCCGTATTCTCCAGCGGTTGGGTTCTCCAGGCTTATGTTTCAGAAGCATTGTAGATTCCCAAACAGCTGGGAGAGCAATTCACTTCATCCATAAATGTCAGTAGGTTATAAAAAAAAAAAAAAAAAAGGCAAAGACTCCACTGCACAGAAAGCAGCTCAATTACAAATGCCTCCCTGCCAATCCCTTCCAGTGGGTCTGGACAGGAATCCAAAGCAGGGAAAAAGCCTGGAGCAGGCAGCACTGGGAGCCTGGCACATGGGGCTGGTGTCCAGCCATCAATTACTGCCCTGACCCCAGGCCCACGGGGGGATGATCACACATTGCTGCTCAGCTAAAGCCAAACATTACACTGCAATTACCAGGCCTGGCTTAATGGTTAATGGGAATTACTCGGGTTCAGCTGGAAGCAGCTTGTCCAGGGCTCTGGGCCCAGGCCATGAACCTCCCAGGGCTGCTCCCAATGGATGCAGCTCCATTGAAAGCAAGCTCTGTATAGAAATGGGACAGAATGGATTGCTGAGGGAACTGGGAAGACAGAGTGAGGAGTTTTGATTTACGGCTGCAGGGTTTGGCAGCAGAATTTAGAAGTTTTCATTTGCCCACACACCAGTTTGGAATAACTGGGACAGCAGTGTGCTGAAATAGAGCCTTTAATGGGAGAGTTGCACCATGCACACAAGGTGGTTGTGGACTGAGCTCACAAAATGCAGGATTAGCATTTCTGTGGCGGAGGCAGGAGGCATGTCTCCCTCATTGACTCTATTGAAGCTGCACTGAGGCATTCTGGCAGAGTTTGCGAGGAAAATACAGGTAGGACTTTCTACTTCCAGGGGTGAAACTACTACCATTTAGTCAGTCATGTTCAGGAATTAGAATTCTGATCTTGAGACATCTCACTGACATTTTAAAAATGGTATCAAAGTTACCCTGTTTCTCTCATAAAATACTATTCAGTAAAAAAGTAATATGCTACTACTTTAAATACTTTTAAAATACTTTTAGCACAAAACTTCACAGAAACTTGCAAAGCATAAAGCTTTTACCTAATTGTGATGGAAACCATTGTAAGAGAACAGCTCAGTCTTACATGATAAAATGTAGGAGTGAAAGAGTTCCATCAAACCTGATCCAACCTATGCCAATTCAAAAAAATAACTTCAACTACCAAAAGTAATTTGCATTTTAAGTAATCACTGATGTTGGAACTGACTTTATAAAAGCCACTTCAAACAAAAATAACTCTGAAACGTTGTGTGCTCTGGGCTAAATATTCCTAAGAAAACAACATCTGCATAACCATCCAGCACCTGCGGAGTTTCCATGGGCAGAGTTTCATCACTGGGAGAATTCTCTCCATCTTGCCTGCCCTGAAGTCCACAGCAACAGGGCTGTCACAGCTTCCCTTCTCTCAAAGACTTGTTACTTTGTGCCAGGGACATTCCACAGGATTTTCCAGGAAAGAATGGATGAGTACAGATAAATCTATGCAGGATCATCAGCTATGGCTGTGCCACACAAAAATAAAGCTGCTGTCCTCCTGCTCTCTCCCACTCAATTATCCACCAACAATTAACTTGCAGAGTGCAAACGGCCAATGCAGAGACACCTCCAGCAGTGTAGAATCTTCAATTTTAACCTAATTTTTGCTTGCTGTTGACCTAATTACATGTCAGGATCTAAAGCAAAACTATTTTGTTGGAGGATTTGGGTCTTTCTTTTATATTTTAGCAGTGTGTGCCCTGTGGTGCTCCAGCCTTACCCTACTGTGATGGTAGTGAGATCCCACTCCAGTGCCAGATGGTGATCCAGGGGAAGGAACTGGGGAGGAATTTGGCGAAGAGTGAAGATTTCCTGTTATCAAAATTCTAATGTCATTGTCCATGTCATCTGGGAATGGGAGGTCAAACATGTCATCTGAAAAGGAAGAGAAAGGAAAATAATTTCCAATGTGCTATACTCTTTTCTCCAATAATTTTTTATCATTTATTACCTTTCCCTTTAAGTTATTATCACTCCCTTTCTTCTTTTACATTCTCCCAAGATAGATGGAAGCAGAGATAAAGACTTTACTGTTTAATCCCCCTTAGAACCCTTGACTACAACCACACAGACACGAAAGGGAGAGCTGGCAGGCGACTGTTGGGATAATGAATTTTAGCAGTGGCCAAGGAGCGAACAGAATTCCTGTTGTAGCAGCTCCATAAAATCCAGACTGAATTTTGTAACAGAACAACTGACACCTCTGTGCAGTTGGTGACAGAGACCCTTTAACAAAACACTTGGAATCATCACACACTGCTCCATGTGCTGCTCCTCAGGCTCCCAGAGCCGCACACCAGCTCCAGGGAAACTGGAGCTCTGGAATCCATGAGGGCAGCAAGGGACTCGTGATCCTTTCAGACACTGCACCAGGATCCCCAACAAAGCAGCCTTCATATCCCACTTTCACCTCAGGAGTTCCACACAGCTCGTTAGCATAATTGGCTGGATTAATTTGGTTTATGTTAATATGTAGGGAGGGCTAAAGATACAGGGAAGATGTGTTTGTCTTGTGCATTCTATTACTCGTTATCTGCACATAGGTTACAATACCCTGAGTAAATTATAGGAGGGAAGGATAAGGCACCATCAACACAGAGCCAAAAATCACAGAATCACAATATGGTTTAGAGGTACTTTTCTTATCCAAATTTCTCAGCAGGAAAAGGAATCCAAGTGTAAACTGACATTTAAAATACATTTTAATGGGTAGACAGGGACAGTGGGAGCTGTCTGAATTAACTGCATTAATTAGAAATGCAACCAAAACTAGGCTAAAACATGAAGCCCTAAATAGAAATCATGCGTCCTACATATAAAAAATAATCATTTCTCTTGAAAAACATTAATTTACTCTATAGAAAATGGGAAAGTATGCATGTCCTGAACTAATTTCACCTGAAACCCCAGTACTGAAACAGGCAAGTCGTTGTTTTCCTTCATCTCCCAAAGAGAACCTCTGGATTGCTGGAGCAGTGCTTTAACTGAAGTTTATTAACTTGTGTCCTACAGCCTCAGTAAACAAACCAGAGCTAATATCATGCTCTGCTTGGCCCCTAGAGCAGAAATGAGCTGGCTAATGGCATAGGAAGCAGCTTAATCATTAAGTAGAGCAGAGTTAAGAAAATTAAATTTAACACCATTTTGGAAAAGGCCATTCTTGTACCTGACTCTAATTAACATCTGCAGCACCAACGGGCAGGTTAATGCAGGTTAATGTTTGTCGTGCTCGGGAGGGATCCTGGTGCCTCTTGGGACAGGGATTGAGAGGGGCAACTTCCCTTCAGAGGCCCTGGGACATTCCAGGAGGGACAGATCAAAGCCTTAAAAGCAGTAGCCTGCCTTCCTCTCTAGCCCAACTGCCCTCTTCATTAATACAGACACTGTGTACGTGTTTGTAGCCCTCTCGGTTTAAATTGCTTTGCATTCATTTAAACGATTTGGGACAAAGCAGGAAAATGGTTTTTTGTATATATATATAAAGCATTAACCAGAGTCTTGCTGACTCCAACTGCAGGTTTAGTGTAAAAGCACTCTGGGGGCATCAGGAAATCTCAGGTTGGGATATTTTCCCTACTCAGCTACAAGTGCCTCCTTCCTGTCAGCTCTGCACACAACAGGGCACGATGTGAAGCACGACTGGAAAACAGCAGCTGGCCTGAGCAAGCCACAAGACAAAGCACATTCTGGTCTGTGCCACTTGGTGCATTGGCTGGTCCTTGTCCCTTTGGAAATAACCCGTGTGACTGTGAAAACACACTCAGGGAAAGCACAGAGTCTCCCCTTGCAGCAGAAGCTGTGCTGGTTCCCTGGCCAGCGTGGGGTCTGTGCAGAACCCCGGCCGCCTCAGGGGTTCATTCCTGCCCAGCTCAGCTCAGCTCAGCTGATGCCCTGGAAAGGCCCCCAAGGATTTCCCCTCACTCACCGTTGGTGGGGCTGAAGCCATCCTCGTTGGGGTAATTTGCAGGTGCCACCTGGATGGTGGCAGAGGTGGGGAACACCAGGATGTGTGTGCAGGAGGCGTCCTGGGGGGTGTTGAGCTGGGATGACTGCAGGTTCAGCGCCGTGCTGCGCCCGAACACCGAGCCCATCGTCACCGCGTCTGTGGGGACAATGGCACAGGTGATCACTGCACGGCCTCCCAAACACGTGCTCTGCGTCCAGGGTCACCTCTGCCCACCCCACCTGATCTGCAAACTCACAGACACAGCTGAAAGGCCTTAAAAGATTACATTGCTGCAAGAGCTTGACATTAGGATCACCAGTCCCACCTCTCCTGTCATTCTGCTGTTCCTTAATCAAATATTTATTTGTTAGATGAGCAAGTTCAATTGATTTTTCACACACATCTGTGTAGAATTATGAAATACATCCCACTTTGGTTGATATGAATACAAACACAAAACTAAAGCCACACTACAGAAAAGATTCTCTCTCCTCCTACTCTATTCTTCTCAATTATCCATCAACAATTAACTTGGAGGGTACATATAGTCAATGCAGAGACGCCTTTTTCAGCAGTATTTAACCAGCACCTTCAATTTTAACCTAATTTTTGCTTGCTGTTGACCTAATTACATGTCAGGATCTAAAGGAAAAAAAAATTCTCTTGAAGGATTTGGGTCTTTCTTTGTGTTTTACTGTGATATGAAAAAAGCCTTATTTGCCATCTGTTTTCGCACATTACAAAATCTCTGCTGTGAAAATACTCAACATGATAAGTAATTTTTGAGCTCAATTAATTCTGCTCTGTATTAGTCTTTTCTTTCGAAACTTAAAAAACGCCAGAGTGGGTTGTAAGGATATGTTAAGGATGTGTCACCACATACATTAAGAAGTACATGCTTAGGTAAAACAACAAAGGGAACCTCAGCATTAAATTTTACTTCAGCTTAAGCCCATGAACTGATGCTTTAAGTGAACTCTCTAAATAACTTCAGCATGTGAGAAGGCAAGTGGGCTTGCTCTCATTTCCACAGGGTGATTCCCACTGCAGCCTTCTCCGTGCACGAGGGTGTCTGTGATGCCACTTCCAGCCCATGGGAACCGGGCTGCCTGAGCCCACAGCCTCCCCAGGGAACAGATCAGCACTTTGGCAGTGGCCCGCAGTCACCTTCCCTCAGGAGACTGCTCTCTCCCTGTAGCATCTCTCCGTGGTATTTTGGGGAATTCTGCTGGCTCAACCTAATTTTTGCCACACGTAGCCATGCTAGTTCTTCACAGAAATCCCAAGATGATTGTGCCTCAGTGTGAAATGTGACAAAAGAACAGTTTGGCTGGCATTGCCACAGTTGGCTAAAACATACCTGGCATCACCACGAACGATCCCTGTGGCTCCATGGCAACGAGGCAGGCACTGAGGATGGAGGGGGAATCTGCTGCAGAGATGCCGCACATGCGGCAAACCTCCTTCAGCTGTTTGCTGATTGTCTGCAGGGAGCACTCCCCGAGCAGGATACTCCAGTCTGCAAGGGAAAAGCACCACGGGAGGACAGAGCTGATGCAGAGCTGGCAGAGCCACCACTCACCCAGAAACAGCAAAACATTCCCAACACTTGGCATTTCTCCAGTCCCAAACTTTCTAGGACTGATTCCTGTGCACACCAGGGGTCTGACCCCGCAAACTGGGTCTTGAGGAATTCCTGTGGAATGTTTTATTCCATGGCAGTCTGTTAGCTTTCCTTTGTTCAATACATTTTTTTCCAAGACCTTTTGGTTTATTCAGTGATGTTTAAGTCAAGGAATCACAACTGAATCCTGTCTCTATTCCTGTGTCAGGATAACTTCATTCAGAACTTTTTCTAACACGTGATAAGGCCCCCAACTTCCCTTGGAAGGACAGTGTGCAAATCCTGCACAACACGAGGGAGTAGCATCAGACTCAGGGCACAAACAAGGAAAGGTTTATGGAAACCAATACAGGAATTCAGTGCCAGGATAGGGCTGCAGCCAGCTCTCCTGTAATTCATGGCCCTGGAAATTCCAGTTTGGAGGATCCTGATGATTTCTCTGCCAGGTACTTTACACTCAGATCCACTTGGTCAAGTGGGCATCAGTGTCAAGACAATGATGGGGACAAAGGGAGAGAAAGGGTTTCAGTAGCTCTGGTGCTGATTACAAACTCCTAAGGAGCCCTGCCTGGGAAGCCTCAATGTGTGGCTTCCCATCCATGTTTACCCTCACTAACCTCTGGCAAAATAAGCAACAGTCTATTCCGTCTGTGATAGAATTTGGCACACCTTGTTTACCTTTTGTAAGGTCATGGTTCTAGGAAGCAGAGACAGGACTTGGGAAGGTTAAGCCAAATTCACCCTAATGCCACTGTGTGATGGCAGAGTGCACCCTCAGCAAGGCTGCAGGTGATGCAAAACTGAGAGGAATGGCTGAGTCTCCATCGCTGGAAGCGTTCAAAAGCTGTGTGGATGTGGCACCTGGGGACGTGGATCAGTGATGGCCTCAGCAGTGCTGGGGAAGTTGGACTACATGAGCTCAGAGGGCTTTCCCAACCTAAACAATTCTGTAGTTATCACTCTCAATTTTTTAGTTTGAAAGGCTTGTGATCAGGTCTGAGCCATCCTGCCTTGCAGCCTGGGTCCCTGTCCCAGTCCAACCTTGGGAGTGGCAGCCCTGACAATTGCACACCTTTCAGCTCCCCATGGCCCAGCCGGCCCAGGCGCCCAATGACGACTCTCCACGGCAGGGATGTCATCTGGACAATGCCAATGCACCATTCCCAGAGCTTCTGCAGCCCAATCTTCCGCGCAGACAACTTGCTCCTCCTTGACCTGCAGGGGAAGGAGTTAAAAACAAGAGTGAGAAGAGAATCAAGGACAATATTCAGATTTCCGTTCTCTCTATAAAGTCACTGTTTACCCTCTACAGAGTTCTGGGCAGTCCCTAACTTACCTTTACTACTACTAACAAGAAAAACTTGTGTGTCTGCTTTCAGTACTGTTACTGCAGTGCCATCAAACTGCTGAGCAACACACCAGGTGTTCCTCAAGGTAGGATTTGCAAGCAAAACAGTTCTAAAACCAATTGTAAAACAAGTGTAACTCAGTCACTTTTCCCTGCAGATCTGAAAACCTAAAAGTGCCAACTGAAATGTTCTCACTGTAACACTAGCATGATCTCCTGAGCAGGAAAGGGCATGGAAGGGATGTGCAAGGAGCTGGTGAGGGATGACTCCAGACACGGATCCACAGGAGAAGCAGAGGGCAGTGAGTACCTGCTGGGCAGGTCGATGTTGACAATGCAGGTCTCCAGCAGCTCCCCGTGCAGGTCGGTGCAGGACGCCAGGAGCCAGCGCTGGTCATGGGACAGGCAGTAGCCAACAAAGAGCACGTTGTATTTCTGACTGGCCTCTCCAAATGTCTCTCCCAGCTCTGTCTGCTTGTCTTTGATGGGAGCCAGGATGAAAGGAGGTGAGTACAGCTGGATTGGGCTGGGCCTCTGCAACAGAGTCAGCACAACCATCAGCACCTAGATCAGAAACTACTGAGCACAAGGAATACACACACTCTGGCAGTGAGTACAGAGACAAGCAAGTTTGAAACAAGGAGTAAATTCAAAGCATTTCTAGTCAGGAGGGAGATTGGGAAAAGGGGGGTTATAGGCAATTTACTGCTGCCAGTAAATGCACTTCAAACCTATCTAAAGATTTCTTTTTATGTACAGGTAACCCAGGGTATAAAAGCAGTCTTTGGACCAGTCTCTCACACGGGCAGGAGTTTAAACCCCCTCAGATCCTCCTGTCCCTGAATCATCTTTAGGCCCTTGGCTGGATTTGCTCCAGTGCCACTGAGTTTCTTGTTCTGAGGAGCCCAGAAGGTAGAAGGACTAGCAACTCCCTGGCTGTGCTGCAGCCCAACTGCTGCTCCTTGGGTGCATCCATCACGTCCAACAGGACCTCCAGGCCACCTTCTGCGAAGCTGCTCCCCACACGGGTACTCCAAACCCATCTTTGCCTTGGAACTCCTCTCTGGAGAACACACAGGAGGGGCTTCACCAGACATGTTCCATGATTAAAAAATGGTCAGGGTATTTTCTTAATTCTTCAGCAAAGTTTGGGAGTCTGCAGTGCAGACTGAGAGCAAATATGCAAAATGCAATAAACAGAGAATAATTAAATGCAATAAGTAAATCCCAATAAGTTTGGCTTTGCAAGTATGTTTTTAAACCCTCCCAAGAAGCTCTTTATACCAAGGTAAGTGTTTAAGTGTTTTGCTGGTCCATTAGATCTAAATAAGATATTCATAGTTATCTTTCAAAGAATGCAAAACATTAATAGAAAGTAGGATGGATTATTCTTCCTTTGAAATCCCTGAAATTCCAGAATCAGAGCTTTAATATTTACAGTTTAAAATAGATAAAAAGATAAGCTCATTGAAGAGGGGGATTTTTCTATTACCTCAGGGAATTAATATAATATCTGCAATTAGGCACAGGAACTTATTTCATATATATGCATATTTATATGTGAACGGAAATAAAGGTTGGGTTTAAACTCTGGTTGGAGCACTATAGACTGAAACCACAAAATGACTCAGAATCCCAACTAACAATGTTCATTTTCTCTTCTTTCACACTTTAACCTTTTACTTTATGACTGAAAACTAGAAGCTTAAAATGTTTTGAAAGCGAGCTAGCCTGATGTTTTTGTTACTATTTTCTATTCCATATTAGTTTGCCTTTTCCCCTTATATCATCATCATCTTCTATACCTTTAAAAAAGTACCCCAACAAGTATTTACTCTTTGGTATTTGAGAAAAGTGGTTACGGTTTATTAACAGACTTTGATTTTCTTGCCACCAATACCAACCTCAGGATTTTTGAGGGTCATCTCAATGCTGGCAGCTGGCCCAAAGCCTGTGAGGGACTTGATGTGGATCTGTGTGGGCAGGGGCCTCCTGCACTGGCAGTAGACAGAGAACGCCAGAGACTTCAAGTGCTGAATGTAGAAAACCTGCTCATCCTTCATTGTCTGCAGCATGTACTGGCAAGGCACAATCTGTGGAATTCAGACATGCAATAAAACAGGGCTGAGAGGCTTCCAGGAGCTGCTCATTAGTATCCAACCAGATCCACACAGTCATTAGTCACTGAACACCCAGCGCACTTTGGGATGCTTCACAATTTGCATTACAGGTCTCTTGGCAGGAGTGGCAGCAGGCAGAGACTGCATTCCCTGGGACAAAACTGCTTCCATCACAATGAGAACGAATTTTAATCCAGAAAACCCAAACACCTGCATTCAAACACCCTGAATTTTTTAAAAATGTTTTTTCTGGGCAACATCTTCACTTGCAGGTGGCCTGAACCACACATCCCTGAACATTGTGTTCAGGCAGGTTTGGCTCCATGCCTCATGGTCAGGGCTGGGAACTGTCTGCTGTCCTTGTGGGAACTGGCACTACGGTGTCAGTTACAGAGGGGTGCAGAGGGCACAATTAGGATTCTGTTTCAATGGTTTCTGCGGTTGTTTCGCCTTTTCAATTTAGTTCCCAGTGGAAGCTCAGCAGCCTCAGCTGCTGCTCAGTTTCATTTGTTTCAGAAAGTCATGGGAAGCAGCCCACAAGGATTCACAGGTTCAACCAGCAAGAACCAGCGCTACACAGATGTCTGGGAGATGAGTCTGAGGGTTAAGACCCAACTACACAAAAAGAGCAGTAAGGAGAAATGGCACAACACTCCTTCAGAAGGAAACAAAGCATGAAAAAAAACTGGTTTTCAGATCAAGCCTATTTTAAAATTAGAATTAAATCCCTGTAACCTCACTGTTTTTATCTACTGGTTTTATTGTACAAGCCCCACTCGTGGCTCTTAAAAGTGTCTTTCCTTTTACAGTGAGATCTTTGGAGCAGAAGCTGTCAATAGAAAACATTTACATTGTAGCCAACACTACAAGACCCAAACAGATTCTTTCAACAAATATTTTCAGTAGTAATAAAACTTAAGTGTCACAAAACTTCTACTACTTTATGGTTCTTGCTTGAACCTTCAGAACCTTGGCAGTACATTCTGCTTACTAAATGTGCCTGTGTGTTTTTAAAAGCCAGCTTTATCCAAGGATTTCAGAAGCTGAGCCTTCCCCCTCTGTACAGGAATGGTAATAAAGATGCAAACATTCTGGTTTGATTTATTTTAAAGTAACTGCATGTTGTGTGTACTGTGGTACAGCTGTAAGACTACAGTGCTGGAACTGGATCATGTTTCCCTTGACTTAGAGAAAATTGCTGTTTTGACTTTAACTGGCAAAATGTATTCTGAGTAACAAACAGTGAATGTGGAAACAAAACAGCACTGAGAAAAAGGGTCAGTGTGCTACAGCCTCAGCTCCAATGGCAGTGCAGAGGTTACACAGTTCTTGTGTTTCAGACACCGTGGTATTAGTGGCTGCTTTGGTTTTAGTGTCTCGAGGTCTGGATCAATAAGTTGCCTGCAGCCTACCACAATATGAAGTTGTGGATATGATTTTCAGTTCATCCCAAAGCCTGAAATATTTTGGTGACAGTTTCCCCCATCCTTTCAGGGGACAATGAGGTCAGAAGCAAAAAAAAAAAAAAAAAAACCAGTTTTCCATGCTCAACTTGAGACACCACAAGAACTTCTTCTTTTTTTTTTTTTAAACTCATTTGAAATACCTTTAAACCAAGGTGAGCAGCCATAGATAAGGTGCACAGAAGCCCTTCCCACACTGCTCCTGCCTGTGCCCTCTGGTCTCCCATTCCCCGCACATTTATTGAGGCTCAGCCTCTGTGACAGAAGGCCTGGCAAAACGCAGCCAGCCTGGGCAAAGGCCAAGAGCAGCCTCTGGCTGCACAAATTCAATTCTTGAGCAATTCCATAGTAAGTAACTGTTTTTATATGCCAAGTTACATGGTAAGTTATTTTTAAGAAGCAGATAATAACAAAAAAAAAAGTTATATTATACATTAAATGTCTGGCTTCACATACTTCTTTTGGATTAAATAGTATAAATCAAGGAAATATAAACAGCAAGCAACTCAATATGTAAAGTAATCAAAGGAGCAACTGGCCAGCTTTGGCAATGGCAACTCGAGTTACAACTTAAATAATTGAAATCCCTGTCCAGGAAGCATTGAGCAGATAGGATTGCTGGGACCACGGGATAGATTCGATGCAGGGATACTGTGGCTGCTCGAATTAATTTCCTCATTTAACAAACATAAGGGGTTGTTTCAATACAAACACTTGTACTGTCAACAAAATAATTTGTAAATGCCACCTAGATTCCATGCATTATGTCCCATTTATCTTTTTTAGCACAGTGTCCATATCACAGTTGTGCTACGACAGAGACTCGGTGTGAGGATACAGAGGAAAGCAGAATTACCTGGAGAATGAAAGAATTCCTCATATTCTCAGGCAAGTTGTCCAACATTTCTGTGTAGCATCTCATGAGGCTCAGGAGCCAGAAGTTGGTGGAGGCAGACTCCTCGTCGGCGGTGTAGGTGAAGGGGTCCACCATGTAGATGACCACGGCGGGGGGGTAGGCATTGCTGTCCGCAGCATCCGGCTCCGTGGGGATCCCGATCCGCTCCCGCTCCGACGTGCTGCGGGCAGAGCCACACGGTGAGCACTGCGTGTGTCTGGGGCCAGCCTGAGCCAGGGGGGAGGAAAGCACCAGGAATTCTGGCATCCAGAAGCAAAACTAAAACCCATGAGGACAGACATTGAGATGAATTGTGCCCACGGCAGCTCCTAATCTGAAATACCTGGGGTTAATTAGGCATTAAAGGTAGCGTACGTTCTAACGGCATCTCACTGAATGCAGTCAGACCAGCTTATACCTGAAGAATACGGAAAAGTTGACTCCTTAGCTGTGTGTCCTTCCATGTAGGTGCGTGTCTGGGTTTTGGTGCAGTTTTGGGTTTGCTTTTGGGAGAGGTGGAAGGGGGAGAGTAGGAACTTAGAAGTGTCAAAGCAATTCATGGAGCCTGGAGTCCTGCTCAGGTCCAGGGAAGGCTCCACTGGTAACAGAACAAGAGGTTGAGAATTCCTTACTTTGTAAAATGCTCCTCCCGCGCCTCAGCCAAGAGAGAGAGGCTCAACATCTGTAAGTGATCAAAGCAGCTCAGCCTCTGTCAGAAGCCCCTGCAGCTGCTCAGAGGATGTTTTGCACAGATCAGGGAACAGATGTCTCAAGGACAAGCCCAGTTACAGCAGGATGTGGGCGTTTGCCTCTCTGTAACACAGACCAGGACTATCAGCAATGTGTATTATTAAGAGAGTAATGAAAAACATGCTACCTCAGGAAGTTAGTTACATTGTAATAAATACATAAATACAAAAAACCTTTTCTTAATTTTTAGGTGATGGATGGCTATTCATAATGAAGTTTTTAAAAAAGTTGTGCTGCCCAAATTTATTTTGAAGTAACAGGACTACAATCATGTCTCCTGACCTCACAGTGTGCCTGCTTGGGAAACAACACCTGCAAAGCAAAATGAGAGAAAAAAAATAATATGGCTTGCATTTTGCATCTGATAATGTTGCAGATGTGACGGAGCAAAAGGCACTCAGCTCCACAGGGTACTTGCAAGTGCCAAGCCATAGGTGTGGCACAGGACCTGACACACCCCATGTGCTCCTGGTTCTGAAAGGACAGGGCAGGTGGAGGGTCCATGCAGCTGATCCAGGCTAGGATTCCTGTGATAAAAAGGGGAGGGGCGTTTTTTCCAGCTCCCCTTTGTCAGTGACTGCTTCACACAGGAACAGGTCCTGCTCTGCTCCCACCTGTTCAGCTGTGCTGCACCTGTCAGAGGGGCCTCTCCTTTGAGGGGTTTCCCTACAGCTTAGAGGCTGGCTGAGCACAGGACAGGGATCAGTGAGCAGCACTTTGAGCCACGTGAGCGCTTCACTTACCCTTCCTGTCCCTCTTGCTGCTGCTGTGGTAGGTTGGGGCCCGGCTCGGTGTCTGCGCCGGGGCCCGCGCTGCCCTGCGAGCGCTCGGCCGTGCCTCCGGCGGCGCTGCCGCTCTGCCCCGAGCCCGCATTGCCGCTGAAGCTCGGCGTGGAGGAGGCGCCCATCTGGCTGGCCCCGGGCGTGGCAGAGGACGCGGACAGCTGCGGCACCGAGGAGCCCGAGGAGGAGGCACTCCCCGCCGGAAGGCTCGTGGTGCCCGCGCTGGGCGTGGAGCTGAAGGAGCTGCCCGTGGCGGGGGCCCCGGCGGCGGCCGAGAGACACGAGGAGGAGCTGGAGGGAGCGGGTCCCGAGCTCCCGGGAGCTGCCTGCGACTGGCTCGGAGCTGGCGTTTGGTACTTGGGGGGCAGCAGGAGGCTGCTGTCCAGCTGCAGGGTGGCCAAGTAAGGTGCTGGAATAGCATGGAAAGAGGGATTAATGACAGTCAGATCAAAAGAACCTGCATCAACCTGCAACTTGGATGACGTTCCCTGCACTTTTACAACACTCTAAGAGCGTACAAATGCTGAGAATGGAATCTCCATGACCAGTGTTTGCTTTGGAATCCATTTCCCAGGGTGTCAGTTTGAACCACTATGAATCAATTGTCTTTAAAACCAGGACTGAATTTGCAGGGCTTTGTGACTTTAAGCCGGTACTGACATGTTCTGCTCTCTGGACAAACTGTGTGGCAATAACAGCATTGTACAGTGCTCAGCTCTCTCATGGGTTATCTCTGTCAGGCTGGAAATCTTAGTCTCATTTATATCCGAGCTACAGTCATGACAAACTTTAATGTAGTTATTTCTGCTGTGAGATACCACAGTGATAAATGAATATTTATTATTTATTTGCTCCCTCAGGTGGTGTAAATCACCAGTGGGGAAGTTTCCAATGCTGCCCCTGCCAGATGGCTCAGGTGTGAACTGAGCAGCCCAGTTCCTCACCTGGATGTGCACATGCTGCCTCTTTCTGTGCTAAAGTCTGAGGCACTTCAGTAGTGTTGTAATAATTTCTCAGCTTGCCGTAATTCCTGAGTCTCGTGCTACCATCCCAATTCTCAGTCCCATACAATATATGCTGACTCTGGACCATTCTGGGAGGAAACAGCCATGTCTGTCCCCAGCTCGAACCAGGTGACTCCAGGGACTCAGCCAGGAGAAGTCAGCTATCCTACCCCAGGAGATGTTCCACACTTCTACACTCAGGTTCCACGGTCCTTCACCAAACAACTGCTCCTGACACTGGTGTAATACAGAGCAGGGCAGGGTGCCATAACAAAAACAACCAGACTGATTTGTTAAAACTGTCACTGTTTCAGAAGGAAAATACACCAGTGTGAGGGCCGGGGGAGAAGGTGCATTCAGAGTCCTGTTGTTCCAAGGATCCACATACAGCAGACTGAGGCACCAGGCATCAAGGACACCAGCACGTTCTCTTCTGCCCCTGTGTTAACTCACTGCCTTTGCAGAGTCCCAGTGACCTCCCCTCTCCTATAAATACACCTTTACTACAGGCTCTGTCCCACAGGTGTGATGAGAGGTGTCAGCAGCAATCAAAGAGACCCATGGACACCTTCAGTCTCGTGTGGAACACTTGTCCCATCCCTGCAAGTATTGTCAGGTTGCAGAGGACTTGGAGCAACCTAGTCTGCTAAAAGGTGTCCCAGAGGGTGGAACAGGATGAATTTTATGGTCTCCTCCAACCAGAGTGTCATTCTGTGATCTTTGTGATACACAAACACCTTGTACCAAACTGACTTTTCTAAAAAAGAATTTTAATCTCTGACACAATCCCCGGAGCAACAAACAACACAACTTTCTGAAGTAGGCAAATTTAACATGGAAGAATTTAAGATAAAGCCTTGTAATATCTTCTAAATTTTTAGCCAGACCATAATCCACACCTTTAGAAAAGCCCCACCGTGGGTTTGCATACGTCCCCCAGAGTCCCAGAGCCGTGGGGCGTCACTCACCGAGGTGATGGCGGCAGACCTGCGCGTAGAGCTTGAGCCTGGAATGATTGTCACAGTCCTCGGAGCCCCAGGGCTGGCTGAACCACTCGCTCACCAGCTCGTCCGTCAGCTTCTGCGCCACGCTCTTGCCCACCCGCATGATCCCGTCCCGCAGCACTTTGCAGATGGGCTTGTGCTGCCCAAGTCTGCACATCTGCCAGGGGAGGGAAGGACAGACACCCGTAAGGAGATGCCAACCACCCCAGGAAGTTACAGAGACTGGTTTGTGCCTTAGGTCCCTCACTCTCAGAACACAGCTAGGGGCTTCTTAATAAATATCTAAAAAAAGGGTTACATTTATCTGTTGGCTTGAACTGCACTCACAGCAAAACTAAGGTTACAGAGGAATCTGACACATTGGGGAGTACATGCCAAAGAAATAAATGCTTTTATCCCCAGCCTAGCAATTGTAAGAATGCAACAGCTTCTTTAACGTGCTCCTTGCTCTTTAGGCTTGGTTGGGCCATCACTGGGAGGCTGCAGCTCTATTAATGCCACTCCTGCCTCCTCTGTGAAATGAATGTGTGCTGGGAAGAGTAGACAGCAATGCCCCAAAATGCCCAGAGAATCCCAGTGTCATTAAGACAGCATTCTTGGACTCTGAAAGTGCAGAAAGCCCTCAGAATGAAAAAAAAAAAACCTCTTCTTCAAAACAGTTGTTACTTTAAACCCTATGGATTTCTCCCAGCAGACATGCACTGGAGCAGCAACGACACTTAAGAAGCAATAATTCTGTGTGGTCCCTCTTTCCAACCTCATATACAGCACTCAAGTCCCTGAAGAAAGTTTTGGCTCCGTCGAGCAAGGCCTCATTTTCCGGACACACCACGATGTAGGCGACATCCCGATGGCCCCCGTAGGGGTCCAGCAGGAGCCTCTCCCAGAAGGGCAGGGAGAACGGAGAGATTGTCAGGAAGTCCTTGTCATAGCCCACCAACAGCGTTGGGATCGGGAGAGGCTCAGGAGATTCTTCAGAGCCTTCACAGGAGAAAAGGCAAATAAAGAAAAAATGTTAAAATATCTGGTTCAACTGCAGGGGGTCTCTGATGGCCCAGGAAATGGGCTCCTTTACAGGAATATTGGAAATCACTCAGCCCTTGCTGTCCTGAGTGTCCAACAGTTTATCATGGAGCAGAAACCGTTATCAAGGGTGTGCCGTGCCTGATACACCATCTGCTCCCAGCCTTTCTTCTTAGAAAGGATATTTAATAAAGGAGAGGGAAGATTTATATCGTACTTAAGGAATGTCATATAATCAAAGTTGTTGGCCAAAGTGGAGGGAGCTGATCCAAGCACCACTTAAAACTTTCCTAGAAAGCTGCAATAAAACATCTCCCAGTGTACTCCAAGCTCATGTACAGCCCTTCCCGAGGCTTTATCTCCTGGTTTTCCTTTGTCATATCCATAACCATAGCCCAGGAGTTCCTGTTCAATCACAACTAATAACAGGAACACACAAAATCTGACCTTACAGCTCTTCATCCACCTCCACCTGGTTGTGCAAAATTACTGATGCTTAGAGAAATTCATTCCCAGGTATGTAATACTGCACAAAGTTATTATAATTCTAAAAATTGCCTCCTGCCCCTCTCCATAGGATGTGCTCCAAGCACTGCTGTCCCTACAGAGAGGATTATTATCCAGTGTAACAGGGTGTCTCCCAGATACTGCCTCAGTAGAAGAAATATTGCTGAAAATGTCAAGCTAAAATACACCCAGTAGTTCCTGCAGAATATAATTCAACTTTATTAAAAAATCAGCATCCAGTAAAATTCACTGACTTTCCATCAAAGGTTCTGCTCTGCACTCTATGGGAATTTTGGCACTATTCTCTGGTAACAGTTGGCATATCCTAACTCTTCAAATTACAAATGCTGGAAAAATTATTAGAAATGCTCCTGGTGGGACACAACAGCTTTAGACAGGAACTGGAGTTGTCCCCAGTTGTCCCAGCCCCAAGGAAAGCAGCAATATATCAAATACCAATAGAGAGCAAAGTGTGGTGGAGCTGCATGAAAAACATTAAACCAGACTGCACTGGTTAAGCCTGAAATAAACGGCAAGCAAGAAATACAGATTGAAATGTCAGTCTTTGTTCTGCAAACCTGCACAGACAAAATCTGTTTTGTTATTTTGCATCTTACAGAAGTGCCACTAACAGCCAGGAGATACTGAAACTGAATCTTCTCATTAAGGCTATGGGAACCTGTGTGAAGAAAGCATTCCCAGTTTTTCTGGATTTGCAGAGCTCACACAGGCCCTGTTCCCGTTATGATGTGGCTGATTTCAGTAGCTCCCTCTGCTCCCATTATATCTACACCAGCTTGTTTTGGTCTGAGCCAGCCTCCACCTTCAGTTTCTGCTCCCTGTAAATGTGCAACACCTGGAGGGGGTGACAAAAGCCTTTTGAGGCACTTTAAAGCTTTCTGAAGAGCACCCCCACCATGACCCCAAGCTGCATGAACAGCCCTTTCCTATCATTTCCAGGAGAAAGTGCCCGTTTCTAGGAAGCTGCACTCTAGGAAGAGCCCAGTGTAGGTACCATAGGTCCCCCGTCCTGCCATCTTATGGAACTGCTGCCAGGTGAGTGGTCCCTGCACATGCTGGATGTTCTCCCAGGTCCTTCCCGTCCGCTTCTTCTGGATGGCATCCTGGAGAAAGGGCTGCAGGGAGAGCAGCATGCGCACCACGTCCTGGGAGGAGAGCATGCTGATGTCCAGCACTGCAAGGCACAAGGAGCAGCGATCACTTCAGGGAGGGACAGCGACCCCTCAGACACGGCAACAGCTTTTGTGGATTGTTGCTTGAATTGCTCTGCACACTGCCCATGGAATTTGGACAACTCTAATTAGGTGGCTGGCACTCAATGAGGCATTTTCAAAAACACTGCTGTCACCACAAACATTTCAGTATCATTGGTGTCCAGCTCAGGTCATAAGATGTCAGAGCATCTTCAGTATACAAACAAGTAATATTTAATAACAGTTTTTTCCCTCCCTTGGTACTTTTTCCCCTTTTCCCCCTAACTCAAGCAGAGCAATTCTTCTCTGCTGACTGCTTTTACCCTTCTCCAAAATATAAAAGGGCCCCTAATTTTGCCTTCCCCCAAATATCTGAATTTCCTTCAGATTTGTGAACTTCTACAGACTCATTCCCAATTTAGGCCACAAAGTCTGGGGACAACTAGATTATTGGTACTTTAGGTGTAATTTACAAGCTTTCAGAAATATACTTTAGCATATTTTCAGTCCTATCATTTCCCACATAAAGATTATGTGGGTCACAACTAAACAGTTTTACAGAGGTCACAAAACATTCAGAGACAAAAGGAAACATTCAGAAACAAAAGGCTCAGCTGTGCCCATACCGTTGCTGTGAGGCCAGGAATGGACAGTGGCACTTCGGACAAGGGCTTCGTCCACCTTGCCCCCCGTGGGGTTGTCCACGTACTGCCTGCCCTGCTCCAGGGCATTGAAACATTCCACCCAGGAGTCGTTGCTGTCAGCCTGCAGCCGGTCATAGCTCAGGTTGACACAGGGCAGCGTCTGGCGGTTGTTGGAGGCCATGTAATCCAGGCAGCTCAGCGAGGTGAAGGGCTGCGTGTGCTGGTTCTGCAGCAGCAGCAGGAGGCTCATGGGAGGCTCCTGGCTCCTCCTGGCTCCCTCTCCCATCTGCGAGATCAAGTTGCTCTGGCAGATCATCAGTCGCCTTTCTGCGGCCTGGCCGATGTCCGAGGTCTTGCCGAAAATATCCAGCTCGTCCTCGATGAAGAGCCCGGAGTTGTAGCCCAGCTTGCGGTTCATGATGGCGCTGAAGCCGCACGTGCAGCGGTACTGATCCTCGTTGGAGGAGTCGGGGATGTACAGCCCCACGTCGGCGCCCTTGATGTTCATGTTGCAGGCGCAGATGCAGCAGCTGTCGAAGTTCCTGTCCTTGAAGATGTTGAGCACGGAGTCGGAGAGGATCAGGGTCACGTACAGGCTGTGAGCCTCCGGGATGGGCTGCACCGTGCCCGGCTCCACCGAGTTGAGCGGCCGCGTGGTGGAGGGGGTGGAGGCGGGGGAGCCCTGGTCCGTGCTGTCGTACTTGACGGAGCCCTGGCCGCTGGCGGTGCCCCCGCCCCGGGGAGTCCTGGGCGTGCGCGGGGTGCGCGGCGTGGGCACGGAGAAGCGCGGCGTGGCCGGGGACGGCAGCACCCCAGCGCCGCTGTTGCTGGCGGGGGCCGCGCTGTTGAGCGTCACCGGCGTGCTCATCTGGGGCGTGCTCATCTGCAGGTAGTCCTGGTCCGCCAGGCTGCCCACACTGGGCACGTTGCTGCAGGGAAGGGACGGGAACAGAGACCCCTTCTGTCAAAGCTCAGTTTTAAATACAAGGAGATAGCGGAACCCGAAGGGACTCATTGAAACTGCAGTAAAGAACACTCTGCTCGTAACCTTGACTCAAGGCTCTCAACACAACTTGGAATTCTCACCACAAGCACCACTGATATTTATCGTTACGATAAATAATATCACTTCACCCTCTTAAAGATTATTCTCATGGCCTGAAACTGAAACACTCTTGAGAACAATCTCTAGATAAACGATCAAGTTAAGATTTATAAAGTTTGCAACTTTTAAAAAGAAAAAACAAAGAATAGTAGCTTTTATTTTAAACACCACTATATGTGAAGAGACACATCAGAAATGAAAGTATTTCAGAGAGATAGAAATCTTTATTTTAGAAATTGATCACTTAAAATAGCTGTCACAAGTCATATATGCGGCTCTGATATGCAGTGTATACACACCCTGTATGTCTGATTCTATAAATTCAAATCCTCATTTCATATTACACAGTCAATGGCACAATGGGATAAGTTCCATTACAAACTCTTAGTTCAGTAAAGCTAAGAATCATATTTTTGGGTCATCTCCATTCCTGACTGGGTTTTATTACTCTGATTTTGTGATTTCCTGCCAAATTCAAGTGACCACAGAACAGTCTGTACACTCCCATGAGATCTGTCTTCCATCTGCAAAAACTCATTTCAAGAAACAGGTAATAAGGGGCCAAAGAAAAGCAACCTACTTTTCTTTTTCCACATCACTTCTAACTTGCTCACTTTTCTTGTAATGTGTTAATTACATATTAGAACGAGGAAAGAGTATAAGAACTCAATGAGTCTCTGGATAAGGAAGGGGAAACAGGACTTTTCCATGTTTGTCTGTCCTCCCAGTGTATTTTGCGTGTTATTGGAAAGGACTATCATTTGAATGCCCACCTATCATTAGTGACTTGAAAACACCAAAGACCTCTTTCCTTACAATCATTTTATTACCTTGAACTGATGTGTGTCCAGCTCAAAGAAGGAGAGGAGAAAATAATGAAGCAGGGTCTGAAGGAGTTGTGGAGCTGCAGCACAGTGAGTGCCTCAGACTAATAAGAAAAGGTGACCTAGAAACCCTGATTGGCAATCACCACTCTGTCGGAAGCCTGCAGTAATAATCCTCACTCTAATTGGATTAGATTGAAAATGAAAGGTTTTTTTCCCCCAACAAATACCTGAAATTAATAACCAGCTCAGGCCTGGTGCATCAGTTACTATTATGAAAAAACCTGAGAATTAAATTGCTCCCTAGGCACTATATCAAGGGTTTACAATTTCTTCTTTGCAATTCTTTTGAGAACAGTGAAGGACCCTTTGGGGCTGCAAAAGGACTGATTTAAAGGATTTACAGACTGATTTAAAGATACAGACTGCTTCCTCTAGAAATGAAGCAGTACAGTAGGAGACCTTTGTACTATTATTATGCTTTTTAAGAGGTTTTATTAATTTAATGGGGCAAATTCTTGCTAGCTTTCAAAACCTCCAGCAATTAATTTCCTCCACAAACACTGCTAATTTCTGAGAACTAAGTGAGGAATCCAAGCTTTCAAAATTAATGTCAGTGGTTCCCTGTAGGTCATGGCACTCTCCTCATCTGGTGTCAGGAAGGGTGGGACAGGACAGGACATGGACCAAGGACTGATCAGCAGCTCCCCACAGCCCCACTCAGGGACACAACAGGAGCTCAGAGGAGCTCCCATGGGAACAGACTGGGGAGCTCTCACAGGCCCACTCAACATTTCCAGAGCCCTCAGAAGGGCAAATGGAATCACCAGCACCAGAGATCACCAGCCTAGAGCTCAAAGTGACACGAGGGAGCCTGGCTGGAGGCTGGACTTGGCAATGGTAGGACAGATGTGATGGGTTCAGTGCATTCATTTTGTTCCCCAACACTTGTGGTTTCTGTTGGATTACAGTATTTTCCTGAATCAGAAATTACCATTAATTCAGGCACTGCATGTTCCTGTTCTTTTAAAAGCACACACTGTAACATCCCTCACTGCCAAAGCCAGGGTTAAATGTTCTGCTATCAGAACTGTTTTCATCTCAGTCAACAACAAACCTAAAAGGTTTAAAATACATTTGCAGGTTAAAGCAATGTCAGTCAATACAAACAACCACTTTAGCGACCCAGCTTTAGGCATGGGCTTGCCAGACCCATTTCCTCCAAGGCTGTACTTACTTGTAGCCATCTCTGATGAAAGTGGCTGCAGGTGGCAATGGAAGTTGTTCAATTTTTGGAGGAACAGCCCAAGAAGGCCTGAAGATGCAGGCATCTGGAATCTTCAGAGGTAGGAGGCACTGGCTGGGCAGGATCTTCAGTGGAGCAAACAGGGAGGAGCCCACAAAAGGTTGAAATGATGGAACTTTGTGCACATATGAAAAATCCTGTAACATGCGAATGACCTTGGTTACAACAATGTGATCAGGCTGCTCTTTAGATACTTATTTTTAATTAAAAGCTATTGTGCTGTTTGAACCCTCTACCATTACCTTCCCCCCCTGAAATGAACTATATTTATTCCTTCTACAAGGCATTCAAGAGTAGTTCCTTCAAGGAAACTCAACTGAGGCTCCCTGTTATCCTGAGATGCTGCACAGCTTTATGGAAGGAGGTTTCACAATTGGATCAGGCTCATTTCAGATAGGCTGTGCCTGAAACATGAGTAGTGCACTATGAAATTTTCACACTACCTAACTTTTAGCACCTCATTTAGGCACTTAGAAGATTCATCTTTGCAAGATTTGTGTACTGACAGTGGGGAGAGGCTGTCACCGTGTGAGGAGCCCTGAGGTGCCTTGAGGCAGCCTCTCTAAATAACCCCCACTGTGGGGGTTCACATCACTTTAGCAATAACAGTGCAAACTTTGCACATGCCAATCATTACACACTATTAAATACAAATATCTAAACAATCCAGCAAACACAGTATTGACTATCAATGAAGTTCAGCTCAGCTGGGCTTGCAGTGACTGTCACATTTGCTCGCAGAGAGTGATGACAAGAATTTCAGCCAGAGTTTCTAGAGCTATTCCAGCTATTTCAGCAGAACAGAACTAGTTCTCTTGAGGCACTACTGCAAAGTACAAATCAGTGTGAAAACGGTAACAGTAGTCTCAGTACTTAACATCTTGTTTAGAGCTTTGCATTTTTCCCTTGCACCTTGTCAAGAGTTGAGGGATGAGGAATGTGTGGAGTTCTATCTCCAGCTGCAGAATGCTCAGCACAAGGAATCTACTTCCATGTTCTCAGAATGATCAGCAATGCGTTTAGTGCTTGTTTCCCCCACTGGTGTGGATGAGCAGGTGTAACACACACAGAAGCAAGTCAACTGTGCTGTTGGAAATGTTCTCAGGCAGAATTGAGGCAAGTATTTTAATACTCCTGTAATGGCTGTGAGGGAGATTAAAATATCTTCGATATCAATGACGCCCTGAAATCTGCTCCCACTCCAAAACCTTCAGCTCAACAAATTCCAAGACAGATTTTTTTTTTCCAGGCCCAAGTTATCCTATTCTTAAACAAACAATTTACTGCACAAGCAGAAGAGAAAAACCAGCAAGGTCTGTGGCAAGGCAAAGTCTTACAAACCTTATAAAAAACTTATTTCAAACTCCAGTAGTGGCATAAAAGCTTGTGGAGGCACCAACTCAAGCTGGGCAATGGAGACTGTCCAGGAGCACACACTGAGCAGGTGCCTCTTCCCAACATGCCCCCAGTGAGAGCTCAGGGAGGAAGGAAGGAGAGATCTAGCAGCACCACAGCAGACTTGCCCCATGTCCTGATGTCCAGCTGGGTTCTGCTGTCAGGAGGGACACTGGGAATTCCCTCCCACAAATGCAAAGCCACAGAACTGCTGGAACAAGCTCCCTGCCAGCTCAGCCCTTGGCAGGGGAACGAGCTGGGAATTCTGGGGTCTGACTGGACACACTGGATTGGCACCAAAACATGGGAGCACAGCCCTGGAATGCTGTCCTACATGCTGTAGCCTGCCCTGCCAGCAACAGGGACTCCCTTGTCTGCCAGGGACAAAACTGAAAGCTCCTGTGGAAGAAGCCACCCTGTGGGATTTGCCATGGCCTCCCTTGCAGTCTGCCCGAGGGATTCTGTTCCTGCTGGCAGGAAGATGTCCTGGTTCACAGCCGACCACATCGTTTATACTGAACAAAGCATCCATCAGTATCCTCACACCAACACACTGCCACTTCTTGTCCATGCAGCTACAAGTGTGTCCTGGCTCAGTAATGCAGTAAATCAGCCCTCAGTTAATTCCAACATGGGCACAAAGGAGAGGGAAGGAGGTGCTGCTGGGGAGAGAGATGGATGCTGAAATAGAAGGAAGAGGCTGTGGCACGTGAGGGACAGGGGGGGTCTGAGGGAGAAGAATAAGGCTAAACAATCAAAGGTTGGGGACTACCAGGAATCCAGAGTTAGAGTGGGCATCTCCCTTTTTATTCCCTGTGTACAGAGCAGCTTGCTGCAGAATATGCTGTGCATTTCCACACAAAAAGTGCATTTTTTATTAAAAAAAACCTAGCCTGTATGCATGGAAATATGGCAACAGTACCTTCTGACAAAAGTGACAAGAGGCAGCCCCAGAAGTTCAGTAATGCAGGACATATAGGCAGAATGATCTGTGCCCTGCTCTTACCCTGGGATGGAACAATGACACAACCAATGTACATCAGTGCTGATGCTGACTCCCTCCATGGGATGCTATGGAGAAATGGCCACACCGGGATGTCACAAGAACCCAGAGTCCCCAGCTACAAACAGCTCTTTAGTGAGACACTACAGGACTCGAGAGAGGAGGAACTAGGTGACATTACCTGACCTGTGTTATACAGAAAGTCAGATAAGAATGGTCCCAGCTGGCCTTAAAACTTGTGAAGTAACATCAGCTGAAGAAGAAACAGAGTAAGTTCAACCCCTGGGCTTTCTCAGAGAGTTTCAACCCTAACCAAAAAAGGAACATTTCAGAGAGATAAAGGCAGCCTTTCTACATGCACCACTTTATCCCACTGTGTGCCAGCCTGGCAGCAGGGAGCGGAGTGCAGCAAAGGTGCCAGAGAGGAATTATCTTTAGAAATACATCATTTAACAGCTACTTAGCCACAAGTGTGGTGTTTTTCCATACATGTACATTCTCTGCTAGGCACAGGGCTCATTTCACAGACAATACTGTTTGCTTCCTGAGAACACCCAGAACCATTACAAACATAATATTACAAAATGCCTACAGTTAAAATCAGGGAAACAATTAAAAAGCTCTTCTACTAGAGAAGAATATTTTTCCAGCTCCAGGCTGACAGGTTCTTTACACAGGTCCAGCTCACATTTGTTTGTTGCTACACACACCACATGGGACTTGTTTATAAAAATCAAAGTGTGCATAGACAAGTCTGTAAAAATCCCACATTTTGGGTACGTTACCTTAATTTCTTCAGGTTTAGGGCTACCTAATCCATCTTCCACCTCCATTTTAAACTCAGCCAGCTGTGTTGGAACCATGTTGACCATAGGACTCTCCATCATTCCCAAGGCAGTCACAGTCTCTGAACTTATTCCGTCTTTGTAACTCATCACTGGGGAGAAGGCAGGATGCTGTTCTAAAGAGGGTGGTGTTGGGAACATCCTTTGGAGATCTGCCACGGCTGAAGAGGATGAAATAACACAGTTAATCATTCAAATACAAATTCTGAAGGAAATTCAATAAAACAGAAGACACCAATTCAATGCTAGTTCTTATTTCATGAGTTAAAAACTAGGAAAGCTTCTCCATACTGGGGTTCTGACAGCAGTGTAAGTCTACACCAAAAGTTAACTCCTAGGTACAAATTCCCCAAATTCCTAGGGATACTCTGCAAGGTTATTGTTCAGCAGAAACAACAACCTGGAAGACAGACAAATGTACAGCTTTCCAGCAACCAATAACTCCTTCATAACTGGAGACACAGATTGACATTAATGCCAAGCTCACCTCAGTGACTGTTTCTAAGGAGTCACAGAGGAGTTTCCTCCCTTTGCCAGAGCTCACCTAACCCTAAACCAGAAAGTCTTTGGAATTTGTGTGCCCTGAGCTGGATTTCTCCACTCAATCACTGTCCTTGTCTGGTCCATGGCAACACAGCTCCTGCCACAAACACAGGCAGTTCTGCCCAGGAACAGACTGCCAGGCATCCCAAAGTTCCAGTGTCAGAGAAGCCACAGAATTATGATTTTGCATTACAAGTCATTAAGCCAGGAAGATCCCTAAATGACTTCTGAGGAAATGAACATAATGGAATC
Source organism: Bombycilla garrulus (assembly GCA_013400315.1). Classification (NCBI taxonomy): domain Eukaryota; kingdom Metazoa; phylum Chordata; class Aves; order Passeriformes; family Bombycillidae; genus Bombycilla; species Bombycilla garrulus. Next base: position 203,270 of record VXBU01008290.1, read on the forward strand.
ATCCATTGTCTATTTTTCTTCTTTAAGCAGAACAACCAACTCCAACAGGGATGCTCTATACAGTGTAATGCAATCAAATGCAAATCACAGCAAAGCCTTGCATGTTCTCCCCAGCTCTATTCACTTCCAGCTACAGCTTCCATATTTATTTTGTGTCACATTCAGCATAAATGCTCTGCTTTGCTGACCTGAATTAGGACAGATCCTCTCTGGACAAAACCATCAGTGGTGAATCATTGTAATTAAAGAAGGGTGAATTCTCAAAAGTATCTCCTCTTAGATACTTTTTTGGACAGATTTAATGCCCAATCCCATTTCCATACCCAAACTGATGGGACACAAGGACAGTCTTAATAACATCTGGAGCCTAAAGATTATGGAAAATTCATAAAACAGTACAGATGGGTTTCTGACTGGTAAACACCGTGCTGTGGAAATCCAAACAGGTAAGAAGAAGTACTGTCCTCAAAAACTAACAGAAAAAAGCAGAAATAAGTGATGGGATTAGAAGTATCTATGGACTATGAATACCTGCACTAAGAGTACATTTGTGTAGGATGCTGCAGCCTCAGGATGTGTCTCCACTCTGCCTTAACAGAGCCAACCCAGCATGTGATGCTTTTGTGCTCAGAGATGACACAGCCAGGCTACCAAACTCTTTAGACAAAGGGAAACAACTCAAATAGAGGCAGTCCTCTCAAAATGCAGTTCTTTTGGTAAGAGCTGCCCAAGCTGAACCCAGTCCTTCATAGTCTGGAGCAGCAGAGTAAACAATGGGCTATGAATTATTCCCACCCTGTCCACACTCCTTTTTCCCCACTCTCTTAGTATCTGAGACCTTGGTCTTAGATACTGAGAGATAGACAAGATTAATAGACCTTAGTCTTGTCCTGATACAGGATAAATCAAAGCTGAAGGAAAGTTCAGCAGAACGGAAGAAACTCTTCCACCAACATTAGCATGGAATACTATGTTCAGACTGGCAGCTGGGTTGGTTCCCTCTGTTTCTCAGCAGGGAGAGGTGCTTTAGGCACTGGAGAGGGGACAGGGAGGAAGGTGAAAATTGAGGGTGGCCAGTAGGAATTTATGATGCTGTAAAAGGCACTTCAGTTCCCCACAGACACTGCTCACCTCAACAGCAGGTGGCAAGGCCACAGCTACAAGTGGAGTGTATCTGTTTAACTTCTCACTACATCATTTTCTCACCTCCAGCTCACTCCACTTAGCAAAATTCTGCAGTGCAGATTCATAAAAAAGTTTAATTACAAAGAAACCCCAACCCAACAGCAACAGGCAACTATCATCATTCATTTTCATGTGTGTCATGCTTGAAAAAGCTTTGCATATTTTAAAAAGCTATGGATCAACTAAACCTGTCAAAATCCAATCTCTGTATACTTCAGACTTCTACGTTTGAGTAAATCAGCACAGCTTTTATGGGTCCATAAAACTCTGACTCATCTCCTTCAGACTGGTTTTTTTTCTTCACCTCAATTTGTTCTCATTACCAGCTGAAGTTAATGAGAAGGCATTAAAGAATGATTTGCAGAGAGATTGGATTTCTGCTTATAGTAGCCACAAAAATCAAACATTCTTCCTTCTCACCACTAAGTAATTCATAATTTGATTTGTTACTACTATACCAAAAATTCTCACCTTCCTCCTGTCCCACAAACACAGACACATTTCTCCTTCATCTTGAGAGAAATGCCACCTACACCAGTAGAATCAGAGATCTGTTCAGGTTGGGAAAGCCCTCTGAGATCCTTGAGTACAACCTCTCCCAGCACTGCCAAGGCCACCATGTCCCCAGGGCTGGTAAATCCCTCCAGGGCTGGGAACTCCAGCACTGTCCTGGGCATCTATACCAGGGCTTTACAACCCTTTCAGTGAAGGAATTTTCCCAATACCCAACCTGAGCCTCGCCTGGCCCAGTCTGAGGCCATTTCCTCTCCTCCTGTCCCTGTTCCCTGGGAGGGGAGCTCGACCCCCTCACCCCATCTGTCAGGTGCAAGAAATGCAGCAAAGCCCTCGAACCTCAGAGTACAAGTTACCATTCCCAATAGCTGTCGGCACAGTCCTTAGAAAAAAGCCCTATTGTTTTAATCTGATTTCATACAATTTCATAACTTTCCTGCACTCCCATGACTTCCCTTGTCCATATGCAGGGCCTGCACAAGCATCACTACCACAACCACCTATAAAAGGTCCACACCATGCCTCCAGTTAGAATCCAGAATTTTGATTTTAATCATGCACTTCCACATCCACATCAACCCCTGAAGGTGATTTTAGTTTTAATTTGTCAAATGCTCAATGCAATTTTCTTCCAAGACAGGCTGCACCATCATGGTCAGTTGGTAAGCCATGGTTTTAAATTCTTTGATTTCATTAAGTAGAAGGATTTATATTGAAGAGGGATCTGGTAATGGCGGAAGCACCCAACAGTGAGCAGAGAAGAGAGGGGAAAGCTTCCAAAGGAAGAATTGTAATAAACCTCACCCAAGTTCAACTAAGACAACAGAATATGAGGTATGCCTCACACCTCATTAGGCTCGTTAAAAATCCGAGTCTGTATTAGCACTGCCCTCATTAAAAGCTGGCAGTCCCAGCAGCAGGTGCCCTGCAGGGCTGTGCAGGGAGGCCTGTGCTGTGTCCCTGGAGCCCTGGTACTCACTGGGCGGGTAGGGCACCGCGGTCCGGCCGTCCTTGCCCAGCGGCCGCTCCTCAGAGCCCGCAGCCGGCAGCTTGGAGGAGCGCAGGGCGGGGGACACAGCCTGCAAAAACAAACACTGCAGTTAGCACTCACTGACACCTCGCACGGGCACTGCACAGCAAAGAGAATGCTGCTTTTCTACTCTCCCACCCACTCCCCACAAGGAGTCTGGGTTTTTTTCCCCCTCTTGCAAACTAAAAATAAAAATAAGTATTTCCTGTCTGTATATGCCCTCATAAATTGATGCATACATATAACTATGCATTTTTATATTTCCATACACACACAAGTTATATTCAAAATGTTATCACATGCCTCAAGATTGAAATGCGTGTGACTGCTGTTTGTTTCTATGTTTGGATTACTCTAAGGTAGTAATGGGAAAATGACACTGAGAGCAAGCCCAACACATGCAAACGTTAAGACAGGAAAAAATATTAGGGCTGGCCAGAGCAACTTCAGAGAAGAAAGGAATTTTTTATTTTGACAGAACAGTCCTGGGGTAGATTTGCATATTAACTGCAGCATCTGAAGTGCAGTTTGTGTGGAACTGCAGGAAGGAAATTGGTGCACTTAAAAAGTCCTGCCAAGAACAAGGCATAAGACTTTTAAACACTGTTATCTACTAACATTCACTTTAGGACCACCTTCTGCATCATGGCTGTATTAGATTATGCTTAAAGATAGTGACTATCCAAATCTTTGCCTTCCCAGGCAATCCCCTTCCCCCCCCCAACTGATATATAAATCTGCATTTCCTTCTGTATTTCCTAACATGCAGCAACTATTTCTCTTTGCACTGAAATAAAGAGTTTGGAGGAATATGAGGGAGCGTTACTCAGGGAATGACTGGAATCCTGTAAGGTTACATTTATTTTTCTTTGGGCAGGTTCTCAGACAAGGTAAAAGAACCCATCACCAATTAATAAAACTTGGATGTTTTCCATCATAATTCTCAAACACAAAATTCTGACAGACATCCAGGACACAAAACCAGATACAATGGATTTATAAAGCAACTGCATGGCTCTCCCTGTGGAAGCTCCTTACAGCTTGTCCATGGATGGATCCCCTAAAGGATCTCTCTCTTTGCCAGCAATCCTTCCTCGCTAAAATCCAAGCCTGCCTACCTGGAAACTCTCTCTCTCCCATCTATCAGGGATAATCAATTCCCACTAGGATTGCTGTTTTTTGGCCTACAGAGCACTCACCCCAAGCTCATCCTCGTCGGAGTTGTCGAAGATGTTGTCGAGGTCGTGCAGGGACGGGGCCAGGTCGGTGACCTGGGTGAGGCTGCCGGAGCCGGCCCTGCTCACAGCGCTGTCCTGCCGCGGCTCTGCCAGCGCGGGGAGCAGGGAACAAACAAACACCGTCAGGGAAACGGGAGCACAGGCAGCAGCACAACAGCACCTTTACCCGCAGCACTCAGCCCCCTGCTCTGCTGGAGCCTTGCAGGCTGCTCAGCGACCACCGAGGGTCAGTCGGGAAACAAGGAAGGAGCTGCTGCTCATTTAATATTCTAAAAAATATAGAATTGTTTCCATAGAAAGGACAAGGAAAATCAAAATTTTTCCAGCTTGGGAGCTGTCTGTAGCTCTAATGTTACAGACAAAAGTTCAGATGTAATTTTTCCCTCCAGATGTTATGGCATATGGGTATTTTTGCTTTGCAGACTGTATCAAAGAGCTTTAACTCACCAGTCTTAGGAGCAGAACTGAAAATGGACATGGCATCTTTTCCATCAGGAACTGGTGTGGAATGGCCCGCTGGGGGTGTTTCCTTGGAACCAATCCCATCTTCTGACTATACAAAAAATTAAAGAGATTTCATGGATATGAATTTAAGCTATGTAGGGACAAATGTTTTCTCATGTCCTGCCTGACTCAGGGGTATGCACAACCAGACACCAAAACAGCTCCATAAAGGGTAAGATATGTAAGGAGCATCATACTGGTGATAATATAAAATAATTATTAAAAAAAAAAAAAATATATATGTGTGTCTGATTTTTTCCTGTGGAACACACTTGTGTGGTCCAGAGAGCTGCAGAGCAAATACTGCACTACAGGATAAATCCCATAAGAGCATCAATGCCAAAGACTGGATTTATACCTTACCTTGTTCTTTTTCAAAGGATCTTTCTCAGCGCCAAGTTTGCATTTTTTATTGACAGTGAAACTGTACTTGATGTCTCCATCTTCGAAGGTGTAAGGATCACTGGTGTCTCCCCAGCCTTCTCCAGGGGGTTGTAGTAGAGGAAAGGGGTCAAGATAGTTCAAGGTCTGCACCGGTTTCTGCTCTTCCAAAATTTTAAACCGTTTATTAGGTTGTGCTAAGAGCCTGAAGTGAAAATAAACAAGCAAAGCCACCATGAAACAAACCAGCACGATCTGCAGCTGTCACACCAACACAGCCCATGGCTCACTCCATCCCCCATGATCAAGTAGAAATGTTTTTTTCTTCAAATAAAGGATGTATTGGACACATTCACTACTAAACACCTTACTGTATTAAGACCTACTTTAGGACAATGAAAGAAGAATCAGTTTTGTCGCTGTATAAATGAAAACAATTTGCAGTCCAACCTTCCCAGGCTGTGTTTTTCAGGCTGAAACCCTTTTCAAGCAAACTCCATTGTAATTACCAAACCCAACAGTATTTTAATTCAATAATTCTTCCTCAATTAATTTTTCCTAAACATTTTCATTATCACTCTCTCTGGTGCATTTTTTAAAATGCATTATCAGAACGCTACAGTAATTTTTAGGCTAGCATAAAATACAAAAATAGGTTACAAAGAGACAGATCAGTTCTTGTTGCGTCCAACAGAAAGCCAGATACGGAAAATGCAAGCATCCTGCAACAGCATGCTTCTACTTAAGTATTTGGTGCTCTCTACAGCATCTGTGACAGTGAAGCCTCAGCCTTTCTCAGTTGACAAGCAGAAGTTAGAGTTCAGTGATGATTAAAGCTGCCCAGCTCCCCTGCTCAGTGTGCACTCTCACCTTTTCAGTGCAGTGCTGTCGGGGTTGATCTCCATCCTGCTATCATACCTCTCACACGGCAGTTCCGGCGGCCGGAACTCGGGGTCGTCACTCGAAGGGACACTGTAGGTCCTCCACACGTCCACGGCCTCGTTGCTCTGAGTTATGCCACAGTACAAGGCTGTCTCACTGACCTCTGCCATCAGAGGTAACCTCTGTCCCACCAGGACTGTCCTGTCATCTAAGCTGGGCAGCGGCTGCAGCTCCAGCCCGCTGCCGTAGAGTGCTGGGTTCACAGGAACGGAAGGGGGGTCCAGGTTCTCCGCCTCCTGACCCCTGGGCTGGGGGCTCAGGGTGGGAGGCAGAGGGGAAGTGGGGGAATGGGGTGAATCCATAGGATTCATATTCATCTGCTTGCTTGGATTTCTAGCAGGTAGCGAGAGCGGTTTCTCGTATTTCCTGGGATTCGGGACTTCCAAAGCGGGCTCCATCCCGGCCAGCCCCAGCTTCTGCCCGGACGTGTCCTGCTCCATGCATAGCTCTTCAGTCACCGAGGGCCGGTGGTGAAATGGCATCAGGGGCCTTTTTTGCAGTTTCTCTCCCTTGTCCTGCCTCTCGGTGGTTTTGTGCTTTGAGGAGGCAGGAGGGGGCAGTGCCGAGGCCGCCGCCGTCCCCACACCGAAGCCGGGCTGGGGCAGCGTAGGGGGCCGGCCCGAGGCGCTGGCACAGCGCTGCTTGAACACCTTGTGCCTGGAAAAGGAGGAGCAGAAACCACTCACTGCATGCTCTGTGCGGGTACCCGACCTCAGGAGAAAGCCAGACCCAAAAAACAGCACTGAGAAACCTCCTGCCTGCTCCTGATCTTTTAACAGGCCTGATGGAGGAAGTTTGAATAAATATTTCTTAATATTCAAAACAAAATAATGCAGTAACATACAATCTTATTACTGGCTTCTTATGGCTTTTTTTGACATTGTATTCAGTATCTTTGGGAAGCACAGGATTGAATTTCAGTGTTTCAGGTCCTGCTAAAATGTATTTTCATTATACTGATGATGATTCCCAAGGATGCGACAACAGGGATATAACTCTGCCCATACGTTTACTGGTCTTTTCTGTTGTTCAGGGCCTTTTGTTTAGCTGTTTATTTGATTTTATTAAGCTAAACAGAAATTGAAAGATGTTTTGTGCTTAACAGTGAAACCTGTTTAAAAATAAACACCATTTCAAAATGAATCACTCCATCCCTATTTTATGAACAAGAATAGGACAACAAAAGCCCATTTCAAAACATGCAATGTTGCTTTTTACTTAAAAAGATAACCTACATGATCACAAGTGGCGTGGACTAGATCGGAGACACCCAACCCTGTCTGTGGGTGCAAACACAACCCCTGTTCCCTGGAAGCAGGCAGGCTGTGTGGGGTTATCCTAGCTTTCCAAGGGGCTTTGCTGTTCCCAGGACACGCTGCAGATTCCCTGCAGCAGCAGATGGTCTGTGCCTGCAATCACCCTAATGTGCAGCTAATGCCCTGCTAACTGGAGATTTGCCTTAAGCATGTTCTTGTAAAATTTCATTGCCTTAATTCTCCATCATTCACCATATTTTAACTAACTGCAGAGGTTTCAGACATTCTGCTCCTCACACGGCAAGCTGGGTCTGCAGGAGACTGAATTTGATGCTGAGTACCAGACAGCCCTTTGAGACTCCAGATCTAAGATCATATCCTGACATTTATCCAGTACATGGAATGGGCACAGAAATGACTAAACCAATTTTTTATATGCCGGTAGCTGCTCAGGTTTTGCAGCTACACTGAAAGTTTACACCTGTTAGAAATCAGGTACTGCCTTCATTTTAAGGATGATGTTTCCATCTCCCAGCTGCTGTATTTACCAACTCCAGCATGATGCAGTCATCACTGGAGGGATGAACAGATAGTGTGAAATTGCAAGTGCAGCTGAACCTATCCATAGAACCAGGTTCCCACTACCCACTATTGCTTCCCATGCTTTCCAGGCAAAGCTGGACCTCAGTTTTCCACAGGAAACACTTGACATTCTGACAAAACATTTATCTTTTCCACATTCTTGAGTACATAAATACAAACTGTGTGTATAATTGGGGAGAAGAGCTGCAGAAAGCATCCTCTCACTTGGGACAGAGCAGGGAGTCTCCAAATTGAACATTCCACCCTTGCAGGATGCACAGTCCCTTCATCTCTTCCTTTGACTGCACAAAGAACAACTGCATGCTTAAGGAATAACTCCTTTTGGTAAAGGTGCTTTTATCACCTATCTTACAAGTAGATGGCAACCTTGGGAATTAAGAATTGCAGAAGTGTTCCACAGGACTATTCCAGTGCAAACTGGGGTTTTTTCCCAGCCCTGTAACATCTCTCTGATAGTTTTAAGAATGGTTAAGCATACTGGTGATGGTGGTTTGCCTTTCCTGAGTGAGGAGTTTTGGAATTCTAACCATCCAAAGATGATAAATAACTTTAATAATGTCCTAAAGTGTTTGTGTGAGCAAGCTGTGAATTCTTTCTGATCCAGTGATCGTGGGTGACCAGGCCACAGAGGTTTAATATTCTCTTGGGTGGATTTTGGTGCCACGGCAGATTGACCAGAAACACGTGAAGTGATTTGTAAGGATGTTTTCCCTCTTCTTCCAAATATCAGGATGTTTACAAACTTAGGCAGATCCTGTCCCCTTCAACACTAGCACTAACCACTTAACCAAAGGTTATAGCTCTGAAAAGCTGCAGGATGAGTTCCTTATGAATGGGAACTGTTGCAATGATCCTGGCCCCAATACCGTCCACTTGGATTGGCTCCGGCAAGTGACAATGGGTTGAGATGCAGATTCATCCCCCAAATGTGATCACAAGTTTGATGCTACAATTCCCTCTTGTCTCAGCCAAAGCATAACTCCCTTCTGTAAGTGTACCTCTGTCTGAATTAGGGCTCTCTCAATATGACAAATGTTTATTTTCTTCAAAGCTTACCTGGAACAAGAACAACTGACTCTTTGGACTGGATCCACAAAATCCCATGAAACACTGTTGTTAGGAACTTCCTCTTCCAAATTTGCAGCTGTAATTTGATTCCTCCTGAAGAAGAGAAAATTAATTTAGTAATCACCATGTTTTGAAGAACAAAATTTTTAAAATGTACATGCATAAATTCATATATGTTCCCCTCAGATAAATTTCTTCCTTCTACCTGACCTTTGAAATTAACAGCAGATCCCTGCACTACTCCTAAAATTTACAGTTTGATTTATGTCAGAGGAAGGTCCCAGCTCTGCTCAGATAACTCTGTCTGGAGTCTGAGCATAAGAAACAGGGGGAAAACCATTTCAACTGTTTCTGCACATACCCAACGAGGAAATTGCATGGAAATAGGAAAAAAATAAATATTTCAGGGCTCACCACGACATGATATACTTTGAATCTCCAGTACTAAAGGTCTATGATATTAACATCAATTTATACACCCTTGTCAATTGAAATTTTAGTCCAACTCATGTAAGACTTTACAAATACTCCCCTTAGAGCCCTAAATATCAAAAATATACAATCTGTTCCGCAGTCACCCAGCTGTCAGTGGAGTAACCCCAGCTAGAGATACAAGCTGCCATCACTAATTCTGACTGCACCTGACTGAAGGCACATCCTACAGCTGTGTGGCCTCAAGGACTGTCAGGATTAGAACAAACAACTGCAAATACAACAGGAAGTGTCAGGAGTCCTCAGCTGAACACAGGGACAAATTTTCTTTGATAATACAACATTTTCTTTGATAATGCTGTTTGGCATCATTAGCTCTGACTGGTGGCAAAGGAATCCTGTGAGGACTAACACTAAGGCAAACTATGACAATTTTAGCTGTATATTATGCATTATTAACTAAGCAAAGCATGAGGACTGCTGCCATACTTGGACTGTGCCCTGTTGAGGATGCATTCCTTCCACACACGGTGAACAATACGGTTGTGAAATTTGGGAGTAATCTTGCTTGATTTCTTTGGACTGTGGACACTGACTGTGCCCTCCTGCACAGCTGGATGGCTGATGCTGCTCTGAGAGCAGCCGCTTTCTCCTGCAAGAGAAATAAAGCATTAATGTCAGAACTGTTCTTCATCTTGTCAATTGCTATTTTTTCCTGCAAGTCTCTTAGCAGGCTGCTACACTGATGTTCACATTCACTGGGGAATGCTCAGAGCATCCTTACAAAACCCATTTCAAAGCAACATTTCCTCTGAGGTAACAAAGATGGCCTGGGCTGTACCACAGACACGGGCAACAGAACTGTGCACATACTGCACCTCACATGATGTGATACACTCTGCATATTATATATCTATATGTATCTATAAAAATTACACTCCTAATAAATGGAGGTACTTTAGGTAGCCCTTACAGCCCCAGACTGAATCACTAAGAAATAGCACAGATAGAGCTTTTTCATTATTATCCTGGATGTTAAACTTGAATTGATATAGTCCATAGTGAGTTGCTTTAAAGACAAAATTTATTGTAATAGATGCTTTTAGCATCCATATTAAGAAAACGAATCATTTATTTAAACTATTCAAAGCAAAGATCACTTCTTTATACTCAATATTAAACCTTACTGAGGAAATTAATGGATCACTGATGGTTTCCTACAGACACAGGGTGGTAGAGCTGGGGGTGTTCAGCCTGGCAATAAAAAAGCTCCAGGGAGACCTCAGAGCTCCTTCCAGTGCCCAAAGGGGCTCCAGGAGACCTGGAGAGGGACTTGGGACAGGGGATGGAGAGACAGGACACAGGGAATGGCTTCCCAGTGCTAGAGGCAGGGAGAGATGGGATATTTGGGAAGGAATTGCTCCCTGTGAGGTGGGCAGGCCCTGGCACAGGTGCCCAGAGAAGCTGTGGCTGCCCCTGGATCCCTGGAAGTGCCCAAGGCCAGGCTGGATGGGGCTTGGAGCACCCTGGGATAGTGGAAGGTGTCCCTGCCCATGGCAGGGGGTGGGATGAGTTTAACTTTAAGGTCCTTTCCAACCCAAATCACTCTGGGATTCTGTGCCATTTTTTTTACAAGATGCTTGAATTGAAATACTAGAATCTAAACTGGCTTTGTTGAGATTTTCCAGTTGAGATCTACACTACTGCAGAAATTTCCAACAGTTTATCACCAGTAGATACACTATTAACACAGCATATGATATTCTCAGTATGTATTTTCTCTATTATTATCAAAGAGATGATAAATGAAGATATTACTTCAACATGTTTGAGAGCCTGAAAACTCCCTGCACTCCATTCCTTCCTGTGATGCAGAAGCCTTTACCAGCTATTGTACAAGCAGATGCTTCTTTTTCTGCCCTGCCATGTGTTTGTGTTTAGCTGAACTGAACTCCAGCACATCCATCTTGCCAAGCCTGAGCTGCAGCAGCAGAGGGAGCTTTGGGTCCACTGGCCTGGGCACGGAGTCTCTGGGCTGGGGCTGGAACAGCGAGGAGGGATGTGCTGCATTTTCACAAGGTCACACCAGGGTACAGAACACTTCGTCCTCCTGCTGACGCAATGCGAGCGGCCTCAAGTGTGAGGTGCTGAAGGGACTCAGTGCAGCACATCACTGCAGCTAACAGGGAATCCTGCCGCTTGCCACCAGGTGACTGGCAAAACACAACTTCTGGAATAGTGCACAAGCTGCCTGACCCTGCATCTTCTTTCATTCTTCACGTTATGTATTTCTTTCCCCAGTTAGATCTTCCCTCATTATCTTTTTGTAAAGTCGAACGTTGAAATCCCTGGCCCTCCTGGAGGCTTATGCCTCGAAACATGTATTTCACTGGCTTTCAGATGTGCTCCAACAAGTGGGAACTTGAGAGATGATCAAGAAATAAACAGGTCAGAACTTCAGAACTGGCACACGTGCCCTCCTTTGGGGAAGGGGAGAAGGAATGCGTGTATAGACAAACATCACATTCACACAGAGGCATCACGTGTCAACAGCAGCAGGAAAACAAGGAGAAGTCTGGTGGGAAGGGAAGGACAGGAGGCATGAGAGGATAACCAAGGAACTACCAGGGCTTCAAGTTACATTGGAATGCATTAATTATTGCTTTCTATAATTATGTAATACCACTTTGTTCTCACACCCCTGACACAGTCCTGGAACACACAGAGGTACCTATGGTAGGTAATGACACAGTGAGTGGAGGATACAGCAGCCCCTCACCAGAGGCCAGTGCACAACCCCTGCAGTCCAGACTGGTTCCACTGGTGAAAAATGCCATTCCCCAGCTCCAGCAACAATTTGTTTAGTTACATACTTCAGACACAACCATGGAAAATATGACTAAAAGACAACTGAAGAGATGATCTAGTCCAGTACTTGCTTTAAAGCTAGATCAACAAATTTAACTAATCTGTTTGTTAAAAACAACCTTACAAATTTCCCCCCTCCCCAAACCTCCCAAAACCCCTCTGCTAATGGAACTTCTGTAGCTTCCCAAGAGCCAATTTATTCCAACATTTCATTATCCTTCCTCAGAGCAAGCTTTTTCTCCTGTTTAACCTAGTTTTGCTTTGCTCCAGTTCAGACTCATTACATACTGCTTGCAGAGAAAAGCCTATTCTTTTTCTCCTTGAAATTCCATTTCTTTAGACTAAATCACCTCAACTCTGTCCATCTTTTCCTGAAGGTCCTGTTTGCAAAATCCAGGATCACTCTCACTGTACTTTCTCGGACTCCAGTCAGTCTATCCACATCTTTAGGTGCTCCAAACTGGACACGGCACCAAACCCATATTTTAAATAGTATTGGGTAGAACTGAAGTATTATTCCCGTGCCTCACACTAATCCAGTTTATGGGTCCCATTTGTGACTCTGCACTGCATGACATGCTTTTCCAATCCATTTCTCCAGCTTTTCAAGGTCTTTTAAAATGGTTTTTGATAAAAAAGAATCCTTTTATTGTTTGCTAGAGAGGCACCCCTCTGATACAAATTCATACTGCCCTCAAACAATAGCAGAGATCAAACAGAAGCTGTGACTGCCAGATTGGACAACATGAACACTTTTATATAAATGATAGTTTATAAATATTCAAAAATAGAATCTCCCTTGTGATACTGTACAAGTGAAACAGCATTCTGAAAATCTTAAAAATACAATAGCACATTAAAATATGCATCAGTACTTGAATAGAGATTGTTATTTAAATGGTGATCGTCTTGCTTCAGTTAGTTATTAATTGGCTTCTTGCTTATTTTACCTCATTTCCTTTGAGAAATACTATTCCAAGTGAATTTACATCTCATATTTTGACTTATTAGAAGTAAATACTAAATACTTTGATTGTCTTCATCTGTAGGCTCTAATCACAGACAAGTGAATCCAGACATGTTTTCTTTGGCTTTGCATCAAGGTTCAAAAGTTGGACTTGATGATCTTAGAGGTCTTTTCCAACCTCAGTGACTCTGTTATTCCAGGACTGACCCTGTTGATGTGACAGAACTATCCCAAAAAGGCTGAGCTTGGGAGCTCCTCAGTAAGGGTGTAACAAGGATTCTTTAAGCCCATCTGGCTGCAGAGTCTTACAGAAACTTGTAGGGCCTTTGTGTCTTTGACACTTCTACTGCTCTGTGAAATTTAATAAGTGCTGCCCAACAGGTTCAAAAATTCTCCAAGTTCAAGCAGAAGGTTTCCCAGAGGTGAGAGGTCTCTGTGTTTCTTGCAGCACTGCACACAGATGTACCTACAGGAAAAGCAGCTGAACCGATTTCACCCCGTTTTGTGTGAAGGGGTGATCACAGCACTGCCTTTCCTTTTCCAGAGACCTACAAAGTCCTTCCCCAGCATTCCTCCACTGTTTGCATTTACCCTGCCCCTGTTCACACATGCACTCCCCAGGAGCTAAGCAAAACCCAGAGTGTGACTCCATCTCCCCAGCCCACTGCTTACCCATAACAGCCTGCTCTGGAGAGGTGGGGGGAGTCAGGGGCATCCCACAGGTACTGACAGGATCCTTCACGCTTCCAAGCCCCTGCTGTCCCACATTTATATGGCCTGCAGCACTGGCAGCGCTCTGCGACACTGGGATGTCACTCTGGGAGATGAGAACAAAGGCTGAAGGATACACCATCCTCACACCCCCTGCAGAGAGATGGAAAACCACAAGTCTTAGACACACCTGATTATATCCTGCAACCACAGCTACGTCCATTTGTTTTCAATGTCAGTTTGACAAAACTTATTATCTGAAATACAAAGAGCTAAGGAATTTCCATGCTAATATACATCCAGCCCTCTATAACCAGTACAGAACTGAAACAAGCAGCTCAGTTCAGTGAATAATGGCATGTGGGATACAGGGAGTACAAAAGCTTGAGGCGACAGAACTACTCAGATGTTCTGGTGTCAAGAGAGCTACAAGAGAATATAAGAAAATTATAATGGCTCTTTCTGATTAATTAGATGACTTTTTTTTTTTTCAAATCATGGGGAGGAAAATAATCCTTCAGGCAGAATACTGAAACTTACCAACAATAACTTCAACTGCCACGGGGAAATCGTTGTCATATCCCAGCTCTTCCTCCTCTTTCATGCCTTCCTTTTTCTTCAGCACCATGGGGTAGAAGTACTGCCACTCCTCCATCAGCTTCCGAGTGGCGGGGTCTGACATCTTGTACGACTGGCCCGTCAGGGTCCCGTTCAAGCCATAAGGACTCACCAGCACTGCAACACAGCAAACACAGCCCTGAAGGACTCAGCAGCACTGCAGGAGAACAAACAACAGCCCCACAACAGCGCTGCTCCAGCTCTGAGCCACTCTTCCTTCACCTGAGGACTGAAGGGTCCAGCAAAAGCCACTGCACAACCCAGTCCAGGTGTGGATCCGAACCTACAGAGCACTGAGCTCTCCTGAGCTGACTCAGGACCCTGTGGCAGTTTGGGTTTGTAATTTCCACAGCAAATGAAATTCCAGCAACCCCAGTGTAGTGCAACAGCACTCAGGGATGAGCACTCATGGAAAGAATAGAAGACAGTAATATTTGAGACTTCTCGGCATTAAAAAGGATAAATAATACACAAAGAAGAGACACAACAAATAAGGAAAACTACTCCTTAATAACAGGTATTTCCTTCTGACTCAATTTTGCTTTTAATTGTATTTGAGTGGCTCACTGAAATAACACATATGACTGAAGTGCCTGAGCCTCTGTCAAAGCCTTACACATAGACACAAAATGTTTTCAATAAAGCTTCTATAAATTCACATCTCTATAAATGATATTTCCATGTGTGTCTGGGTGTTTTTTTTTACTCTACGTTGAACTTTACTGATATTTCTTGCTTTAATTGCTTTGAAATTATAATTTCATTCTGTAGTAAAGACAGCATAACACAAGGACTCAAAATTCTTAATTTTTTTTTTTTGAGAGCATCACATGAAAATCACATTATGAATTTACTCAGCCATCACCTTAATTCTGTAAAATTTTATTTTCTCACACTGGCAAATAAACAGTCACAGATATCTAAAGTTTTTCATTGTTTCTGCTACATTTTCACACCCACCCACCCCTTGTTTTTGAAAGAAAACAGTAAATAGTTGCCAATGTATGAATGAAAAGCAGTCCTGAAGCAGGTAAGCTCAGTATTTGCATCCACATAGGATTCACAGAGAGAGCATGTCAGAAAATCACATGGTGCACGGACTCTCTTAAATGCTAAGTATTTTTAAACTGAAAGGCTAGATTTGTTTGGCGTGTAAGGTTAGCAACAATGTGAATGCATAGAAAGTTCTAGAGAAGCGTCCCCTGAGGGCCGATGCCCCGGGAAGCTCGCTACCTTGGAAGGGCGAGGGGGAGGACTGGGCCATCTGGATGTGCTCCTCGGTGATCAGGTAGATGGGCTGGTGCTGGGCGATCTCCACGCTCGTGCACACATTGCTCTCCCCGTGCAGGAAGAACGTGAAGGCACACGACAAGTGCTCACTGCAGAGAGAGGAGACAAAGAAAACATTTCTCGGTGTTAACGCCCTCCAGGAGGGAAATCCAGAGCTTCGGAGGCCAAGCACACACCCTCCTGTCCTGCTCTGAGGCTCATTGCCCGGCTGGTACTCGTATGACAGAGGGATCTGTCACCAGACAAATCATTGACAGTGGTGGCAGCTGTATCACCGATGTGTTTTCCTATTTGTTTCGTTACAAATAAACGGGATTTTAACCAAAATTCAACCAGTAAAACTACGTGTCTTTAGAAATTCTACAAAGTTCACCCCACAATGAGGTCCAGCTGAAAAGGAATAGGAAGTATGTTTGCCTAACATCTCATGAGAATCTTGATTCAAAAATATAAAAAAAGCATGTGAACATTATAGAAAGTTGTCAACAACCTAAGGTGAACCATGGATTTGCCACTGCTGACCAAACTTAACTTGAAATGAATGGTACTGAAAATGTTTTCACTTCATTCTACCCACAGTGACTCCCATCACAGCAAACTATTTGCTTAAATATTCCTCGCTACAAAGCCACAAGAAACAAAAAAGAAAACAAAGCACACCTCATGTTTTTAATCATCATTTTAATTCACTAAAAATGTACAGAGCTGCAGTAAGTGCGCAGAGATTTTTCTGTCCAATTCAAGAGCTGTGCGCAGCTTTATGGGTGTTGGCTTTGGCACAGGACCAGCCCTAACGGGACCTGTGTTTTACACACAGCTCTCACTACCTGCACCAAGAAGAAAAACCAGAGGCAACTACAACCATTTCACTTCAGCGTTTAAGTCAACCAACTGCTCGGTACTGCTGCCAGTTGTTTTCAAAGGCACTGATGGTCTAGAATGGGGAGCTGCTCTAATCTCACTAAATCTCTGAATGATTCCACACACTTGCCGTCCTGCAGCCCAAGTTACTCTTCTGTGAGCCTCAAATTCTACCACAAAGAGAGCAGAAGAAAAAAATTCAGCTGAGGAAAATCGGGAGAGAAAAGGTTACTGAAATGACAGGTAACAGCTACACTTCCCTGGTGCTGCCATCCACGATTCTGAAGTACTTTGTAACAATAATTCCACTAAATAAAAGGTTTCATTATTTCAAATTTCACAAAGGAAAGAAATTTCCCTGTCCTTGGTGATGAAGTGGTAAATTGATCATTAAGTTACATGGGGGGGGGGAGGGAGGGAACAGGACATGGGAGACAAAATGGGTCAGACTCCAGGTATTTCTATCCTGCCCCAAGAAGAGAAGCAAATCAATTAATGTAATAAAACCCCTGAACAATGGATTTCTGCACATACAAGAAATACAAAATTACAGCAAAGTCCAATTATTTAATCAAAGCCAATTGGTTTCCTTACATAGGGTGAATGCCTTTAATATATAAAAGGAGGTTTTAATAAATAAAACCCCCATGAGAAACCTGGTGTAAGATCAAGTGGGGATAATGTCTGCCGAGAGTTCACGTGCAGCAGGTCAGCATTTCCAAAGCAGAGAGCAAAGCTGCTCTTTTCAGCTCCTGTCTTTAGGATATACACACAGAAACACTCTGGATTTTGCAAGCTTCCTACAGGATTTAACTGTGGGTCTTGATTGGCCGATATTGAACTGCAGGGAAAAAATTTGGACTATCCAGGGACCCTCCAAAGTGTCTTGCAAAGTGTTCTGGCATGAACAAATCATGTGGAATTTGATGCAACACTCACAGCTACCCATGAACACGGTGAGGACCAGAGCTTGAAAGACAAAAGATTGGTTTGGTTTTGGAGGGAAGGCAATGCATGCCACTAACTTTCAACTGAGAATTATCTAACACCAGAATTAGTAATTGAGATCACAGAATTAGATAACTTCAGACTAAGAGTACAGACAACTAATTATGGGGGGAAGAGGTATACAAATACAATGTCCATTTCTCTCACCTGAATGAATTTTCTCCCTGATTGAGGAGTAGCAGCAATCAATGCTACTGCTCACACCCAGCAATAAGAACTTCATCAGTAAGAGATGGATCATTTCTAGCACGGGATCCAAATTAAACCATGTCCCGCTCTAGGAAGAGAGCAACAAAGCTCACTCAGTCCAGCAGTGCTTTCCTTCACACCAGAGCTGCTGGAGCTGCTGGCACAAGCCCCTCTGCCCAGCAGGTCCAACTCCAGCCAGACCTGTGCCCTGCTGCCCCTCCTGACTCCCCACCAGCTTCACTGACACCCAGGTGAAGCCTCCTCTGGTGCCAGTCACCACCATAAGCTCAGCTTTCAAGACCAAAAATAATAAAGATCAAGGCCTGGGGAGTTCCTGAAGTCCCCATCAGCTCCTGGCAGACCCCGGGTGAAAGTTCCCTTTCATAACAAATAAGAATTTTATTTGAGCACACGCTGCTGGGCTGTGGCCCGCTCTGGCATGTGCTCCCAGCCTCCTGACATTCCTGATGCAGCACAGCTCACACCATTCCTGAAATACCAGCCTGAAGAAATCACTCTGGCTACAAGTGTGAGCCAGATCTTGGAATAAAATCCAAGTGGACAAACCTCACCCAGCTCCAAGCAGTCAGCCCTTCACACAGCCCCAGCACAAGGCTTCACCTGATCCACCACTGAGCTCCACTGTACATCGAACCTATTCGCATCACACAGAGCTCCAAAATACATAAACTGTTCAGATACTCACTAGAGTCTTCCAACATTACCAATATCCAGTTTTCCTACCAGACCCACTTCTCTTTGCACCAACAAAAACCTGAACATGAAATGGAGATCAGACCAGGGTTCCTAAAAACATTCAACACCAGGTTCAGACTGTTTTTTTTATTTTATTTACATTTATTTCAACCCAGTTTAAAAACTAAAGCTGGTAGGCTTTTGAGAAGCCACTCCACTATCTCTGCAGGTTTTTTTACATCCTCATTTCTGTATTCTCTCCTGATCAGATAATCAAACTCTCAGAAACCACCAGGAAGGCACATGAAATGGCTTCCAAATGATCTCCCTGCTCCCCAAACTCTGCTGGAATACCTCGAGCTCCCAGCTCAGGACAAGTACAATAATACAAGTGTTGCTAATTTTGCACAGCTGTGCTATACATTCACTTTGCACACACTAATGAAGTACACCAGGAACAAAAGGCACGGTTAGACTCCTCCTCTGACCCTGTTAATAATAAATTTACTTAATACCTTTAAATTTGAGCCTGTTTGGCCCTTAAAGTGTTCTCCCAGTCCTGTTTTTTCATCCCTCCCCTGCCCAGCTGCAGCAGAGCTGTGGAAGTGAACAGTTTTGTGGGTACCTGGCATTTCAGCCAGAGTCAAACCACAACAAAGTGCAAATCTGTGACAGCACTCTGGTCACACTATGCAGGAGTTCTTTTTTACAGGTACTTTTCCAGCAATCTTTCTTTGCTTTCCCGGTGCCTGATGGCTGCCTTGGTTAGGATGTCATCTCCCCCAGTGGAACGCATAGAACATATACAGAATATAATCTTATTTCCAACTCTGGCTGCACCAAGGCTGAGGTGGGAAAAATGTTGAGCACTGGTCTGCAGCTGGCAGAACACAACAATATTTCCACTACATTCATTGAGAGCTGTGTGCTAAAACTAAAAAAAAAACCTGCTTAAATAAATGGCATTTATTAACAGAAATACAAAGAAGCAGCAAGTCAAATAACCTTTTGTAACAAAATATCTGTATTCTTTTAAGTATTGCAGGTACTTTTTCTTCATAACACAGAAAAATCAAGCCTTGACTTTAGCACCTAATCACCTGCAGCTGACATTATCTGTCTTTCATGTGTTTCCTCTGGGACCTTAATTACCTCAAATAACTTTTAAGATACCTAAAAATGTAGCTGAATACCTTGGCAATGTAATATTTAGGACTTCCCATAAACTTTATGAATGCCAATTCCTCAGTTACTATAAATGACTTAAGGAAAACAGCATTACATTACATTTACTTACGTATAAAAATCAGGATTATGGAGAATTATGAAAACTTGACTACATTTAAACTCAACAACACTGGCACAGAAAGGAGAGAAAACTATGGGTTCAGGCATCATTTCAATTTTTTGGGAGGTCTGGATATATACCCAGTGAAACCTGTGCTGTTCTGCATTCAAACTGTACATGAGAAACATGCCAAGATGCTGCAATTCCTAACACAGTTTGGAATGTTTGTACTAACCTATATCTTGTATAAAGTCAAACTGCACCCCACTGATTTCAAAATATACCACAAATAGCCTTATCAAGTCTGATGTCAGAAAAGAGGCAGCAGCAAGGCACAGGTGTTAGGAAAACAGTCAAATCACTTGTTTAATGTGGACTACAACAAAAAGTGGGCAGCAAAAGGCAAATCTGAAACAGAAGAGTGAAAGCAAAATAATTTCCTTTAAAGTTGCTAAAGCAACAGGACAGGAGCAGGTCCCAGCGGAATCTGGGCAGGAGATGGCAGCACCTGGACACCCCTACAGTCAATAACACTCCAACACCACAGTAAATCAACAGTCCAGTATGTAAATCATCTCTTCTTAAATATTCTGGAATTTAATATCCCCAGAGAAGCCTGAACTTGAACAAGCTCCCACTGAGGGAAGAGAAGAAAGGCTGCCTGCTTTGATTTTAGCAAAGGGAGAGCCTCAGTTCCAGCACAGAGTGGCCTTAAATGTGCCAGTGCCCAACTGAGGCACTGCCCTCAGCCGAGGGGCAGGATGCATCCCCCGGGTGCCCAGCTCCTCCAGGACACACCACAGTCCAGGCAGGAGCTCCAGGGCCCTGCCAGCCCCTGTGGCAGCAGAGAAAGCTTCCTCACATACACCAAGAGCGCAGAGGAGCACCTGGAGCAGCAAATAAAAAAGGCTAAGCCATTTTCTGGCCCTTTGGGGAAATCACATGTTCAAAACCACAACTACAGCTCAAAGGAAAGTATTTCCAAGCGTGAGACAATTCCAGAGTTTTCTGGACACCACAGCCTCCCAACAGCACCCAGCCCCCATTTCTGCACCAGGCATGGGACCTCCACAGCTGGGTTCTCTCCACTGTGGCCCTAGACACAGATCCACCCTGAAATATGGAAACACCAACCTGGAGCCTGCTTGGCACTCTGTCTCTCCACACATCAATCCCTGGGAAGCAAGGACTCCCTGCCTGACTGGATCCTGCCTTCTCTGTGTGCTGGAGCCAGAGCAGGGCTGAGGGCTGACACTGCCCAGCAGCTGCAGCTCATCCCAAGGCTAATGAACACCCAGCTGAACCCAGGTGGGGCAATTATTTCATTCTATCACAGCACCTGAAACAACTTTTCTTCAGGTGAACACAGTGCTGGCTCATGAACAAGGGAAATTGATGTCTGGTTGGTTATACATCTCTGCCCAAAGTCACTAGTTTTTGTATGACATAGAATAAGAATACAGGAGGCCAAGCTGCAGATTAAATCACATTGCTTCTGCAAAGACTCCCTGTCTCTTGATTTTGTTCTCTTTCTCTTCCCCAACCCAAAGAAATAAAAAGAAGTGCAGGGAACAGAACATCAGTTCCCAGAACTACCAGATCTTTAATAATGGTATCTGTACGTCCATTTGTAGTCTCACATATGCTGTTGGATTTTCTTTTATATGGATGAGATGCAGACAGAAACTTTGTATACAATTAATCGCCTTTAATGTTTTTCCAGTAGTGAGTAAAGCACTAAGGTAACAGTTTCACAATGCAGCAACATTTAGATAACATTATCTAAACACTTGTGGTGTTACAGACACAGTGTTATCAACACTGCCTCAGTTGTCACCAGCGAAGCCCTTGCCAAGGCCAACACACACCTCCCTACCGGGATTCCCTCCCTCATCCCATCTCCAGGCACCTCCCACCCTCCCCCGGGTACAAACGCACGGCCAGGATGAGCTGCCAGCCCGGGAGCGACAGTGCTCCCGCTGAGCAGGAGTTTGCACTTCAGGAAAGCAGAGCTCACCCCTCGGCTCCTGCAGGGAGGGACAGGCTCTGCAGCAACAGCCATCCCGTGCTTGCCCTGGAAACCACACATAGAAATAACCATATTTTTACTGTACGGAAGCAGTGTTCGATGTTTGGTTCCATTTTTATTAATGGATAATTTAAGTGTATAAGGAGTTCCTGCAGTGTGCTGGCATTGAGAGATTCCCTTCCATGTACAACTGGAGTAGTTTTATTCCTATGCTCTTCAGTGAAGTACCTCAGCATAACAGGCGAAAATGTCTTATAAATATTCACAATAAACCCTTATTTTTCTATATCAAGTTAGTTTTGCCTGTGGAACATCAAAGTTTATTGATTTATTATTAGCTGCACATATGCATAAAATGTGACTTGCCAAAGTATGCTGGTCTAAAACTGTTTCCCACAATTTTTAAGATGAACTGAATTAATTCTCAGACCATTGATGGTTACTGAAGAAATAATCCACAATAATATCCTGAGTAACTAAATCAGGCAACAGGGCTGCCACAACCACTACATTGTATTTCTTTTCTCTACATTCAGGGACAAACCCTGCTCTTGATATCAGTAAATACCAAAGGCAACCTGGAACAAAAAGGAAGGCAAGTCCCTGGATCAAGGGTAGCATTTATCTTGATCTCATATATTAGAAATATGGGACGATGACAGATGGCACAGAAAGTTGGTCAATACATCTGCCAATAAGAAAATAAACATGTTAAAGTCAGAGCATGGCTATGCAGGATTTTGTTTACATGCTGAGAACTCAACCTGCTTGAAAGGCTGGAGAGGATTCCTGCTCTGGAAATGGGCTGGGATCCATCTCCAGTGGGATTGTAACCAGCAGATCAAACCACAGCAATTCAACAGTGCTGCTCAACTTGTGCCTCCTCCCACCAACACTCTAAAGTCAGGAACATTTAAGGCACATCAGGTTAGAAAATTCTGCAGTAGATAAGCAGAGGTTGTAGGGTAGATAAACAGAGCAGATCAACATAAGCAGTTTCCCTGTACCAGAAATTCAGATCACTTAAAATTTTATGTGCTGAATTAGCATTTTTTAATAAAATCTGATTTTTACTAAATGTAATCAATACCAGATAAAACTGGCCAAACCCAAAGGGTCTCCGAGATCTCTGAAATGAAATTCCTGCAGTGAAATCCCAGTGAACATTCCTCCCTTGGCAGAGGGATGGTGAGTGACGCAGTCAGGACTGTACCACACCACGTAGCTCGAGGCACTGAGGATTACTGAGTCCATTATTTGTTACATTTGTGCCACACTTCACAGCAGTGCTGATTTAGAACTACAACTATTTTGAATTATTTAAGATATCAGTACCAAAAAGTGATTCTGCAAGTTTATTATAGTCATTATGAATTAAAATTCATTGTGATGAGACACTGGATCCTGTCCTATTTAGAAAACACAGAAGTTGTTGTGTCCATATTTCTACTGTACTACAGGATATAGACGTTAAAATACTATATAAATGCATACCAAAAAAGAAACATGGAGGTTATTAAAGTTATTTTCAGTTTAATGCCAAAAAACCCACATATTTTTCACTGGAAATTCTGCGCTTTTAAAGATATATGTCCTTAGGAATCAGGAACTTGCTTATTATCTGTACCAGCATTACCAGGTATTCTAAAAACAATAGTACCAGCTGGTGAAAACTACAAAATGGATTATAATTAACTAGAAGATTGTCAGAATGGATGCAATATTTCTTGCTTGAGCATACTCAAAATACCAACACATCAGGAAAAATTGCATATAAAGCTCCTAAAATCCCTGCTGCTATCACCCTCCTGCCATCTCGCTCTCTGTCTGAAGCACTGTGTTTCCACACAGGGTCTGAAATGGGTCCTTTGGAAAATTCATTTCGATGAAAGATCTGATAGCCTTTCAAACAAGAATTCAGGCAGATAAGCTCATATATTCAATGTGTCCCATAAGTTATTTATGCCACATGAATAAGTTACATGTTAGATACATGTGGAATCTCCCAAGAAACCCTCTTTTTGTGCTGCTCGTCTCAGCATTTCTTAAATACCATCCAGGCCTCGGAACTGTCATGAACAGTTGTGCTCTGGAGATCAGGACTGGAAAAAATCCTTTTGAATATTAATAACCCCAAACTCCAGCAGGAGCCTGACGAGCGCTGATGAAGGTTCGCCAACCAACTATTGCCATTTTTTTCAGCCTAAGGCATAAACTGACCTTTCCTTAACGGCTTGGCCCTGCAAAGTTTAAATGCTGGGTTCCCTTAAATTGAAGCTTTCCGTGGCAGTTTTATCACAGATAACACAGCTATCAGTTACTCTGGCTCACAACTCCAGCTGGATGGTTGACTGCCACAGTCAAAATGATTTGTCTGCGGGTCACAGACCTCAGCAGAGCTGAAGCTTTGGAAAAATGCTTCCCTCTACCCCTCATAATGGGGTAAAAATATTATCCTTTCTATTAAGATTTGTGTTGCACACTGGCCATCAGTGGGCAGTTAACTTTATCCAAATTAAGTCAGCCCAGTTTTCAGTCTCACACCTGAATTGCAGGAGTTGTGAGTGAAGTCAGTGATGTAATCATGTTCAGCAGAGAAACAAAAAGAGTATTTAACACTCAGGTATAGGGGAGTATCAAACCACATTTACACTGGGAGCTTCATTCTCATAAATTAATGGTGCTCCACGAGTAAGCCACAAGTCATTAGTGATCCTTTAATAATTGCTTTAGACAATTCCTTATTTTAATATGTGCTTGTAGCGCAGATTCACTCAAAGCCACAGCTGAGTTTATCACCAATATTTACTCTGTGCTCTACTGGATACAAAACTGCATATTTAAGAAGAGCATCAACATGGGATAAAACAGAAATTTATTTGTAACAAACTATCAAAAATTATATAAATTCTGTCTTGATTTATATCACAATTAGCTCTGAAAGGTAGAAATTTAATGTATCTGATAATCTGTTTTGGCTTGAAATGGCTCTGATCTCAAGAGCCATTTGTTAGAAATGACTCCTGTAAAAACCCCTGCAACCTGAATGAACACTGTAACGTGGATAAGCATTGCTGTGTGTTTTATAGGGCTACTCTGTTATTATGGATACAGAGTCTGAAAGGTCACGTTATTTGTTTATGTAACACACGTGGTGTTCTTACAAATAACAGCTCCCAGTTCCTCAGGAACCAAACATTCCCTCACGTGGGAACACCGAGCTGGAACAACCACCCAGTGCTGTGCAAACCAGGCTAGAGAGACCTAAAAAAATTAAAAATATGGGAACAAAACCAGCTGTCAGTGCTCCACAAGAACCCAGACTAGCAGCTATGAGGTACAAGGGGAAACAATACATTAACATCACATCACTCTCAGACTGCTCACAGAGTGGGGGGAAAGTGAAGCAGACATTGCCGCTTACTCCTTCTTGCACCACATTATTAAATCAGGGAGGTGCTGTGTGAAGCTTTAAAATTATTTACCCAAATTCTTTCAAGATAATCAGATAGCTCTACACAAACCATAGAAATGGAGTTCAAAAACAGTGAAAACTAAAATCCCATAAAAGAAAAGACATGTTTGTTTTAATCAAAGCCCTAATTTTCTCACAAGCAGCCAAGCTCCTCTCTTTGCTTTGTAAGTTAAGCAGCACTGGCATGTGCACAGTGCCCAGTAATTCACAAGTTAACAGACACCACAATTCATTTGCTCTCTCCCAATTTAAATTCCTGCAGTCTCAGTCACAGGGATGCTCCCCAGACGTGCAGGCTCTGTCACCACAGCCAGCAGGCAGAGCACAACCAGGGCGCGTCCTTTCCACATCGGAGCTCTAAAAATAAAGCCCCGCCCGGCAGAGGCTCCTCCTCTGCTCTGCAAGGCCAGCACTGCCTTGTTTTTCCTGCCTGCTAATGTAGGTTAATGCACCCTTCTCCCCTTCGCCCCATGGAGGCTGAGCTGTTATCCAAAGTAGCATTCTATTAGGTTAAGGCCATTCAGAAAAGAGATTCCTGGAGAAAAACCAGCAAACCGAAGGGGAAGAAGGACCATACGTCCATTTCTTTTTGTCATTAAGTTCACTTCACATGAAATTAAATTCATTGGTTGCATTCACAGAGCAAGTACATCAACAGGAGGAACTGTGGTTACCCAGGTTGTTCAACACAGAAATAATAATAAACGTATTGTTCTCAAAAATCTCAAAACTATTAATGCAGCTTTGATTTGTGCTGCTTACTGTGGGCTCCCAAGAGAAAAGGAGAAGTAAAGCATTATATTGTGAGTTTTATGTGGCAGATTCACACAACCTTAAAGAGAAATTCAGACTCTCCAGGCATTAAATCTCTGTACCACTTTCCAGTGTGAGCAAAGTTGAGTTTTTCAGGCAGGTGAACACCAGCTCTGGGAGCTCTCCAGTGAGGAAGCAGCCCTGCTCTCAGAATGTGGGAGCTGGAGACCTTCTGACCATCTCACATCCATTCAGAACTGGCAACTGGAAACAGGATTTGTAAGTGCTGCAAGACTTGATCTAAATTCATTTCTTCCCACAAACCAAATCTTTTGATATCTTTACATGATTATAAATCTATAATAATAACTCAGTATTTTAAATTACAGAACATGAAGAGAGATGAATCCTGATGGAGAGCTTTAATATTCCCAGGACTCTCAGCTCAACTCCTAAATGTGACAGGACAACAGCACTACTGCAAAATGGAAGGAAATAATGCTCAACTATACCTTGATAAAATTAAACAAAAAACCCAAGACAAAGCAAAGCCAAGTGCCTAAATCTCTCCACATTTCCTCACACAGCACACCTTGCTCAAGCACCGAGGACTGAGCATAAAATGCCCTTCACACTCCTACTGAAGAGCACAAGGTTTAATGAGCTACACAGAACAGAGAAAAAGTTTTAAGAGATCTGGACCTCATTTTACAGCATGGTCTCAGAGAAAATTTGTTCTCCTCTGCTGTATGGTGTGTAAAAGAGCCTGCAAAGGCTGTAAATACCTCCTAATACACACTGCAATTCGTGCTGTGAGCCTGCTGCCAGCTGTCCTTTAGGAGGATGGCTGCACAAAATTATTTCACATGCGTCCATTATGCAGCATGATCACAATTAATGGAATAAATTTTATGATTCAAAACAAATTAAGCAACATGTAGAAAATTCTAAAACCATGAAAAATTCATTAATTTATTCATTGCCATGCATTTGTGATCTTTCCACTTTTGGAGTACGGTTTAATTGACTAGTTTAGAGACCAATTAATCCCTTTACATTTAAGTCAATCACTGAATCCTCTCCAAATAATTTAGCTCCTACATGCTGCCTCCCATTTGATGTCCCTGGAGAGGGACTGCAGTTGAAACAGGTGGCACACAAATCACATTTAGGAATGGAGAAAGAACTGCATTAGCAGGGATACGAAGCATTAAAGATAAAGATGCACAATTCAGTCAACCATGTTCACTCCCTGATCTCCATTACTCCAGCTCCCAGTCACGTCCTGAATGTTTTGGGGGTTTAAATGACAATTGGAGGTCACACATAATTATTTTAATTTGGGCTACTTTCTAGTTCTCACCTACCTACTGCTCCTCTCTTCATTTTTTCACAAGGCACATGGAAATAATTCAGTGTCAAAGATAGGGAGAGGTGGATTTGTCACCAAGGAAATCATTCCTCAGGTCGGGAACAGAGGTATTGCACACCAAACCAGTAACCTCCAGCATCACAATGCTAAGAGGGGGGAAATATCTCAACATATTGAGGTTTTTTGCCTATTAAAACAACTCACAGTCTCACCAGTACTGGAATGGGACAGGACATTTTATTTTCTCACAAAGTAACACCTTCAAAGGTATCAGAATGAAGGTAGGATTTCTCTATTTAGACAAGAAAGTAAATCTGAAAATGAGCCAAGGACTTCACCACTTCTGTAAGGTGCTCAACCAAGAAAAAAGCTTGAAAAGAAAAATTATTTCAAATAAGCTAAAAACAGCTCCTGAAACCACATGAGGTTCAAGTAGGAAAGCATTGTTTTTGTACATCAGTCCAAGACTTGTTGCATTTTAAATATTTATATAGACACACGATAAACAAATTATCTGAAACCTAAAGAAAGTATTTTCCAAGAACACAGTTCAAGAAAAATCATGACAAAGAAAAATAATTATTCTAATATCAAACACAAGATTTCATGTTTTCAGTTCCACCAAGTAATCTTATAAATTGTTTTCTCTCTTGAATTAAGAACAAGTTTCTATAAGAAAATGAAAAGAAAGAACTCCAACCCCACCACCGCAGAAAACCATTTCTGCAGTGAGAGGTATTTTATAGAAATGCCTGAAATACCAATTCTGTGTCTTGGCAGGACTGAAACTCCACCCAAGTGAGTGAAGCAGACAGAGCTCTGGTGACCAGCAGCCACCACCATGGGACACTGGCACAGACTGACCCCCAGAGAAAGGGAAACCAGGACCCTCATCCATCCTCCAGCAGTTCCTGATTTCTCCATTCTGAGACCTGTGGGAGCTTTGTGCAAGCCCTCAGTGGGCTCAGCCCCTGCAAGCCCAGTGCCTGTGCCCTGGCCTGTGCTCCAGAGTACTCACTCAGGATCTCTGCCAGGCCAAACAATTCCTGAGGCTGGAATGTGCTGCAGCCGTCGCTTTGTGCTGAATCCTCACCCATGGACAGAAACTAAATTCTTCAAACTTTCAGGCTTGCTCTGTGGAGCTGCCTGTGGTGGTGGCACAGGTTTGTTTGCTGCTCAGAATGACTTCAACCCAAACATGGAAATAAAATTAAAGAAATTGCTCTAAAAGCTGCATTAGCCTGTTAATTACCAGGCAGAAATGGTACTGCTCTCCACATGTGTAACGCTGAGCATCAGTGCACAGTGCAAACCCACATACAGACAGCATGCAGGGAAAAAGAGATGCAGCTTGCCCTGATCTTCCAAGCAGACCTCTTCTCAGCAGACCCAGCACTGGAAGGGAATGTACCCACGAGGAAAAGCTGAACTCCATCAACTCAGCTGTTATAAGGTAAAGCAGTCATACATACATGGACTCCAGTGTTCAAGTTCACAAAACTTCTCTGACCCCCTGAAACACCATTATTTCTAACAGTCAGTGAGATTTGGCAGGATTTTCCTCAAGGTCAGAAACATTCTCTTTGGGCCTTCAATTAAATACAGTTAATTTTTGGCTGAATTGTAGGGTGAAGGAAAAGCAGATAGCCACTTCCCAATTCTGGTTCATCCTCCCTCAACCTGGTCATTTGATAGGCTGCCAAAGTTTCCGAACATTCAGACTCCAGTGTGTGCTACAGCTATTACTGTTACCATCCTATTGCTGAAGGTTCCAGGAACAGAGAAAACACAGGATTTAGCAGTGAACATGGGAGAAGGGAAATGAGTTAGACTGAAATCACCGTGATATCCCTCAGTGTAGTCTGCAGCTTCAGGAT
This sequence comes from Bombycilla garrulus, assembly GCA_013400315.1. Lineage (NCBI taxonomy): Eukaryota > Metazoa > Chordata > Aves > Passeriformes > Bombycillidae > Bombycilla > Bombycilla garrulus. The sequence continues at coordinate 232,424 of VXBU01008290.1, forward strand.
CCAAGTTTTTCCTGTCTAGCCCAGAGACACTGTCTCACACTATAATTAATAAATGGAACCACAAGAAAAGGAGTTTTACACCCATTTCCTCCTGTTTTTTAACATTGGCAAGAGCCTCTGTTGTCTCTGTGCTGTGCATAATTGTTCTGTCCATGTGCAGCCTCACCCCATCATCAATCTGCTCTCCAGGAAGATCTACCAGCCTTGAGCTGTCTGCACCCACCTCTGCTCCAAAGGGCAGACAGCTGAGAGCAGAAAACAGACATTTTTTGGGAACACTGAATGGCTCTTTTTCACCCCAGGCACCTGAAGACAGGCACAGCCTTCACAATACTGTGTTTACCCGACCTGTGAAAGAGGAGGTGGCTTCCTTTTGAAAATACTCTGGTAAACGGTGGGACTGGTCACCAGCCTGATCTCTATCAGGAAACACAAGCAGGTTTTTGATCGTGTGAGCACAATAGGCTGCATAATCTCAGCACTGTTCCCACAGAGATGTCAGGCCTCTGTACACAGGCCTGGATCAGGATCCCTTGTTTCAGTACAATCAGCTACTGCAGGAGATACACTGACAATTCCAGAAAAAAGGACAGGTAAATGCAGGTGAGCAGGAGAGGAGAGAGGAAAGTCAGAGTGAAGGTTATTTACAGTGCATGCTCTTTTGTGTGGAAATGGTTAGAAATGCTAAGACTAAAGATGAATGAAGTAAAAAACATGCAAATTATTTCACTTTTTCCCTCAATACCCAGGCTGCCCACCCAATCTACCCATCAGCAAAACAAAAGCCTTCTTTGTTGATGCTCAGTGACTTACTCAATGCTCCCAGTGTAAAATGAGATGTTTCAGGTGCTGCAGAAGGTCTTGAGAAGCAGAGATATCATTACTTACTGATGGCAGTGGTTACATCATACAAAAAGGTACCAGCAAAATCCTTTATTCTGTCTCTAAAACTTCCCTGACCTCATTGTCCTAGGGACATGTCCTCATCAAGAGAATGGCAGCAAGGGCAAGGCCACGCTTGGATTCCATTCCAGAATTGAAGTCCCAACACGTAAGAGGAAATCGTTCCCCTAAAATCCACAGATTTAATAGAAAAGTAAACTTCAAAATGGCCAAAATCCATGAATGCTTAAAAGTGACACAAACATCACCCCAAAAGAGCATTTTCTTAGCCCTTTCTTTTAAATTATTTTAAAGGAATTAATCAGAAAGAGAAGATGCTCTTAGTAGTCTCAGTGAGAAAAAAATTCTGAATGGATCCAACATTTTTTAGGCAGGCAGAAAACACGACCTGTAAAATAGGCTACCGAGTTAAGGAGACACAGAACAAAGGAAAATACTAAGCTTGTAAAATATGCTTCTTTTTAGAGAGGGGGAAGATCAAGATCCTTATTCTGGAAAGTGGAGTACAGTAATTTCGTTTGTGGGGGTTTGCTGTGTTTGGGGTTTTTTTATACACAGGTATAGGTACTGTGAATGTAGATTTAGATAAACGCAAGTGTTTGCTGCAAAGAAAATCACAGCAATGCTTTATATCCAAGAGCAGGGAACGTGTCATGAGCTATAAAAGATCTGCTGCATTCCTGCTGGGAACTCTGCTTGTTGCACACACCATTCCTACAGCTATGTCTTATTTTGTTACTCCCTCAAAGAACAGACTGCAGAAAGGACATCCCTGGGAACTGCACCTTCCTCTTTGGCAGAAAAGACAAAATAAACAATCCCAGTGATGCACCTCTTGTGTCATTGATGGAATTGCCTGCTTGTATTTTAAACAGTACTGGCATAACAGAAATTAAAACTGCTGTTAAATAACAGTGTACTCCAGTAAGCACAACAATAGTGTAAACAAAAGGTTTTGAATGTCTTAATTCAATATTTAGCAATGAGAAAAACTTTTCACATACCTACAAAGAGCAGAGAATTGCCACTTCCAATTATTATACTTTGCAAATTCCTATATACAGAAATAAATCCACGTAATGGAAGCATGAGGAAAATACCACTGCTCCTGGATGAGAGAAGCTAGAGACAAATCAGTTTAAAGAAAGCACATGAACAACCAGCTTAAGAAAGGCTTTCTAAGAAACAACATATCCTGTTTCAGCAAAGAAAAAAAAAATGAAGGTTCTGCCATTATTCTATATTCAAGAAAATGACTGCAAATTAGGAGTGAAAAAAGTAAAACAAGCACAAGACTATAAAATTTCTCATTAAGGTGCTACAGTAAGTGATGAAGCAAAATACCCAAATGTTTTCTTGTTCCCTGTCATCCTGTCTGCTTCAAGAACAAAATCCAAAAGCAGATGCAGGACATCCCTCTTTAGATACATCTGTGGAGTCACACTCATGTTGTCTAACTGCACCAAGGCAGAGATAACAACACTGCTGCAGGAAACTCTTCAGGATGTGGCCAACGCTGCCCCCAGGACACAGACAAGCAATAAACGGCTTCACACAGGGTTTGCTCCAGCTTGGTTCCCACTGCAGCACTGCCTGGTAACGCTGACCAGCTGACAAGGCAAGGCTGTCCCCTAGCAGGTTCTTGGCACTTATGGGAGACTTGAAGATTGGCCCGATACAATAAATACATAAAAATCTGTTTCTCCGGTTTTCACCGGAGCAGGACTCCACGAGAGTCAAATTCCTACCCGTGGAAGAGAAAAGCCCGAGTACATGAATGAATGAACTCAAAGAATTTCTGCAAAAAATGAGGATTGGCACTTTAATGAGAAAAATGAGAGCCTCGAAGGGCAGGCTGGATGATTAAAAGACTAAAACTGGGAAAAAATTGATTTATATTCTCATCTCATCAATGTAACTTCTGGTCAAACACAACCACTTAGACTTAGGTACACAACTCTATATTTCTCAGTGAAATGAAGTTTATTAAGCAACTTCATAAAGTCCACAGAGAATTCAAATGAAGCAAAAACAAACCAAGGAGCAGAGCATTTATGATCTGGAGGAAGCAAAAGATAACACACCATGTCCCAAGAGCAGACCTCCAGAAGCAGCAGCACAGCAGCTTGAAGTTATTAAATGTTATTGTGCTTCAATCATCAGCAACAGAATTCAACAGGAATCACTCAAACTTCAAAAAGAAAGAAAGGCCCCCATGCCCAACACAACCCCCAGCCACATTAACCAGAGGCAAGAGGGATTTCACACCCTCTTGGTACTCCAGTGGCCCAAAGATCCAAGTACCTACATTTCTTAGGCATTCTGTGAATTACATATTCCCTCTCTCAGATGCTGTTAGCTAAGACATTTTTAAGACACGCTTTCAGAGGAAAAAAATTCCCTGAGCGTACCAAAGAACACAGTCCTTATGTAAAAATTAAGTATAAAGTTATCATTCATTAACATTAAAACCCATCAAGTGAGAGGTTTTGTCACACTGGCCAATAATCCCTACGTGACAGAAGCTGTGAACATTTTCTATTCAGCCAGCCAGTAATTTGCAGCAAGTATCAGCAATGAGACAGTTTGTTTCTGTCAGTGTATCTGAATCACACAGAAGCTGCTAACCTCACACAATTTCCAACACTTTCATATTTTACAGAAATGGTACTTCCAACAGGTATTAGCTAGAGGAAGACATATTTTCGTGATAAAAATGAAATTATGTGCTTGTGAAATTACTTTTGTCACACAGTCAGCTTCAAAGGCAGATCTGCATCCAAAATCCAGCAGGAATCTCCTGTTGTTTCACCCCAGCAGGAATAGGGCATAAGTTCTGTAATGGCTGGAAACTGTCAGCTAAACGTGCCATGGATCCTTCTACAGGGAAGTTTGAGTGCATAGTGATGGAACACGATATTCTTATTTCAATCACACAACCAGTCCTGCACCAAGCTTCCAGGGAAGTTGCTCTTTCTGGGACTCCTAATAATATCCAGAGTGACTTAAGAGATTCACAAGCAGCTCCTCTCATTCCAGCCTTCTTGTCACTTCTGACTCATTTCACTGATTTCTTCTTGGGAAAAAAAGCCCCAGCAAAACATCAAGAGAACAAATACAGTGACCCAGCTTTAGCTGGATGAGCATGGACAGGCTTTTCAGGTGTAAAAATCCTAACAAAGCACAGCCAATCCCTGAGAACATTTGCTGACATAAGGAGCAGAGCTGTCTTCTCACAGATACAACGATGCTGGTAAAAGCCCCACTGGAAATGAATCTGTATAACCCAAGAGTTCCCTTCTTCTGCTAATACAACTTCTGAAGACCTGTTTTAAACTGTTAGAATACAGTATTTTTTGCAAATTTAAGCTACACCAGCATCAGACAGGTTTGGTGGTTTTCATTTCTTCATAACCTCAAAGTAGAGAGAATTTTTCAGTAGTCCTACTTGTTGGGTCACTACAGTCACCATGTGAAGGGGGAAGGGTGAAGTGCTGCTGAAAACAAGATGTCTGTCTTAGGGTTTTAAACACCTTGTCTGTAAAAATATACATACACTGATCCCACAGATTACAGGTGAACTGTAAGGATAAGGTCAGCCAAGTGAGAAAACTGGATTCCATACAGCTTCATTTTTTCTTAACCAAACAAAACTAAGATTTTTAAAGTACCTAAAAACATGTGTCTCATGAGAACTTTGCAGTTAACTGTGTTTTTCCTCACATTTTTTCCTTCTTTAACATAAAGGCTGATGATAAGTAGCAATAGCAATCTAAGCAAGCCCTGAAATTTCCATTTCTAAACCTCTCTCCATAAAGCGGAAAGGATTTCAATTTTCCAGCAGCCGTGGGAATTCAGAGGAGCAGAAAGGGGGGGAAATAATTTCAGATAGATGCCAAACTTTATCAAACGTGGAAGTCTGAATGAAATCTCAACCTAGAAAAAATATTTAGAAAGAAGACACAAGTATGTTTTTTGTATAAAACTACATAGATTTAATACCAAGGTAAGGCACTGCCAGCAAATGGCTTTTGCAGGTTCTGTTTTCCTTGTGTTGGGATCAATTCATGAGCTGAGCACGAGGGAAGACTTCCTTCAGGGTTGAAAGGGTAATTTAGTTTCTATGGTCCATTAATTTCTTGGCTTCTTTCCCCAGCCTGCTCATTAGTGTGAAGTGCGGTGACGAGGTTTAGAATATGGAAGTTGAAACAGCACCTACAAAATTCCTTCACACAATGATTGCAAAACATCTATCAGAATCAGAAGAGCTTTGAGATTTTTTGACCTAGAATTCAGACTGGTGGCCTGCATCAATAACCATTTCTGCCTTCAAAGATGGTACCAAGTCAGTTAATGACATTATTAATGGCTCCTCACGATTATCCGTCAGCGTTTGCTCCAACAGCCTCCAAACAGACAAACTAGTTTTACTTCAGCTGAATTAGTAACAGATGGAGGAGATGAATTACCCTCAATCACAAGGTTAAACAGATAATTATGAAAAAACACCCACAAGTCTCCGATATGATCTGATCCTATTAATGTTGCAGGCGACAGAGTAACACAGAGCCGAGCAGGGAAAGCTGAACTATTTAGGTCACTTGAAGAAACAGATTTCTCTCTGATTTCTTTCTTTCTTTCTTTCTTTCCAGAGGCACAGACTGCAAGTGAAGCAGCCAAATTTGGCAGCATGGAGGCAGATAGAAACCCGGGTGTGAGTTCTAGACTCCCAGGAAAAGCTCCCAAGCTCCCACTCTGCAGTAGCACTTCCCTGGATTAAACACTACCAGGATTTGACCCTTCCCTTCCAGACAGCAGGATGAAGAAGAGATTTATGTTTCATTCTGCTGGCCTGTGTAAGTCAACCCTGCCCCACACCTTTGTATTCTCCACCTGTAAAGCACAAACAAGTGTCATCCCTTTCCATGTGGAATTAAGTGCTTAAAAAAGTGTAACAATAATAAAGCACAATCAGAAAAAATTTAGGATTCTCCCTCATGCCATTCCCACCCTGTACTTCAGGGCAAGGTTGTTCATTTTCTTTTTGAAATCTGCAGTAAAAAAGGGTAAAACTCAGAAATTAATAATTCTTTTATTAGAGCCCACCTTAAATCTCAATATTTAAAGTAGATTCCCAGCAGAATAAAGGAAAAGTTGGAGTAAAACCAGACATACATTAAAAAAATAAATTAATTCAATCACTTCCTAGGGCTTGGCTGCTTCACTGACAGCACTTGATGAAAGAATATAAACTTCACTAATTCCTACAAGCCAGGATGTTCTGCAAGATGCACCATTCCTGACTCCAGGCACCAGGGGGGGTGCAAAGCCCACCCCACTCCTGGAGAAAGCGTCTGTTCCCTGCTCTGGAACAGAACTCTGCCTGTGCTTTCCTCAGGGGAGGTTTCTGCGACTGCCTGGAGGCCAATCCTGTGTCACTGCTCCACACAACACTTCAGTACACCTGACTGTGCAGAGGCAGATATTAAATAAGAACTCTGCACTGGGATAATTTATTTCTTTGGGAAAGAATCAGACAAGGTAGTTCCTTTCTTACTTTCAACAACAAACACTCTCCCAATATTAAAATGGCCTGGGTGGAACAGCTCAGCTCACATTTTTCAAGCATTAGTGAATGTTTTCCTAATGCTCCTGCTGAAAGACAAAATTCTTATAAAATCTGTTAAGATTCCTCAGATGCTACTATCTGTTAAGAAGACCAGGTCATAGCAAGTAGCAGACAAGAAAAAATCTAAATATTGACTTAAAACTATGTTACCTGGACATAAAATTGACACATAAAATTAAGCTCCTAAAAATACAACTAAATATTTGAAGTGCTCCTTGAAATGCAAGCTCTATTGTGTGCACTCTGCCAGCAAAGTAATCCTATGGAATCAATTAGAAAAAAAGAAATAACACGACTGTGAGGAGACCATGGCATTTCTAAATATACATCCAGAGCTACATACACAGCTATTTCTCAGCAATCTCAAATAATCACCAGGACAAAATCTAAAGGTCACCAGGGGAGTAGGGAGGAAGCACAAAAGCCCCTTCATCCTGTGAGGAAACCCAGGAAACACACCGTGTACTTTGGAACTTCATGTCATGGTGGGAAGTTTCAAGCTTGCAGAGGTGCATGGCTGGTATCAGATAAATTAAAACATGGGAATATAGCATTTAGCACAAGACAGAAGAACAGGAATACACAGTTCCTTTTTCTAAATATGTTGGTACAGCAGGAGGGGTTTCATTAATACCAGTTCAGGTTTGCTGAAGTGCTTTGCAAGTGGAAAGCCCAGCAGTGAATTAGGCAGCCTAGACACTGCTTAAGCCCTCCCATCACACAATTTTCTATCCCAAACAAAGCCAACACCTCCCTGAGGATGCAGGCCAAAAGTTGCCCAATTTTAAACAGAGCCTTGGTTCCACATCCAGATCAGAAAGCTGGAGGATCCCTGGCAGCAGACCGGGCCGGGAAAAGAATCTCTTTGAAGCTGCTCATGAGTTTGGAATGCACAAATGAAGACTGTACCCTAATTCAGCCAGACAGGGAAGGCAGGACATAGCTTTGAACAATCATGTGGTTACAATGGCTTCACTGGAATGTGATAGTCTGAAATTATGCGCAGTTCAAGTGTTTTTTAAATAAGAACTTGAAGGAATCCAACCGCAGGGAAGGAGGCAGAGCACTATTAAACCAGCAGGCATCACACACAATCCTCTGTACCTGGTGGGGCTGCTGAGCCACTCAAACTGCAGCTCCCAGCTCCTGCTTCCCCCAGGCCACAGCTCCCTGCCCTGATGGGTGGTGCTGCTGCTCCCAGGGGGGGAGTTCACCCCCAGACCCTGCTCTCACCAGCTCACCTCACTCGTCATTACTCACAAGGTTTCCCTCAAACCTACGGCAACATTTTTGTATTTCCAAGAAACTCACTTGAAAGACAAAAACCTAAGCAGTGGTTAAGTATTGCTTTGCTCTATGATTTTTAATATTTTAGGACAAGCCTTCTGTTGTGTTTGGGGTTTGTTTGTAGTTGAATATATCAACTTCCAGGGTGTACTGGTACAGTAAGTCTGTTGTTGGGGTTTTCCAGCCCCAATCCACACAAGCATAATTTAATTTTTCAAACATACCTAAATAAGGTTTTATAAGTATCCCCAATGGAACTGTTGTCATGCAAAATGAACTACGAGTGACATGTTCACCATATATTGATCTTAAAGTGATTCCATTAGGCTCAGGAAATTTAAATTAGTTCTAATTGCTGTTATTTCAGGTTTTATAGAAAAAATGCTACAGAAAAAAATATTCATTTATTCAACTACAAAGCAGAAAAGCAGCTCTGTATAAACATTTCGGTATTCAACTAAAAATATCTGAAAATTATGCTCCTTAACAAAAAATCTAGTCAAAAACAAGAGCAGCTACACATATCTATCTATAGCTATGCACAGATGATGTAATGTGTGTGCATATGCAGCAAGGACATACAGGCACAGTCCAGCATTCATAGCATCACATTTTAGAACGGCTTTTACAGTTTATTTCAATATAAAGGGCCTCTAAACTAATAAACAAAACAAAAAAAAAAGGGGTTCTTAAAAAGATAATTACATGCAGATATGTCATTTAAGGCAGAATTTGGAACTCATTTGATCAGAGCCATTCTTTGGAGCATGGAAGGAGCCATCTCTGAGCTAGAAAAGTCATTATCACAGGAAATCCTTTGACTTCACTGACAACACGGATAAAAGCACCTCATCGAGGGTCAGGTTTGCATGGTCAGCAAAAAAAGAAAGTAAAACCAGCTTTCCACTCCCCCTTCTCCTGGGAAGGCTGAATATTAGGCTGTTAGGTAGTCAGATACATTATTTTATAGCTTGCAAAGCCCTTGGGTAATAAAGAATGAGTGCAACTGCCACAGGCAGCTTTACAGGAAATTGTGTGAAACAATGACAGATGCTCCAGAATTGTTTCAAAACAAGAAAGCCAGGAAGAGCAGTGTGTCAGCTCAGGGGTTTTGCCCACAAACCATATTCTCTAACATGCTGTCAGAAACTGTGTGCATAAAAATTGTGCTTGGGATTATATGCACATGCACAAAAACAGCCCCATGAATGCACAATTAAATAATTCTATCCATAATGAAACATTTCAACAAAAATGTATCTCTATTGTCACTCTTTGAAACAGGTGGATAAGCCTCACTCATTTAACAGGAATTGCTTGAGAAGCTACAAATGAAAGTAATCAGGAGTGACAAAACAAAAGCTTTCATATTGAACTTTCAAAAGAAGTTGAAGTATTGGTCAAAAAAACCCACTCAGGCTTTTAAAATACTAAATCTCACAACGCCTCAATTGGATTTAATATCTTTTACTCACTGAACACAGGATTTAGATCACAAACCAACTTCAGAGCTAGATTTTAAAAGCAACTGGTTGCTGTTAGATGGAAAAACGCACCAAGCAGGATCTTGAAGAAACAAATAATGCCCAATTCCCACTGACAGAAACATGAAGTAGGTGTCTAATGGTGCCAGCAAATCCTACAAGCAGTTACCTGCACATTAAGTCACGGAGATGTTCTTAACTACCTCCAAACCCAAGATTTTTAACTACAACATAAAAATCTCTTAGGATTTTGGAACAGTAGCACAGAGATGATTCTTTCACCCACCCAGGTGGCAATCTGCTGCTTTTGGCAGAATGACACTGGTATTATTTTGCAGTGCCATCTGACTGTTTAATAAATAGGGCTGCTTCTCTGTGATCTCCTGGTCGGTTTGTGTGTATAACTAACCACATCTTTGTCTTGCTTAGCATGTGTTTACATTACCAGTGTGCTTTTTACTAGAAACTGCTTTCAACTATTTATTTGGTTTAACACGCTGCCAACGCAGTATGTAAAAATTCACTTGACTGGTTTTTATAGAGACTTTTAGAAAAAGTAATAATATTTAAAAGTTTAACAGTAAAATCACATCAATAAAGTCAGCTCAGTACTTTTTCAAACAAAGCAGTGGAATTACAATGCAGGATTCATCTGCAAAGAGTAAAGATAAGGTGAAATTGCTGCAACATTACCAACTGCATAAGTACTTGACTTCAGCTGTGATTCTCATTGTTTATTAACATTTACAGAAAATATCGTTATCTTTAAAAGACTTTGGTCCAAATTATTTCTTCAAATAATCAGTGTCTTCATTTAAAGAATTTTGCTGTATTTTCTCAAAAGATCTTGGAAACTCATGAAGTGTGAACCAACCGTATCCTCAAAACTCTTGTACCCAGCATGGTGAGGACAGAACAACATCCCCTGGCTCCAAAGGTGGTAGAAGTCAAGTCTTCTTTGTTTAATCTCTGGAGTTTTACAGCAAGGAAATTGTGTGCTCAGCTTTATTAGAGCAGTTCAGAACCAGGGAGCAGATTGCAAAAATCCACCTCCAAGTAGCAGACAGGTCACACGAGCACGTCAGTGACACAAAGCACACTGCCAGAAAAGCAGAGAGGCATCAGGACAGCCTAAAATAAAGCACTGCTATTTTTAGTTCTTTGTTGCTGTTGATTGCACTGTACCAGAAATAGATTCTAAAATAAGTATGGAGGTTTGGTGGAGACTTTATTAGTCCATCTGTTCTCCAGGAGACTTCGATTTTTCTGTAATACCACACAAATGACAAAGCTGCAGTACATGAAGGTGTCCTTAAAAATAAATATATAATCAAAAGAATTTTCAGGAAAAGATGCAATAAACCAAAGTCAGTCCAGTCTCAAAACAGTGGTTTGCAGTTTGCAACTTGAACAAAACAAAACCCCACCAAACTAACACTCTTATTTCAAGATCTCTATTGTGACAGTGTATTGTAAAATGATTGACTGGTTTATTTTTCAGCTCAAAGTAAATCATCTCCACTCATGCAAAACCGTCATTCAAAATTGGAACGTTAAATAGATTTCTCTTTTTATACTCTTGAACTGGTAATTTACATCCAAAATGAATCTTCAAAGATCATAAATGCTACATAAAGGGAAATGGAAATGCAGTTGAAATTACCAGTATGTGTGCGTGCGTGTGTGTGTGACACAAACGGGAACAATCATGGATTTGTGAGAAGAGTGGCCTTAAGAATATTGAAGTACAACAGCAAATCCTGCTACACTGCACCCTTTATTACAAAGAAGAGCCACTCTAACAGAAGAAGAGAGATTTAGTGTCATTGACAGTGTTAGCTCCTGTAAATCAAATGAACATGCGATGCACAGGGTGGGGGAATGGACAATTAAAGTCACTGGCCAGGAGAATTTCTCAATGAACTGGTTCACAATACTGGATTCCTTCATTTAGAACAGCTTTCTCTGTGCTAACTTCCATCAGTGAGGTATTTCTTTCTCTGTATTTTTTTACCATCAATGTAAGTGCTACAAGTTTGGACTGAACTGTATTAAAAGGTCTGTGTGGGCAGTTCATAAAGTGCTCCAGCTTACTTCAATTAGTTCTTTTAATTCTCTCATTTATACAAACACTACAGCTATTTAAGTGCCTCTCCTGAGATCACTTAGCCCTCTTTGATTTCTTCCAGCATTGAGACACAGTCCTTGACTTAACTTTACATTTAAAAAAGACGTCACAATTACTAAGGCTAAATAACGAGAATTAAAAGAAGAAGGTAAACAGCACAGAAACAAATTCTGCTCTGATTATGATACTGAAGAAACTAGAATTCAAAGCAAAGAACTGTGGTACAACTTCAGAAGTCAGAGACTGGATGAGTGGAAAGGGAAAAAAAAAAAAAACAGCAGGGAAAAAACCCTCACAAAAAAAACCCCAAATTAAATTCAATAGAACTAAACATAAAGAAAAGGAACAGGAGGTAAAATAATAATTCCATACACAGAACACAAGGAGTTTTCATTGTGAAGGAGATGAACTGAACAGAGAAAGCAGATGTACATGAAAATCAAAAGGCTTGAGGATAAAAAAGGATCTTGAGAGTTACATTCTCTCTTTCACACAGGAGGTAGGAGTCCTAAAGTACACTAATGAATGAAAAAAATAAACCAAAAATCCCACCCTTTTTTCCACCCATTGCATAGATGAGCTATGGTATTAATTACTAACAAGTATTTATGCAGGCTGAAATTCTGTCTGGGCTCAAACTCAATTAAATGCACAAAAGAAAAATTCATCAACAGTTGTTAAAAAATATGTCAAGTTGTATTGTCAAACGCAGCAGGAACCTGACCAAGTGTACAGAAAAATAACTGAATTCTTGTCATGATCTGAAGACTCTTCTCTGAGCTGTCCCACTTCTGACCACTGCTGGAGACAATTTTTATGGTAAGGGATTATTTAGGATCTGAGTATATTCCTTTTTAAGAAATTAGAAGCACATAATCATAGGCAGCTTCCTGAAATGCCCAGAGTAACTGTATTACACTGATTTTTATCTGACTTGGCCAAATGCTAGATCTGTTTCATGGCTCAGGCCAAAGTAGGCAGAATCTGATACTCTTCAGACAACATTTCCACTCCTTCCTAAATTAAATCTTTTTCTAGGAACTGGGCAGGGCAGTAAATTATTTCCCTCTACGTGTCTGTCCTAGGGAACTGCTCTCCAAAATGTCAGATCTAAATGTGGTTTCAGCAGCACTGTGTGCATACAGACATGTTTCTACATAATCTAAAAACTAGTAAAGAGAGAATTCTGTACATTAGACATCCAGTTCCATATTTTAGACTGTTGGATCCTCCAACAAGGAAAAAAAAGGGAAGATATTTTAATGTTCTTCCTTCAGCTCTTTTCCATCAGCTTTCCAGTCAACAGATGGAAATTATATAATTAGATGTACTGAGATCATCATCCAAAAAACTCTAGCAGTTCCCTGTGTCTTTAACAGCTGGCAACATGAAGACATTAAAAAGAGATGAGATCCCTCCAAGTAGTTTTTGCAGCTTGGTTTCCTCAGGAGACAGAAAATCCCCTTGGCTGGTGGGAAATTCAATCTACCCCTGCATTACAACCTTGTCCTTCAAGATTCTTCTCCCCACAGTCCTGCCATGCCTGCAGACACCCCGGCCACAGTCTCTTACTCTGCCATGTCACATCAGCAATCGTGGGACTGTATTTTTGAAGTGCTTGAATCCTTCACATAGGCACCCACAGCTCCCACTTCTCTTAGAATGCCTTCCCCCTTCTCCCACTCCTTCAGGGAGGAAACTCCAAAAATTGTCACCATGACATTCTGACTGGCAGAAATCAGGGGAAGACAACAGCCATCCATGCAAGTTTCAACTTTCCCAAATATTCCAGTGTGTAGCAGTGCATTGCTGCACTTAAAGATGGCCATCATTACACAATGCACAGCAAGAAAACTGTTTTTCAGTCCAAATCTGGACTGGTTCTCAGAAATCCAGGTAAAACTTGAACAAGACAAGAAGAAAGGCTGGAAGGAAAAGGGGGAAGTCTACTTCTGCAGGAAGAAAATGTCTTGCAAGTCCCACACAGGAGAGTTTCACACAGGCATCACTAAATTCAGTGATGTATGAGGAATTCCTGTTGGGTTTTTCCTTATAGATTACCAAGGATCTATAGGCACTGCCACAGGTGTGGCCTGGGATCCCAGGATCCTCCACCTGCAATTCCCTGGGCAGGTGAGCCCTGACCAAAATATTCATTGAGGCAACTCTGAACACACGGTGTCAGAATGTGGAGCCTTTTCCCTGTGTAATGCAATCTCTCTGTAACACACATAAACTAATTTAGAAGTAGCATTTCCCATCCTGAAGAACAGTATCCACATCCAAGCCTTGTAACAGCAGATCTGCAGAGGTGTCATTAGAGCAAGGGAGTCTGGAGCACACGTGCTGCCCCAGAGAAAAGCCATGGTTTGATCCCTGCTGCGTCCCCAGACCTGCCGGCAGTAGATGGCAGCATCAAGCACAGTATTGGCAAAGATTAGTTTGGCAAGAGTATTCTTCTGGGCACCTGGAAAAAAAGTCTCTTCCTAAGGAATTACCCTCTCTCAGCTTTATTAACAGGGTAGAGTTGAGAGACTAAATGCACTCTGATTTATTACAACCACATTTCATGCTTATTGATTTTTCAGAAAGAAAACTGGACATAAATACGCTCTGTGCCATGCCTGTGCAACAGAGGGCTGCCCACGTGGGTCCAGACAGGTGGGTCTATCCTACCCTGAGGGAATCCAGACAGCCCAGACCCACACAGTGCTAGAGAATCCAATTCTTCTTTCCAAAATGTTATCCAGTCACTCGTCCAGGAATTCTCAACTTCCAAAGTGCAGACACACAGAACATAAAAAGTCACTTCTCTACCCAAGTGAGAGCACTTGAGAGCTGCCCAGCATTTGGGATTGAGAAAAGACCTGCTCCACACATGCTCTTCACCCTACCATACAGGCTCAGGCCACACACAACGTGTTCAGAGCTCACACTGGAGCAACAAGGTCTGCCCTGCAATCCTAAGCAGGCGGAGAAGAGGATTTTTCCTGAGGATTTGCCCTTCCAAGGGCAAAATTCTTCAACAATTCACTCCAAAATCCCAGTCAGAGGGAGGTAGCAATGGACCGCACATCTGTTGCCAGAACCTCTCCCTGCCTCCCGCTCCTGCCCCACTCTTTTCACTGAAAAAGCTATTTTTAACTACATAAAATTTCTCAAAGAGGAAAAGTGAAAGCCCTGTTGCCAGTCAGTACTTCTTGCTACAACTCAGAGAAAGCATCCAAGAATAACAACCCATGGCTTCTTAATGCACTTCACTAATCCAACTCTACCCAGTTTGTCCCACCAAACATCACTGCTCCAACTGTTCTAGACAGGTTTAAACATAAATATTGCTGAGCTTGGGACAGAGTTTGGTTAGAGTGATTACACAGGAGAAAAGAACAAGCCATTGGAAGCAAACAGAACAGAGCAGCGAGCATTACTTCTGTCCTCTCACCAACAGACTGAAGCCACAATTCAGAATTTTGCTTTCTCAGTTGCCAACAGAGTTCACAAATGGTGATGCTTTTTAAGATGAATCTGCTGTGTAATTGTTTGTACCAGCAGATTGGTCCTCAGCAATGTTCAGTCCAGCCTTGGAAAGGCTGGCCTACAGTCCCCTGTTCATTGCTCAGTTATGGGTTTATTTTGTTATAGGCCCATCCAGAGGAATTGGTTCATACAGCTTTGTTTAGATTATATAGGACAAACCAAGTGTTTGCTGTCTTCTAAACCAGCAGTAAATTTCTACTTTAAAGCTGTGCCATTATCCTGAATCTGACCATTCAGTAAGTTAAAACACTACAGGCATTCAGGAGACTAATACAGCTTTTGCTCAACTTTATAAATGGTTCCAGACAATTAGTGTTTAAAAATAAGCATTTCCATAACTTTTTTTTTTCTGCATAGCTGTCACAAAATAGTTCATTTATATTCAAATAATTTGAGGATTTCTTAAACAAGGGACCTGGTTGCACAACACCTAATGGTATTGCACAAAAAATCACATCGTTTTGCAGTATTTAAAGGACTTGTTCCACTCTCTGCCAAGGGCAGGGACACCTTCCACTATCCCACGTTGCTCCAAGCCCTGTCCAACCTGGCCTGGAACACTTGCAGGGACCAGGGGCAGCCACAGCTGCTCTGGGCAACCTGTGCCAGGGCCTGCCCACTCTCACAGGGGAGAATTTCTTCCTAATGTTTAATTTAAACCTACTCTCTTTCGATTTAAAACCATTCCCCTGTCACCACCATTTTAGTCTTTTGGAAAATAAGGGTTTGCAAAAATTTTTAAGGGAACATAAGTCTCAGAAAACAGATTTTGAGAATAAATTACCTATGTAACTGTTATGAAACAAAGCTTTACTTCAAGATTAAGTTATTTAAAAGAGATAGAGAAGTGTCAGAAAAATAAATGAAAAAGGTATTATTGATGACAGAAATAATTCAATGGGATTGTTTTCAATTGAAGTTTTCTTTCCTGTTTTTGGAGAGAGATTGAAGATTTTTTTTTGCTTTGGACACCAATTTTATTTGTGAATGTGAGAAAGTGCAATTACTTCTGAATTGGACTGAAAATAAACTCCGTAGTGGTACTGTTTTTGCAGGACTCACAAGACCATACACAAGGATTTTAAATCAGTCTAAGGCCCAAATGCAGCCTGATTTTCAGAAACCCAGGCGAGCCATTCTCCTGTTCTTGGGGGTTCCTGCAGCTCAGGGAGCAGAGCTGCACTGTACCTACAATTGGAGTTGCAACAGATTTAAATATTGCAAACTAAGGCCCTCTAAATATCTACAGAAGCCCTTAAGTCAATTCATTACTGATACAGTAAGTGACAACACTTGTGTTTGGCAGACAGTGCAACTGGGAGCCCTGACAAATCTCATTAACGGCACATCAGGGGCACTTAGTTTATCCTTTACACACAGTGCCAGTAGTGAGTGTATAATGAGAAAAGAAGCTTAAACTTTAGCGGGACTGCACTAATTGGTCACCGAATCCTGATTAAGCCAGGCTTCATATATAATTACTGAAGTTCAAGTATCTGACACAAATGTATCCAAAAACACCTAATGAAGATACTCAGTCACTTCTAAGCTACGCAAATAAAAATAAGGCATGAAAAAGAAAAAACCAGAGAAACAGGCAACTTATTTACTTGAACTACCTGCCTTTTGTATACTCCTTGGGAAAAATATTTCAATTGTTCAAATAACTATATTTCTAAAAGTTATAGAAGTATGAAGATAATGTCTCAATTACATTAAATAATGCAAATATTTTGGCATTCCAGTAACCTTATGTGTATATACATATATATATATATTTGTATGCATAAATAACGTTGACCAGAAAAAATAACTACAAGAGTAGGTTTTACAGCATCCAGAAGTTAAAGATTACTGGATCACCTTCATATATTCATTCATTTACATTAATTAAATCAGTAAAGAAGATCCTTAACTTCAAAACCACAGAGACGACTCTTCTGCCTCATAAACCAGAATCCACAAAACTATGTGCCAGCACATTCCCCCCCCAGATGGTAAAAGAGGAAACACATGGAAACACGTACCTTAACACACATATCCTGGATATCCTGGCTTCCTCAAAATCCTACAAGGAAGTGGTAGTTACAGACACACACTGAAAATGTATGGATTCTGAGTATTTCAGAGGGGAAACGGCAATCCAGAGTCTCACAAAAATCAGACTGTGACAATCTGTGACAGCAGCCCGATTACCTGTCCTGGCTCAAACACAGCCCAGGAATAAGGGTGCCTTTGGACACAGCAGGCACGAAGGAATTCTTCTTTCTCAGGACAGAAAAGGATGAGAATTCTGCTACCAATTCACTTCAGCCTGGTGGATGTTGGTCAGGAGTATCTGTCTCCTGTGCAGGAAGCTCACAAGGAGCCAAACACCTGGAGTTTACATAAATCCTTTTACCAGATTCTGTGACATCATATTATTCTCTGAGTACCAAGCCTGCTGCCTCACGCTGGGAATTCCTTTGTGGCAGGAGGGATCCCGATCTGCCTGTGGCTGCCAGAGACACACAGGCACTCCAAACACACCAGGCCAGTGCCCCATCAGCAGCAGCAGCAGCACTGAGATAATGCTGCACCAGACAAGGAGGTCACTCCAGTCACAGAACCTCTCCTACCAAGACAAGCGCGCACTTGTGAAGAAACAATTTCTACCTCACTTCTATCACCAAAGTACAAGCTATGACATGACTGAACAGCCCCCAGCACACCTACCAACATCCCTGCTGCTTTATCTGAGGTGGCTGGCTCAGGTCCATGCCCTCAGCAAACAGCAGGGTAAGACACTGCACAGCAGCACCTGAATTGGCTGAAGTGAGGATATGCAGCAAACTGGAAGCACAGCTCCAGTGACATCTCACCAATGACCCCATGCAGGGAGCCCTTCCCTTGCTCCCAAGACGTTATCCTGATTGGCAAGGGGCAAGGAATCGGAAGAATCGGTGCCTGGGGTTGCTCTGCTGCTCTGTTTCTAATGGAATTAGCCTGGAAAGGAGATGAAAAGGCCGGGCCCTGAGGCTGGGCTGGCAGCTCCAGCTGCTCGGTTCCATTCCTCAAGGACACCACACAAAGGCCACGACGCACAGCTGGGCACAGCCACTGCAAACTGGGTCACACGTTTCAAACAGGCACTGCAAACCGTACAGCACACTTGAGCACAGCTCTTACCAGCTTTTAGAAAATACTGCTTTATTATTTTTATTATTAAATAAAAAACCAATAAAATGACAACTGAATACCGAATACCCTCAATTTATAGCTGATCTAAAAGTTGCTTTGGTGATAAAGCACATGAACATTGAGATATTAAGTCCAAAATGCTTTTTTTCCTGCATTCCTAACATTTTCGATCAAGAATTTTACATATACGTTTACAGAAATACAAACACACAGAATAATCCAAGACCACCAGTAGCATATATAAGAATAGATAATAGTTATTAAAAAGGTGTTTGAATAGCATTTTCCCAAACCATCTTAACAGTATCCTTAAGTAACCCTACGCTGCTAATAATATTTTGCCGTTTTGCCTATAAAACATAAAAATATGTTATGTTTATTAGTGATATTAGATTAATACACTTGAATAAAATTATATTATATTGCTTGGAAAAGTCTATAAACATGAGCATGTTGATATCAAGAACACCTTGATATCGCCTAGATGTATTTGCAGCTTTTGCCTGAAAAATGCATGTGAAAACACTTATTTTAAAATCTCTGCTTTAGAACTATTCCTTCTGCTAAAATACAAATGCAGACTAGATCAGACTGGGTACATGCATAATATTTCAGAGTAAGTAAGAGTTAATTCAGCTTTAGCACACACTAGATTACCAATTAAAATAACACCAGCCACAGATATAACACACCAACTTGGTGTATGGTTTTACTGAAACCATAAGTAATCCTCAGAAGAAACTCAGCAAAGATGAACATAACATTTCAGAACTTAAACCTCAAAAATATGAAAATATCTCTATGGGAACTAAGCCTCTTAAACTGAAATGGAAAAGCTTATTTTTACAGAGGTACGAAGAATTATTGGAAAATACACAGTATTTCTTATTCCTCTGCATTTCTATCACACTTATTTTGACAAGTCAAGAATAAGAATACATTATTTAAAATTAAGTCAGATGGATTTTTATTATTTTGCTGCCTAGTCTTTACTCATTTATAATGGTGTTGGCAATACTGTACATGTATATTACTATAGCATCACTAGACACCATTTCCAAGACACATATATGATCACATTACTGAATTTTTTAAGATGGCTAAAATACAAGTACACAAATGTGCAGAATTAAAATAATTTATAAGACTTCTTTTTCTGAAAGTCAAGGAAATAAAACCCTCCTCGCTGCATCACAGCAAACTGCACATGCACAGTCAGTTACTTTTTCTCAGCTGAGGAATTCAAATCTTCATAAAAATTTAAATAGAGCACTTCAACTTATTTTACTGTGCTTTTACTGCACTATGTCACCACGTAATGAAACACCTGAGTGCCATTTGCCAGAAGACATTATCTGTGCCAGGAGCAAACTCCATGTGGGATTCAGCCAAGGCACTCCGGTGCTTCCTCTGGTTCCCAACTGCTCCTGGACTGCAGCTCCTCTCCAGGGCTCCCCAAACCTGATGTTTTCATGTGAAGACACTGACCTGACTGGCAGGAGTTCCTGGCATGGCACAGAGCAAATGCATCTTGCAACAATGCTCAGTGTCAACGCTCTGGTATCACTGATTTAGGTATTCCTTGGCTGAGTCCAAAGGCTACTCCCAGGATATTGAAGGCAATGATGATTTCAAAGACCTGAGAGAGGTAGCAGTGCTTTAAGAGTCTGCAGTCTTCAGGTTTTGATGGCACTGATTAATGCCCACTTTTCATGGTCACAAAGAAGTGAACACAGCTATTGACCAAAACTGGCTGCGGATGCACTGACTGAGAGGGAAAAGTTCCTGGATTAGGTCTACAGGAGGAGAGCTGACATGGAATGCTCTGGATATTTAGTAAGGCCGCCATGCACTCAGAACTCAGAGATTTCTGTGTTCCAGCACATCACATGGGGTTGTCAAGTATGGGACAAGTGACAGCCAGAAATGTGTTTGGGAACTGCAATCCAAGAGCTGCATGTCCCTGCAGCCTGACTGCAATCCCACTGCCCCATCCATGCTGCTTTAGAGGCAGCCTAAACCCCATTCCTACCTGCCAGTCTTCTCACCGAGTAACGAGGAGAAGAACAAGCTCAAATTCTAAATATTCTACTGATGGAGTTGTTTTCTTCTTAAGGCTAAAAATACCCAGCACACTTTTGGAAGCTACAAAAAGCAACAATTATTTTTTCATGTGTTCTTTACATTGAATTTAATTTAAAGAGCTTAACAACTTAAGCTGCTCATACAGTTCAAAACAAACTGATTTCCCCCCCAGTTTCCTACACACTAAGAAAACAATCACTAAAACAATCAGCAAACATTCTTATATGAGACGGTCATCTTTTTTTTTCAGTCAGTTTTTTAACACTTCATTGTGGTGCTTTCCAAAACAAACAAACCCCCCCTCCCCATATAGACTTTGAGAATGGGTTTTCATCATACAGTGAAAGGCACATCCAATGCCTCTGATCAGACAAGTTCTGTGAACTCCAAACATACAGATCTCCTTTAGAAAGCTGTGTGAAGAAATAAGCAAGTTTGCCATTTCCCATCAGTAGCGTGAAACCTATTTTAGACACACTGCTGTAGGATGACAATAAAATGTGTAGAATTATTTAGGAAGTGACACATAATACTGAAGATACTCGGGAAAGGAAACCCACAAGTTCTGCACTAAATTTCCTGTCAAAAGCATCTGGTCTGCACTGAAAGCAAAACAAAACACAAGCATACGGGAATCTGTCTGGAACTCCCTCTGCTGTTCCCTCAGTCCTCCTGGAAGAGCAGGAGAGCTCATCCTGCACTCAGATCCCAGCACTGCCTGGGAAGGCAGGCCAGGCCCTCTGTTGTTCTTAGGCCTCCGTCTCACATTTCAGCATAAGTAGGTCACGGCCATGGCCATGCTCCACTTCATCTTTGACTTCATTCTGAAATCACAGTCCTCCCATCCTTCTCCTTTAATGCCATTCACAAAAACCACAGGCCCTGAAGGACTTTGCTCCTTGAAAGCTAGCTTGTGACTTTCAACTCCTTCCCTGTTCATTTACACCCAGCCCAGGACTTCTCATTGTATTCCTGAAATGGCATCAGTAACTCTGGACATTGTAAACTTGAGATGAGCAACTCTGCCACATGCAAAAAAAAAAAAAATACAAAACCAGGCTTTAGAGATGGTTCTGTTTCTTTAGCAGAAAGACACCTGCTGGTTTTCACCATTCAAGGGGGGGTACATCCATACAGATCTCATTCCACACACAAGGAGAACTGAGCAGGTGTTTTCAACTCCAATCTGATCACTGTACACGCATGCAGCTTATTTCTATTACTTTATATAATCACATGGCTTTAAGTAATATTTTATTAAAAGCTATTTTTTATTACTAAGGTTTTATGTTAAAATACCTAAATACCCTCAGCTGGCCTCTTCTTCCTATGACTATTCCTTATTGCTTAATCTAGAACAAGCTGCTGCTTAGAGCAAGAGCTCCACAAAGAATTTATCTGGAATTAACATGAATCAATTTGTGAAGACAGCTTTTTGTGCTATGCTGAGAAAGAAAGCTTAAAAGATTAAATAAAAGGTGTCTGGACAGATTAGTCCCCAAAGCCTCCTTCTACTTGTTGCTGCTGTCCACTTTTGAGGTCTTTAGTGCAGTCTTTCAGGAAAATTAGTTAATTTAATGCTATATTTATAGCAAAAAAAAAAAACCAACCAAACAAACCTGAAACTATACAAAAACCTATTTCAAATGAAGCATAGTTATTATTGCTAAATAAACACTTTTGAAACTGTGTATAACCAAAGGATCTATAGTGACAAGAACTTTATAAAAATAAACAGAGAAAACTATCCCCCCCACCAACAATAAACATTATCTTCTTCAAATCAAGAGTGCACCCTCCAACCCTAAAATCCCCAGTGTCAGATTTATATATGGAATACTTTAAACACAAACTGAATTCAACATAAACTTAGGTTTTGTGACATCTTCCAGGCCAGATTTCTTTATGTGCAGACTGCTCTGCTGTTTACAAACGCAATTATCCCCTACAGAACCTTCACTGTGCAGGTTGATTTGGTGCCACACACATGTAAATCAGACACAGGACTTACTAATCTGTCAGAATTCTAAGGTGATATTACCTCCCACGCCAGTGCTGCTGCTGTTTTTGACAGACATCATCTACTGTAACAGATGCTTAATTTATTAAATTGATACACACCAGGGACAGGCATGAGACTCACAAGCACATTTAATCTGAGCACTCAGGCTGCAGTGACGTGGATAAAACAAACAGCTTTTGCTGAAAGGAGCTGCCTCTCTTTTCCAGAAACTGGAATTGACCCTTACTTACGTCACTTAAGGGAATTAATCTTCCAGAAAATTAAGCTGATGTTGGTATGATCAGAAAAGCAGCAGAGAAAACACAAAGGAGAAAGGTGGTTACGCACAGCCAGGACAGGGGAAGGTATGGAAAAACCTGGACCTTTCCATGGCTCCCTGCCATTAGATCAATGTGAAATCAAAGGTTACACACACACAGTGTCAGCCACAAAGTAAACAGTAACAAAACAGGCAACTCCAAGCTATGTTAACACTTTCAGGTTTTAGAAAGGAGAAAAAAATCCGTGGTTAATTGCTGCAATTCTCTAAAAATCAAGTGCTGTTTGTAAGCACCTGGTTTGCACCAACTTTGCTACAGTAGGAAGGCAATGGTGTGTAGCATTGCACTGTAACATTTCTGCAGCTAAACCTTGCAGTGAGATCATGAGAGGGAGGAGACAGGTCTGATGTGCCGGATGATTTCCACCTGTCCCCACCCTGCCATCAGACGCTGTGTGACTGCAGCTACGCTGCATGGATGAAGAAGTTGCCACCCCACATCTCCACTGCTCATTACCTTCAAATCTCCCAGCATAACTGCGTGTTTAGTCACTTCCTAACCCAGTTCTGTCAAAATGATTCCCGTTAGAAAATCTGTGTTTCAGCTTAACTCAGATTATTTTTGACAGAACTTGTTTAGCGGATGACTCTAAATGCAAGTACCAGAAGATCTGAGAACATTGTAACCTTTAGAGCTTGGAGAGGAAATAGCGAGCAGTGGAGCCAGCTACCCCTGTTCCACGGCTGTGTTGCTGTGGGAGAAGCACATTAATCACTCCTATAGGTCTGATCTGTCAGCCTGTCTGAGCAGGGAAAGCTGTGTATGGAGGGTGGCATCTTTAAAGAAAATAAATCAGGAAATCTATAGACTACTTATTTTACTGCTTAAAATGTCAGGTTGGGGTTTAGTGTCCAGAAATTAAAATAATTCGTTATAACTGCCTGCAATTCTGTTGTATAATGAGAGGAAAAGGCAGATGCTGCTCAAAAGACGTTAATAAATGTGACAATTCTGTGGAGCTAATGGATAAATACCAACTTTGCCTTCTTATCTTAAATTATCATAACAAGGCCTGAAAACTTACTTAATTGCTTTCCACGTACTACTGGTGTGAACCTGGTGTCTGTGTTTTCACTTGTTACACAGCAAAAAAAAATGGGAAAACTGCCACCAGAATGCAGCATCCAATTACCATGACACAATCCACAACACTGACAGGAGCAGGGCTTGATGTCCTGAAATCCTACCTTTTATTAACAGGCTTCTCATCCTTGTCGTAGGGCCGTATGAACCACTTCCCAATTCTTACAAAGTTTTTATCCATCAGGCATCTAGAAAACAATTATAGCAACAATTACTAGTTACATCTTAAAGGGTAATTAAAAGGAGTCTTTGACTCTGAGGGATTAGGCAGCTGAATTTCAATCAGATTGAAATAAAAGTTTGTAGGTTTTGGGTTCCACTTTGTTTTCCCACATCAGTCATAGAAAATCCCTCTCCCATCACATGATGCTGTTACTGATGCAGAACTTCAC
Source organism: Bombycilla garrulus (assembly GCA_013400315.1). NCBI lineage: Eukaryota > Metazoa > Chordata > Aves > Passeriformes > Bombycillidae > Bombycilla > Bombycilla garrulus. The sequence goes on from VXBU01008290.1 coordinate 256,475, forward strand.
ACATGCATTTCCCCCCCACCTTTGCCACAATCTTCTCCACTCTGTGCTACTCTTTTTGCTGACTGATCCCTCACTCCATTTTTCAGACTCCTCTTCTTGAACAAAGGCCATTCATTAGTATTGATTCTCTCCTATCCAATCTTTCAGATTTCAGATGATAAAGAATATGCATTCCTTTATTTTTAGCATGTAAATGGTATAGTATAGGAAGGACAGAAAATTGTGTTAAGGAGATATTAACAATGATTCAATTTTCCCTTCACATGATCCCCAGCACGTGCTGAAACTCCCGTAATTATGGCTTCCTCTGTCAGAAAGCTTCACTCCATCAAATATACTCCCACATCACCAAAATTAGAGCATTAAGTTCCATTTTCTGTGGTCCCTTTGAAAGGCCACAGTTTCTTTTTCGAAACTGCATATTCCTCTTTAAAAAAAAAAACCTCAACAGTAAGGTCTCAAAGTGATCAATACCCAATTTAAATGGACAAGTTAGGAAGTGCCTGGTGCCTTTCTAGGTCCACCTGTGCAGATGAATCACAGGAGCAATTTGCCAACCCTGAGTATGCTTCATACATTAAACACGTACTCTAACATGCTGCCCAAGGGACCACACACAGAAATTCATAATTAAGGCATATTTTTCAGTAAGGTAGATAATATGCTTCAAAAATTCTGTAAAACTGGTTATTTGTTGCTGTGGTTTATACACCATTATAAGTAATATGAAAGCCTTGCCCATACATTTCACATCTACGGAGTATTTTTTATTTAGATCAAAGAACTGGATTTTTCCACTCTTCTAAGTTTTCCAAGAGTTTATTTCTATAGCAGCTGCTAGAGATTAGCCAAAACAAAGGGAAAAAAAATTAAAAATCACATGAAACTTTCTGGGCCAGTACATTCTGCAAGGTTCAAAAAAGCTGTGTGATCTACACTTCAAAAGCATACCTAGAAGACACAGATAGGAAATGGACGACTGACAACGTAAATACTAATATGCTCCTAATTTTTCTGTATAAACTTGGCAGGATTTTCCAAAGCTAAAGCTGAAGAAAATTCGACCAGCACTTTCTCAATTAAAGCAAAAAAAAATCCATTTCAGTTGAAAAACCAATATCTTTAACTGAATACGAAGGCTAAGGCAGCAGAGATCTGAAGACATTGGTGGAGGGGAAAAAAAGCTTCAGCAACTATTTCCCTAGGAAATATTTGCTATCAGAGAGTCTGTCAGTGCCAGCATGTTTTATACAAACAAAAGGAAGTCTGTGAAGTTTACATCAGATCCCTAAAGAAAATAATCTGTAGTAGCAAAAAAATGAAATAAACTCTTCCCATCACACACACTTCAATGCCACATCGCTGAGCCCTACCACAGCAGGTTTAACTGCCTCAAACTAAGGCTGCTTTCCTAGAAAAAAAGTCTTCATGGGAAGATTTGTCCTTAAAAATCAGTCAACCCTCCATGCTAAACTAAATCAGAGGTTATTTAAGGAATAATCCCACATAAAATCAGAGCCATGCCTGCAGCAGCACGGATCTCAGATACGGCCGGGTGGGCAGTTAATGATAGTATGGTTATTTTTGCTGTACAAGCACTAAAGGTAACTAGTCTTTCACAGTGAGCTATAACAATGGTCTTGTGTAAAAAAAAACAACCCCAATATATGGTCATAAAAAGCAGTTATTTAATGATTTAAGGACATGAAACACCCCACAGGCCCTGGCTTCTTTCCCTCCTCAGGGCTGGGTGATCCCTCCCTCAGCAGTGCAGCTGTTCCAGCACTTCACTGGCGCCTGACCTCCTGTATTTCTGATTTTTCCATGAAAAAATGACCTGCCAAGGGCACTCCAGTCGTTATGAAACGACACCGTAATATTTTGAGTACTCATCCCTCAAATCCTGTAATGATTTCTATACTGCCAATTAACATGAACTGAGCATTAGTGTGGGTACAGAGGGGGAATAAGAAAAAAAAAGAAATAAAAAAAAAAATCACAATCAGTTGTGTAAAGGCGCTTTTTCCTGCCTTTGGCAGGGTTAGGTAAAATCAGATGCTACTGCTCCCTTCCTGCCCCGTTTTGTCCCCACAGGTCCCTCGGGCTCCTCCATGAGGGGCCGCTCCCCCCTCACGGCTCCTCCTCCCGCCATTTCCTTCCCGCCATGGCCGATCCCCCTCAGCCTCCAGCAAAATAAACACGAAATAACCCCCAAACCCCACAAAACGGCAACCGCCGGCACCAGCCCCGGCACTGATGGGCCAGAAACGGATTTGATCCTTCTCCTTTATTAATGGGGCATTTCCTAAACACCGGTAAAATAGGGTTTTAAAGTGCTATTTAAGAAAGCCTGCACACATGTTGCTATTACTTTAAATTAAGTAATTATGATATTAACATCAGATTTGGTACGGCAGACGAACAAGAAAAAAAAAAAGATAAAAAGTGAATAACTTGAAGTAAATCTAACTATGAAACTGTAAAATTGTAGTCAGCAGAGCAGGAAAAAGATACTCGTGTCCAAGGCTGAGACTGCAGCAGGAGTTGTATCAGCTTATCATGACATTAATCATATCAGCCTATCAAAATTAATCATATCATCTTATCACAACATTAAGCATATCAGCTTATCGTGACATGAATTGTTTCTGTTTATCAGGACATGAACTGAGGCTCTTGGCAAACACCTGAGGTGTGTTCGCCAAACTACTGCTGGAATAAAAAGACTTTCCAGTCACAGCTGGACAGAACAGCTCTGCTGACTCTGCCAACTGATTTCAATTAAGTTATATATATATAAAAATTGAATTTATTTCACAAGTTTAAAGAGATCCAAAGAATAAAATAAGCCACTTTACACTTAAAAGTCAGCTGGCTGGGTACCACAGATTAATAAACACATATCAAATTAATTTTTCCTTTTATACTATAAAGCTACAAAAGAACTAATGAACATTCTAGACTTGGAATTTAATATTTATACTTTCATTCATTCTAAGTAGCCTACAATTTTTATAAAAATCCCCTGAAGAGAGTGATGGGATAGAAAACAGGGAATACAACAACTAATCCTTGTGCCTGTGGATATGCACACAGGTTACTCGGTCACAGCCTCGGGAACATAATGCAAACCTCATTACCAGTAAATCTACATCAAAGCAAACAGGACACTAAATGAGACAAGATGAAAGTGTTTTCCATTTGCTTATTTTCTGAAAGAAAAAATATCCAAGGCTGCATTCTACAAAATTACTGCAACACAAAGGTGCATTCTATTTCGTTATTATTACTATTAGATCCTCAGAGAAAGGGGGAACAGTCTAATGACATTTAATTCTAAGAAGATATCCAAATTTGTAAGAATTAGGATGTAATACAGGAAGGTGATGATGACCTGAAGAACTGCAGAAACAGAAAGAATAAAATTATATAGTCCAAAGTGCCATGTCCCACTCAACGGGCCTAAGAACAAGATAACCTTCAGTAATCTTAAAAATTGATAGCAGGAATTAAGAAGAAAAAAGGCATAAGTGTATCAACTAATCACAGAATAACTCTGCAGTCAAGTCATATATATATATATATGGCTCATCAGAGCCAGGAACCGTTAAGCTTCATCCTGAATATTGTGCACAAATGTATTCAAATTTTAATAGGCACGTAACCAGGATAATTGACAGAAGAGAGTTAAGAGCTTTCAATATATGTATCATTTAACCTCATCAATGCACTAAGGTCAGATACAATTACATGCTCTAAGCATTTGCAGAAGGTGAAAACTTCCCCCTTTTTGGCTTTTAAAACAGCTCCTTTGCAAAAATCGGAGCAGAAGTATGTATCAACATTATTGTTTGTATGAGTGTTTAATTCGTTTGCACAGCATTTTATAATAAAGTACCAGAGTCAATGACTTAAGAGATCCATCTCTATCTTGTTCTCTTGGATTCAAGGTCTAACTAAAAAAAAAGTAGTTTAAGTTCCATAATAATTTAATTGCTATATAGGTATCCTGCATGATTTTAAGTATCAAAATGAAATATTTGAGAGCAGTAGAGTTTTTCTTACCTTTCCAGAAGATTATGAATCGCTTTGAAGAGCAGGGTCCTGCACTCATAGGAAAGTCCATTCTCCCAGAATCCTTCTTCCACCACTATAAAAACAAAAAATGTCAACATGCTCAGAATAGGGAAATACAAACATTTATCCAAAACATATCTTCAACGGCTGTAACTGTTTCATTAAACTTTTTAACTATTACCTATATGACCCAAGCAGCTTTAATCTTTACTTGCCGAAGAGGCAGCTTTGAATTAAAA
>VXBU01008290.1:260879-311890 GCA_013400315.1 Bombycilla garrulus
ACAAAAGCATAAAAGCAAACCCATTTGTTTGTAACATTCTCTATGCAAGTACAGGGGTGAGAAATGCACGATCATTCTTTGCCACTACTGCTGAGAGCTCCTTTAAAACGTAACCACAGATGCCGACAATCAAGAAACAAAGTGAATCATTAAAGGTGTAAAATCAATTTACATAACCGAAACAACATAAAACAACTCTCCTGAACCTCTCGCTGTCACACTCAAGTGCAATTCCCCCATTGTACTGACTTCAACTATTGCAGTTTTAGCAATACACAGCAGATTTTATACCAAAATAAAATCTGTACACTCAGTACCGAACTGCAGAGATTTTAGAGTTTAGAAAGTCTAATTATCTCTCATAGTAGGGTGCAGCCTGAATTAGTCACCTGAAGGACAGACAAACCTCAGAAATATCTGCTATCCTTACTCACGGCTTTTGGGTGCTAACACTACCAGGAGTAGCACTTTTTCTGATATGCCTGTACCAGATTCTAAATCTCTACTCAGCCAGAAGACGCAGAGTGAAATCAGATGATAAAACTACTTTTTCAAGGAGTAAGAATTCGTTAATTGTCTGAGTTCTGTCATTTCAATTTCACAGGAGTAGTCGGCAGATCTTTAAAAGTGCAAACAAAATTCTACTGCGCGTTAAGCAGTGACTACTTCACACTCGTCCCCGGCCAATTTGCAGGACGAGACCTCCCAGCAGCGCGTCTATCGCACAGAGATGATTATCTCAGCAGAGTTTACAACCATGTTTAAAGGCAAGCTTCTGAGCAGTTAGTGCTCCATGGAAAATACTAATATTGCCAGCAGCCTTCAAAGCCTCGAGCCACTGTTCTGCAGCTTCTCCAGGAGCTGTAACTCACACACTCAGACAAGAAAAGGCACATTTTTTGCATGTGCAATGTTGTGATATGTTAATGCCGGTAACAGAGCCTCTCTTCTTGCAGAATGGAAAAGCCAGGTTTTAGAACCTAAATCACCTTATCGGACAGCACAGAAGACACAGAGCTGTGCCTCTGGGCACAAGCAGCAGCCAAGGAGCTTTTCCTTGGAAACCACTGCAGCCTTTAATGCTTGCAAGCCCTCCCTGACACCAAGGATGTAATGGGCCATGGCTATTTAGTGCACAGAACTCCGCACGGCCTCGGCTTTCACGGGTAAAACACTGAGCTTAAGGAACTCAGAACTCCCGTGCATGGTCTGAACTATTGATGTATAAATTCTCAACAGCTCAGAACTACTGAAACCCCAGAAGCCGCAAGGCAGGTACAGTCTTGCACTTAAAAATTACATAATCCTCAAATACACGAAAAGCTACAGATTAGTTACACTATGAGCGATCACACCTGCATGAAAATTCAGTATTTAAATTTTAAAAAAATAATTTTTGGACAACATCATGAAGTTGACAGACCCTGTAAAAATCAAAATAAATTCACTCTTTCACAGCAGTGAGCTCTTGTCCAGTTTCACCCTATCCTGCCAATATTGCCCCTGCTTTAGGAACTTCATGCAAAATAGAGGACACAAGAATCAAGTCTATGATTTTACAGGAAAGTTCCCACCACCAGTTCTGAAGTTCTCAGTCCTAACTCCCTACTTACTTTCCAGGTATACACATCAGACTAATGGGACCCTGTCACAGTTCATATCATCTCTCAGAACTATTTTCTGCAAGTATAATTTCACCATTTCAGAAGAATTCAGAACAGATCATGCTGCTTTTACACCATTGAATGCAATATTCTGTACAGCCGGGATAATTTTAATCCAGAATTCTTTTGTGTCTGGATATAACCTGTGTTCTTTTTCCCTGCTCAGTTTCCCTGGGCTACCCCAGCCTGTTATTCCTCCACAATCCCAGACATGAAAGCACTACACATCCCAGCAGGAGGGACTGGATGAGGGAATGGAAACTGGCAGCACTCCCCCTCCCTACCCACCACCACAGCTGCATCCATGGCTGTCCTGCACTCAGCAGAGGCAATGGCTGGGAGGAAGGTGTCCGAAATTCTAGGAAAAGCAGGGAAAAGCAATGCTAACCTTGCCGCCAAGTCCCAGGGGTCAAGTGTGCCACGAGGTCAGACTGGCTGTGGAGCAGCAGCGGAGTGGGACGGGGAAAAGGGGAAAGTCTGGAGTGGTATCAACCCTCAATATTCTAATTTTCCAAACTGCCTTTCTTAGTACACAGAATTCACATAAATTATATAAGAAACGGAAATAAAATTACTTCCCTATTAAATTTAACTCTATCATAAGACATTGCCATAACCATTTTCCTGTAATAAATAATGTCTCTAATTCCCAGATATATTAAAGCACTATACTTACTGTAATTATCTCTAATGCTTCTTTATCCTACTAAAAGAGTACATCATACAATTAAGAGCGTGTACATATGTCTGATGCCATAAAAATGAGGAGGAAAAATTAGAAGTGCAGCATTTCACTTCCTCTCTGCTCTTTGGCTTCCTGATCCAGACTCCACAAGAAATGTGTTGAAATGACTGGAGCAAGTTACAACTTCAGGATGCATATGGTGACCAATAAAAAAGCTTGGCAAAACACTAAAAATTACACTATCCCTGTAAATTCCAAAGTTCCTTACACTTATAATTTAACTTGATTTTAGATTCTGAAGAGTATTTAAAATTCCTGATAGCAAATTGAAGCCTAGAAAATAGTCTCTGTCTGTCTATATGATGATTTCTAATGCTTTTAACATTCAAAACTTTCAACTCCAGCCCCCCTGAGCTTTCCCATGCTCCTGATAGCATTTCCAGGCACAGCCAGCAGAACACAGGTGCTGTGCAGGTTCCAAAACACGGGAACACCTCTGGCCTGTCCTGGAGGTGTTTCTGTTAGTTCAGTTGAAATATTTCTCTTTAGACACAACAAATGCAACACTGAACAACAGCTGTGAAAGGCATCTTCCAAAACAGAAAACTTCTAGGGGGACAATCAAGGACAGATGGAATATTTTAGTGAGAGAAAGCACAACAGAGCACAAACTACATTTTCCTCCAGGGACGTCAGAGCACAGGATAAGAGTTTGGAGAGGCAGCAAAGCAGAGGGGACAGACTGTGGGTCACTGCTTGCCAGGCCATGGGGAGACAAAGCCATGGCTGATGTGATCCCTGTCTGCAGCAACCCCATCCTGGGCAGGTGTGAGGCTGGGTCCCTCGAGGAGCCCAGGCTCCTTCTCACCAGAGTGATCTGCCAGGTGACTGCTCCTCCACGGGGACAGGTTTATGCACACATGTAGCTATAGCTCTGTGTATATATAAATATATATTTCTGTATATGTTAACTGCCCGATCCAAGCCTCTGCACATTCTGGAGAAGGATGAGACCTGGGAGAAGCTTTTAATTTAACAGGCAGCTCATCCCATCCTCGCTGCCCTGCAACAGAGGGAGAACTTCACCACGTCATTCCTCACCAAAACAAGCAACTGCTTTCCTGTAGTTATGTTTTGTTTTGGTTTTTGTTTGTTGTTTTTTTTTTTTAATGAAATCATCTCCCAAAATAAATCACTAAGTCTATTAATATGCTGTCTCTAAAAATCTGGATTACCAGAAAAAAATCATCAAGAATAGCAGAAAATCCAAAACAAGAAAAACGTGTATCTGACACCTATAATGGATTGCAGTGGAGGTGTTAATCTCACTGCTGGTTTTCAAACAGAATGGGATTTAATCAACAGCCTTCATACATAAAGTTTTTAGGCGTTTGATATGATTTTGTTTTCATAGGTTCAAAAAATGAATAAAACATTTGTGCTGATTTTTATGTTTATTTTTGCAGATCAGATGTTAAAATAATGAAAAGCAACTACAATAATTTAGACTTACATGGGAAATTTATAATTTAAACATATATTAATGAGCAGCTTAGTTGGCTTGGGATCCTTTTTATTTTCAAGTCAGAGATATTAAGGTCTTCAAAGTGTCCAACGATTTTTATGAAGCCAGCCATGTTCTCAAAAAAAAAAAGATCCATTATAAAAATTTCAAGGAGAGAAGTCACAGCAAAATATCAAAGCAAATACTTCAATAATTTTAGGTCTCCCAGCAGAGATACTGGAAAGATAATAAGATCTCTGTTCTGCTTCAGTGGCCAAACTGACATATTTTACTTAAAAGAAATATAGGAAGGAAGGAGAAGAGGCAAGTTGAGGCTGTGTCGGCACTGCAGAGACAGTTATACCTTTAAGAAATCCAGCCACCCACATTTTAATAATTCAGGTCACACTGCCTTGTGCAGTTTAAAAGCAGAATTAGTTTCAAAGAATACATATTTCCTCAGAGCTATGTTACATATTTCCTTTTAATGTATCATATTGCAGCAACAGCTGAAATGAACGTCTAGACATCAAAAACAAGGCTTTATTCCCACCTACTGCTTTTTTACCTCAGGCATCAGAGCTAATGAAACCCATTATCCAGAACACTGCCCTCAGTTACCACATTGGCCACTGCAAATATGAAAAAACACTCTGGGACAGCACCAGTTATTCAGCCATTAAAATTACTGAAAATCAATTTCTTGCTGCACACTGCAGAAATACTGATAGATTAAAGCAGGACACATGGGACAAGGAGATTACTTCCAGGGAAGATTACTATGTCAAACTGCTGAGAATGGGGACTTACTCAGCTCCTCAAGATTCACATTCAGAGCAGCACATGCTCCTTCTTAGCCTTTGATATTTTGCCTCCTCATTGCCATGAAATATGAAGGATGTGGGGTTCTTTCCGTGTTTTAAAAACACATGGCTAAACAACTCCAACAAAATCAGACACAAAATTACTAAAAGCAGGCATTTAATTTTTCATCTGTATTTTTATTAACATGCCCTTAAAAACAATATTTCAAAAACCAAAGAGCATTTTGAAGCATCATTTCTCCTAAAAAATTGAGTAAAGAGAGTAACAACACAATGCAATGGTACATTAATTCTGAAAAACTATATTATACCCATAAAAATCCAATTAAAGACAATGCCATTGATCGATCATTGCTATACTGCCGTTGATCACCTTGTAAAATCTGCGTTTGAAGTCATTAGTGATTAAATTGACTTATTACTAAATCAGATTCAACCCACTTAGAGATCTAATTTCCTTGTGCTGGTTATGATCGTAGGGAAATTGTGATGCTCACTCGTACAGGCCTGAGAATCCATCTTGGCTCCCTTCTCCAAATCAGCTCATCACAAAATGAATCAAGACAGTGCAAATGTTCCCCAGAATGATACATTTCTGTTCTCCTATTTCCAAACACAGGGAATATTCACTGGACGTGCACAGAAGTGTTTCCAATCCTCATCCTCCCAAGGTATCCTTAACAGCTTCCAGGAAAATCAGAATATTAATGGAGACCATGGCTGGAGATTGCTGCTCAGGCACGGCCTGAGTTTGCATCTCAATGCACCACAATTTTCGATATAAAAAACCAACACTTGCAAGCAGAGTTGACTATGAAACTAAAATTGTTGCACTTCAGAAGGATAAATAAAACCTTCAAAGGCAACAGCTGTTGAATATCACAGGAATACTCCGAGGCTTTAATTGTTGCGCATTGAAACAGAAATTAGCATAATAGCTATTTATTGAAAAACAGATGGTAGGTAACTATGTGCACTTAGATTGTGTTAGCACTACTTAAAGTAATACTTTTATCGCTTCCTCAATCCCGGTAGGTACGGAGTTGTTTTTTATAAAATACACATTAAATGTTGCATCCTCTCCCTGGCCCACGCACTCACATTCCTGTGCTCCCGCACGGCCTCCCCTGCCTTTCACCGGAGCACACCACAGCCAGATCTTCACGGGGACGCTTTCTCAGTAGCTCGGTTAACCAAAATTATTATCTGTGAAATCTGAACGAGCATTTTGATGCAATTACAGCTCGAGTCTGCTCTCTCTGTAGGAATGCAGATGAGCTGTGCAAAGAGCTCGCTCCTGAGACAGGATTCCAAATCAAACCATGGATTTGCCGTGTGGTTTTTGCTTTGAATGCTTTCTACAATCACCAGAAAAAGTAAAAGGAACAGAAATAAGGCACAATTTTATGTGGTTTACATAGTTTCCCAAAGCAAAACAGGAAGCTCTATGCAAAGGGAAACCTGCTCTCGCATGCCAGAAAATCTCTCCAATCCCTGATTTATGCTGCTTCATTTGTCCCACCATGTGTTTGTGTTAAGCAGTCTTATTTCCAAGCCACTTTATATTTCTTTGCAGAGGTATTTCCTATAAATGAAAAGCATAACCTGACCATAGGGAAGAGGCACTAAAGGTTTGACGAGATTCTCACCATTATTTCCTAAAATGAACCAGGCTAAGGATACCAGTAGAAAAGAAGTATTTTCTTAACTTTACTCCTGGGAGTTTCTAGAATTTCCTCTCACATTTCTGAACTTTTCATTTTCCATTACATCTTCAACTCTTTGGAATAAAGACATTAAAGGTAGTTTGTCAGAAGAACATAAAAGCAGCCCAAAAAACTTAGAGGGAAAATATAATTTTCAAAAGTATATTATGCTTTCCTAATCCCAGAAACAACCTGTACTCTCCAAACTTGACTCGTTCTCTTCTTTCCCCTTCCAAATCTCCCAGGTTTTCTTCATTTCCATTTCCAGTGACCATCTGGGCCTTCAAGCTAGTGTGACCCTCAATTCCACACACCAGCTGCAACCCCCACTTCTGCCTTTTGATCTCCCTAGGTTCAAAGAATATGGAACTCCTGCAGCGGATGTGCAGCAGGGAGACCTTCCTCAGCACCATGAATGCGATGAGGAGGACTTGTATTTTTCCTCTCCTAACACAAGCGGTGTTTACTAGCATGGATGGGACACCGACTGCATTCCCTGTTCCCAGAGCTCTGCTGGAGGTAACAGAATGTACCAGGGCAGCGAGTCTCTCCAGAGAAATAAGAGCAAGTTCAGCCATCCCTGAGTAACACAGGGCTTGCTCTGAGGAAAAATGCCATCCCTATTAATCCCTACTCGGAAAGCGAAAGGAACCCGGAGTCTGCCCTCACTCCCCAAGTATGCAGAACGTCACTGCTGGAGCACAGCACCGGGCTGAGCTCTCCCTGCCCTTCCCCACGGCTTTGCCTCAGAAACGCTCGCACGGCTCCACACGGCGATTCCACTCAGCCTCTGAAATCCTGTCCCTCCTCGTTCCCCTTCCCATTCCCACCCCCCTCCGGCCGTGCCTCCCGGTGATCCATCCCCACATCCGCAGCTCCAGGCCGGTCCCAGGAGCCTCCCCTGCCCAAGGGCACACGGACACGAGTCACTGCCCTGGCCAAGGGGACACGGACACGAGTCACTGCTATGGGGCCACGTCCCCAGCCCGAGGGCACAGCCAGGGCCAGGGAATGAACATCCATCCCCATCCCTCAGGAAGGCAGCTCGGGCATTCCTCGCTGCTCCACGACCTGCGTGCCTCAGCCTTGAACTGATCCGTTAAGATGACAGCTGGAGGAAAGACAAGATCTCCAAGACATCCAAGGAGACATTTATGGAGAAATGCCGGGTGTAACGTGCCCAGTCTCCCCAGGCCCCGAGCTCTGCTTCCAATCAGCTGGGCTCTGCTGCGGAACAAGAACTGGTGATATTTCCGTCTCAGCTGTATGCTGACCTAACCAAGTCAACATTTGGGTTTCCATCAGCTAAAATTTGAGTCTACCCTTCTGCGTAAAAATTAAGAATTGTGCTTATTTTTCCTGAGTTCACACTTGCTTTTAGTCCTCTATCACTACCTGTAGCCCCCAGGCTCCTTTTTTCATGTCTTTTTTTCCCACCTAATGGTTATAGAAATAACAATTTTCATCAGAAAATCTTCTTTTCCTTAACTTACTTGTAATGCTATATTGTGAGAAAACAAGATTTGGATTTAAGTAAGGGATACAGGAAATATTTGCAGAGCAGTTTCCGGTGTTAAATACACATCATGTGCCCCACACAAAATAGCCAAAGGTTGTACATGTGAACTACACTAATTCCATTATACATGGAATGTATTTGATAAGTCCTCTTCATGTTTCTGTTTGAAAATAGGAAAAGATGTGAATAAATTTTTTTTCTAGATTATACACACTTTCAAACTAATGTTTTAAAGCTTATTTTACTACTTGTTTTTCTACCTCCCTGCTGGAATTCATTATATTTTACACAGGAACAAACTACAAAATTGACTTTTCAATTTGTGCACTTAAAAACTTGCTGCAGCAAAAGCAGAAGGACACAAAAAACCTGAACCCCAACCAACAATCCCCAAAAATACAAAAGTAACAGTTAGCAGCAGGCAACCCCAAATTTAATATTGCTGGCAGGTTTTCTGAGTAGCAATGTTAAGCAAAGGTCCCTTCCAATCCAAACCAGAACATGATCCTGTAGGTCTTTCCAGACATGACTTTCAGCTTGTGATTTTTATCAATTAGAAAATAAATTTTAGCTTACAAGGTTTTTACACTTCAGAAACAGAGGGTGAGGCTTGAGCAATAACCAGCATCAGTGTAAAAATGGTTATGGTCAGACTTGATGCTTTTAAATAAAATACTTGGAAAAATATTTTTAAAAGAAAAGACACTCAGTTTTGCAACAGCTTTTGGAAATAAAAACCTCCTAAAAATGCATCTTAAGTTGAGGTACAAAGAACAGTGTAAATGAACTATCTTTTTATAAGTGTTACCGTGAGAACCTTTTCCCTCATATACTCGTCTTTTTGGAGAGGCCAGGAGCCTTCCAAAACCACAGGCACAGAATAAAAACGCACAACAGACTTCAAAGACAAAACACGCATATTTTTGTCATTTTGTTTGTTCTTTACTCCCCACAAAACATGCCAAAATACTTTGTGCTCTTCTGTAAGCAAATGTTTACTGGAGTTTGCTGCTACTTGAACGGAAGCAAAAGCAAAGTAACAGTTTTGTGTTGAGTTCCGCCAGCAAAGGGCCTGAGCTGGAGGCAGCAGAATGTCAAGCAGGTTTTAAAATCTATTTTTGTCCTCTGAGGAAGCCAGCAGAGGGAGCTGGCTGGGACCCGGTCCGGAATCTTCACCCAGGGGCTGCTTTTTCAATTAAGAAAAGGATCCGAGATCACACAGGCTAAAAATAAAACTTTAGGGGAAAAAATCAACCACATGTAATAATAAACATATTAGGAGAGAGCAGGTTTGAAGTGGGGACGGTGTAAGTGCTCCTTTTAAAATAAAACCCTCCACATTAAACAGCTTTGAAAGCAGAGAAACTTCCTTGAAAAATAATCTGGTCAAATGTGTGCTCCCTTGGGAAAGGCTCCGGAAGATCCCTGAAAATCCTGATGTCCATTACTTCTGCTGAACAGATACTTGCCCCAAACAGGTCCTGAAACCTCAGCGTCGGAAAACAACCCCTTCTCCTTCCCCATCCCTGCCTTTCCAAGCAGGGACTGCTATCTGCCTGTCCAAGCAGATGCTCCTTCAGATGGGGACAGAAAAACAATTTCTTCAGCAGCACATTCTTATTTATAATAATGTTTTTATTTACTCCTGTTTATAAACAGAAGATATTACAGGGGAAAAATAAAGAGGAAGACACAACATGGCATTGGGAATGGAAAAAACAAATTACTGAGGACTGGAGAGCTGTTCTGAAATAGAGGAGTCCTTGGAATTCCGCACAGTAATAAACTAAACTACAGGATTTTACAGACTGAGGCTACCAAGTACTCAGTTTTTCTCATGATCTTTAAGGCTCAACATATATACAGCAACTATTAATTTAAAGCCAGTCCTGCTCTGTAAGATCTCTCCTGTAAGAATCTCTCCTGCGAGAGTTACTGCAAACAAGAACCCAAGTGAGCAGGATTCCCTTGGGGATGTGCAGGCTCCCAGAGGAATACCCAGGAATAGAAAGTTGTGATTTAACTTTCTATTCAATCAAAAAAAGTGCTGCAACTTCTGAGTCCTCTGCACTTGGGACTCCTTCTAAAGAGCACTTACATAGAATTTGAGCCAAATGACCACATTTGACCACTACAAAAGAATTCCCCTTCCCAGGCATCCGCTGCGCTCACTGCTGGAGCTCTTTCCCATATCCATATTTCAGCAGGAGCCATCTCCCTCACCGCTGGTTCTGCAATGCAAATGCAATATGTTGTTCACTTTACAGGCCGTTGCCATGGATATTAATGTGATGTCATAAATTGTTACATCTTCATTGCAGAAACAAAATGAAAGGGCTTGGAAGCAGAAGAATAAGAACTCATCTAACCAAGCATATTTAAGAATAAGCAACTGTTGTGCAAATCACGAAGAAAAAAGAGGCACATAAATGTGTATTTTAATTTAGCGTTGTTGACTGTTTCTCTATGTAAGTGCTTCCTAAAGATTCCAAATTCTCAACTGAATTTTTTACTGGACTGTTACCTGCACAGTGGGACCTCCTGAGCAACAGACAGAACAGCACTTCTGAAACTCAGTTTTTCACCATGATTGGAAATGTATTCTTCTGTTGGAAACATCAGCTTCTTAACTCTACTTTAAATTATCAGGCAGAGGCAAACCATCCCAGCAATGCCAACATGCCTTGCCCGTGCTTTTTCCTTTCATTCCAGATACTTTTTGACTGACCAATTTCATTCATGTCATATGGGCCATAGCAAGTACTTAATTTTTGAAAAATCAGGGTTGTGGGTTGCCCTTAAAAGTTATTACCAAAAGTATTCCTGAAGTTTTCCTCTCCAAGGACTCCATGAATCAAGAGTAGCAAAATGTTCCTTTGCCTTATTTAAACAGTAGCTAAGATCACAACAAGTTAATCTACTTTATCTGTAAATATACACACAGAGAAAAGAATGATTTAGCTTAGAGAAAAGCAGAATACAGTACAAAGCACACCCAGTGTTCACAGTCACAGAGGATTTCCCTCATTTTCAATTAGTCAGACTGTCTGGTTTAATCTTTTTCCCAAACAGTTTAGCTTTGCTGAGAGTGGATTTAACTAAGTCGGAAGACACACAGCGAGTGGGGAATGAATGGGCACCTCTGCCTGCCCAGAGCTGCTGACCTGCCAAGGAATAACTGCCTGGGAACAGGGATAAACACATCCCCACTCCCCTCCACTGGCACCAAACGGGCACCCAGAGGTGGAGCAGCCCTTGGCCAAGGAGAGTCCTGGTGCTGTCTGACCCTCTCACACCGTGCTGCCAGGATACCCAGGCACTCCTCAGCTCCCGAGCACTGCCTTTGGCAGCTCCAACAGGAAAAAAACCCTCACACCTGGCTCTCATTTCTGGGGTCCTGTGGCACCTCTAAGTCTACCGTTCAGAGGTGAGGTAGTCATGCACTTACAGTCGTGAGGGGTTCCCGCCCTTCCCAAACTCCCTGGAGCCGCATAAGGAATGGGAGAGATCCACTCCCTTCCATTGAAACAGAGCATCCCACACTCACACAGTTCAGACAACAGAACAGATCTCATCTGCAGCAACTCAAGAGTACCTTTCCTGGCCTTGTCTGTGGCTTCCATTTGTGCATTCCATCTAATCAGGACTCTTAACCTGTCCCTCCAAGTCTCTCACCCCTAACTCTCCATCATAATTGATTAAATACCTTTTGTTCCCACGACCCCACCCATTTAGAGGAGGAGGAATACTCATCAAAAGACATGCTCACTATTCCAATATCTCCAAGACTTAAAAGCCTACTGAATAGCTGAACAAATACAAAACAAGTTACTTGACATCTTTTTTAAAAAGGTGTTCTCTAATTGCAGCTTTACTAGTTTGGGAGATGTTCAACCTTCTTCACTTAACCTGTTTAACTCACTTGCTTATGAGAGCTCCTGCTGCCAGTGAAACACCCCGTGAATAGTCCCCGTCCCAGTTTAGCCCAGTCCCCCTCCCAGTTTAGCCCAGTCCCTCTCACCAGCTGCATTTCTTGGTGATGGCACCAGTCCCGCTGACTCCATGGCAGCTGCACTGGTGCATCAGGTGCTCTGGGACAATCTGAACAACTCGGGTGACACAGGGTCACCTGTACTCTGTGTTTCAAATCCAATTTTTAATTCAGGAGCTTAAAGGGCAAAACAGCCTCCAAATGACATCCCGTGGTCACCATCTATCCCTGCCTTTGGCAGTGGGAAACCATGCCCTATGTCCCGTCCCTCCGTCCCTTGTCCTGAGGCCCCCTCCAGCTCTCCTGGAGCCCTTTTAGCCCCTGGAAGATTGTTATAAGGTTTTCAGAGAAACCAAAGCTGCAGACCCCATTAATTGCTCACTTCTGAAATACTTTTTGACCGGAACATTTTAGTTCAATTCCCAGACCCAGTGGGTCCCTATTCTGGGGAGCCACTCAACACAGAAACTCTGCCATGGCCCCCTGCTCTAAACAGTTAAGCAATAGCTGCTATGTGAGCAGTAATACTGAGAATTTATTACCCTTGAAGGATTTGCCTCCTACAATCCTACAGACTGAAAGTCCAGGGTCAAAGGGCAATAGAAAGTCAACGAGCCCTACAGGGCAGCCTGAACACACCACAGCACCAGGCTGGAACACCACACAGTGGGGTCAGACAGGAGCAGGGGCAGCACAGGTGTTAGAGGAACACCTCTGGGATGCAACATGAAGGGCTTTCATCAAATTCCCCACCCAGAGCAATGCCTCTGAGCTGCATCCCACAGCTACCCACCCAAGAACAGTGCTCTGACACAGCACCCTGCAGCTTCTCTCTAAATCAGGAAGGTTCTGTGCATGTAGCTGAGTGGTTCACTACACAAAAGAACACAAAATGCTATTTCTAAAATAAAAATAATTATAAACTGATCTTTTATTTTATTAAAAAACCTAATTCTGTTTAAAAATGCAGCTATAAGAAGATTACAGCTCAGCCTACTTAATTTCCCCTAATATTTCAGTAAATAACAACCATCCATTTCTGCATCTCCACCGAAGCCCTTGGCTGTCATGCAGAAGGAGGCACCCAGAGAACTCTCCAGAGATTGAACAGGACTGTGGGGTGACGCTGTGAGCCCCAGCTCTCGGTGTGCCCTGGGCCAGAGCACGGCCTGGCAGCGCCATCGCTGCATGTCAGCCTCACCCCACACCCACCGGGGCCCGGCCTGCCCTGGGCACAGCCCCCCTTGGGCACAGCCTCCCCAGAACATTGGCACGGCCCCTCTGGACACCCCGGCAGGGATCCAGCACTTGCAGGCTCCTGAGCAGTGTGACAGGGAGTCCTCGGGATTGTTCCCCGGTGGGGCAAGGAGGGAGGGATCAGCTGCCAGGCTCTGCCAGCTGCCATTTGGAGCCTGCAATGGACATCGGCATTTTGCCTTTCTGTCAACAATTTTAGCGTCAAAAACCAAGCACACGCGTGGCTCCATCCCCACAGAGTGCCTGCAACAACCACGGTTGTCCCTCTTGGAACAGAAATAAGCTGATTTGCCATCGCTGAAACATCTTGCACTTCAGAACGCCTTCAGCCAAACCCAAATTCTCACCTACTTACCCCAGAAGCAGCAAAGCCAGACTTAATTGACTTTGTCACGCTAGGGATGTAAAAAGCAGCTCCTGACTACTGCAAACCATGGCTAAATACAAATCACAGCACTTGAGTTTCACTGCAAATTAACAGGGAAAAATCCCCCTGTGAAATCTCCTGGCACCCTGGCAGCCCCATCCAGCAGCTCCATCTCTCTAGGCCAAAGAATTTCACTCACTTGTAACACTTAAATATAATCCAACAGCAAATGAAGCTTCAGTTGAAGATTACTAAAACGCTGGGTTTGCTTACTTGTCCCCCCTCAAGTAGAATATAAACCAGCTGGAAAGATATCCTCTAGGAAATGTACTCCATTATATATTCTTCATCCTGATAAAAGTTGTTATCAAATACAACCAACAGATCAATGACTGATGCTACTGACAATTTATTTTCTTTTATGCTCCCCTTCTTGTTTATGTGATACCCCCATAGCCTGTAAGAGGCCTTTGCCTTCAAGCACAAAACATCACAATTACTCCAGACATTACTTTGCTGGCATAAAACCCCAGCTACAATGCATTTAAATTTCCACAAAACATGTCTGGTTGTTTAAAGAGGGTAGCAACAGGGAGATAATCCCAGTTTAATAACTCTGCATGTAATTGCTCTGAGCCACCATCTTAAGCTGTCTTACATAAAACCCATGCCCTGGGTCACTCCTTGTGCCCCTCACCTTGGGAGCACAGTTTGTGCTCCATCCCCACCACCAGTGTCCTGCACCTCCCTGAGCCTTTCACATAACCACAACAGAAATGGGCTCCCTTAAATTAACTCCCAGGATTGGCCCTGGATTTTGTACAAAGTGTCACATGAGAAATAAAATAAATCTTGATTTCGCATTTAATAGCTAATATCTATGTTCTGTGGTACTTTATTTTTATTTCATTGCAGCGTTAGCACACTAAAATTATCAACATGCAGCTTCTTTCTACCAAAATTACTAGAGAGGATTTAATGTGTAAAGTAACTGCACCATCTCTGTTTTAGTTAAAAATAGAAAAATAAAGGTCTCTACTGCTGGTATTTAACCTTTATCTCCAAAACTTAACCTTTCAGCCATAACAGTGGTGGGTTTTACTTGGGCTATCAGAAAGGAATAGAAGTCAGATCAGTGGGGGTAATTCTGGAAAATTATTGAGTTTTTTCATTTATGCAAAATAAAATCAATCAGGTTATGAAAACCTACAAGAAACTTAGAAGAAAATGCCTGAAGTTCCTATGTTCAAGGAAGAGAAATAATTTCGCCAAGCATGAGAATCTTTTCCAAAACAGACCAGTAAGAGACAGACAAATTATTTAACCAGTCCTTCACTTCCACTGGGATATGTTTTGGCAAGAGATTCATACCGCAGTGGGAAAACATGTGTGATGAGCAGTGTTTTGCACCTAAAATTCTCCTCAATCCCAACAAATTCCCCATGAATTGTCAGCAAATCTGTAAGGCAATAGATCCCTGTTCTCACTGCTGTCACTTCTGCATTTCACAGAAGTGATCTGAATGTCTTTTCCTTGCCAAGACGTCCCCATTGGAATGCTGCATTTATTCCGCAGCTTAAATAAAATACACCATAATAAATTTCCTTTTGGTCTCTCTGTATTTGAAATGCACTTTCACGTGACAACGGGCACAAATTAGACCAGAAGACTTAGAAGTTCCTGCACTGTGGCCCTTGCTCAGATTCTGGCAGAACCGGGCAGCTTCTCCTGCCCCACCCTCCCCGAACCGTGGAGATGCTCATTTCCAAGAGCTGAGCAGCCCAGGCACCAGGGACTCCCTCCTGCAGCATCCCAGCCCCATGCTTATTTGTAAATAAGCTGATTTTGGTGAAAGTTACACAATCAAATACACACAAGCTTAGCTAAGAGGAAAAAACAAATTAACTTCTCATTTGGCTCCTTTTCAAACTCCAAATTAAGAAAGAAGTGGAAGTAACTGGCTTCATCCCACTGCTGTTTAATAAGCTCTCATTTTGGTGCTTCAAAGGAAGACAAGACTCTTGTATATATAAACGCAAATATATATGTACATACACACATATATATAATACTCTACACCACCCTTTAAAAACATTAAATAAATTCATTATTCTAGAAAACATTATGGACAGCATCACAGATGCTTGTAAATATGATGTTAAAGACAGTAATTAATGTATTAAGTACTCCTAAGGCTAGGGAACGATCCAAACTCTGAGATATACACATCAAACCAGCGCACACCAGAACCTTGTCACTGGAAAATGTTCATTTATTCCTGGCTGGCTCCCCAGCAGATACCAAGATACATCTGAATCCAAGCAAGAGAACGGGAAGGAGGAAACTCAGAATTTCAGATCTATCAAAATTGAAGTATTACCTCAATACAACAGCAGCATTTTCACTTTGGGAGCTCTACCAGAAGAGAGGAGCCACCCCGCAGTAACTGCTGCTCTTTGGTGTGGTGTTTGTATCCAAGAATCATCTTCCATGATGCTGCTGGTGAGCAACTACTGAAATCTCCAGACTTGGACATGCCTTAAAATCTACCAAACCCACTGGATACAGCAAAAACTGGGCAGCAGAAGCCAAACAGGGAATTGGACAGGGATGGTCAATGGAAAAAATAATTCTGCAAGGCAAGGCCAAGGCTGGTGTCCCTCTGCTCCCGAGGCACCTCTGCTCCTCAGGCAGTTCAGTTTCACTGAATCCCACGGCACCAGCACAAAGTGGTGTCACACAAAGTGGGAACAGCGAAACCAAAGGCACTTGTGATTCTATCTGCAAGGTACAGCTCTCATCAGCATCTCCCAGTTTAACTGAGGGCCATTTTTACAGCAAAATTACTCAGCAGAAAACGCCCAACGCAAATGTGAGAGGAAGGGCTCAGGGTGAGTGCACTGTCGGAGGGGCACATTTATCTCCTCATGACTGTTTGAGAGGGTTTGCTGTTCGTGGATAAGTTATTTATAGCTCATCTGGGCAGCATCCACATCTTTAATTCCATAGCAGCTTCCCTTGCCTTTTGAATTAAAAATTGAACTTTACTCCAACGGATTCTCAAGGGGAAAGCATTAAATGTGCCACATCCTGTTCTTTGTTTCAAAGCAGCAGTGTGAAATAATGTAAAGAGCTCACACAGCCCTGATGATTACTGCATATTTCATTACCACTCCAACACTCTTTGTCCCACTTAGAGCTGCCTACATGCCTTGGGCCATATGGAGCTGGTTAAGCAGGGCCTGTGATTACTACTTGGAAAAATCTACAACAATAATTCTCAGACAATTCTCAGCATTATGATTACTTAACTTCCATTTTTCTAAACGCAAAAAAGTAATCGACCATGTCTGAAACGTAAGGGAGCCCCAGTTTTTCAAAATTTATTAAAAGATGCAATTGATCATATAAATATGACACACAGCAAGTAACTGAGCAGAGATGCAATGGGCTGTATTTATTTTTGCCCATCATTTTGAGTAAGTTTGGGGGAAATGTACAACTTCAAAGTCAGAAATGAGTGATCTTTTACAGCCAACACACATGGCTGGCAGGTGACACACATTATTTTATTGTCTGTGCTGCCTAAAACTTCCAGACAGTTCAGTTTCACTGAATCGCTTTTGGGTCTGTAACAGGGCAAATGTTAAATCCATGGGTGAATTTGTGGCTAAAACAATTTCACCTGGAGCCTTACACAGAACTGCCCAGTGACTCCATCCCACAGCACAGAAAGTCTGAGCCCATCCCAGTGCCACCCCCGTGACTGCGCAGGCCCCAGACACAGCAGCATCTGCTCCTGCTCTGCAGACACGCCCCTCTGCCAGATCCTTTATTCCCACTGTCCAGATATATTTAATTAATTACATCATGGTTGTGCAGCATCCAGGAAACGGAGATGCTGTTAATAATGTAACCCCAGTTGACAATTCTATTTCAGTTTCCATGGACTCCTAAAGGCAATCATTCCATGGTGCTCATCCCCTGCGGGCTTGGAAAAGCTTTCCAGGGAAAGTTTCCAAAGGAGAGGCTTCCATGCTGCTCACACACACCTTGGCTAGAGAAAAAGCACATTTAGGGGCACCCGTCAGTAGGAGGAAGGTGGGCTGATCTTTCTGAGGGCTGGCTAATTCCATAAATGAATCCTGATCAATTCTCAGGGTACACTGAAACCACTCATCTTCCCTCTTTTCAAGGAGAGCCCAGTCAGGGAGGTTTGGGCTGGATATCGGGAAAAGGCCCTTCCATCCCTAATTATCCAATAACACTGGATTAATCATGAATTACATTGCCATGTCCAGTGGTTTAATACCTTCTAACTTCTACCAGCACATACTCTGCTCCACACCAGTTCCCTCACAGGGCTTCAGTGACATTCTGTTACTTCACGGCTTATTCTACTCCAAAGACTACAGTGGATACTGAAAAGCAAAAGTAAAGCATTTTATGCAGAAAAACAACACTTGCAGCATATGCAAAAGCCGGTCGCAGAGCAAGCCCAGAATTAGCTATACAGATATTTTTCCAAGTTTGACAGTTGAGCCTTCTGTGCTTGTCATGCATATGCCACATTAGAAAAATAATGTTCTTATGTAGTAGTGAACACATGTTTATTTAATGGCATCTGCCCAGAGGGATGAGATATTTGCTGGGAGCACTCACAGAACTGTTTCTCTCAACTCAAATCACGTTTGAAATATCTGGGTTAAAACCGATCTGGAATGGGTTGATTTCTGAAAAACAAGACCTTTTTAACTTTCAAGAATTCAAATGCAGGGTTTTTCTACACATAGCTTAATTTGCTATGCAGGAAAATATCGCCATCTGCAAAGAGGGAGAGCAAATCAAATAAAAGTATTTTAAATATTATAACATTTATAAACAGAAAATACGGTTTCAAAGAAAATACTAGGAAATTTTATTCTTTCTGTTCCCCACAAAACCACATTGTCTGTCCTGATCTATGTCTTTGGGCTACAGCCACAGGGAAACAGAAACTAATCCTTCAAATAAAAGCAGATTTGCTTGGGTTTGCCTCGCATTTGTGGGAGAGTTTTGTGCGGGTTTGGGTTTTTTCCTTTGGGTGGGGTTTGGTTTTTTTAATAAAGCAATGGAATATTTACAACTTAGAGTATTTGTTAAAGGAAATCATCCAAACACAGAAAAGACAGTTTTTGTACAAGACTCACTACCTTAAAAGATAAAAAAAAATACAGGAAACAATGGGTAAGGCTCTAAAAAGAAATTAAAATGAAAAAGCCTGTGTTCTTTCCTTCTCTTCTTCCCAAAGTGATGACTTCAGCTGAGTAACTCAGTATTTGTGCTTTGGCACCACCATCCATAAAGACCAGAGTGAGTTCATTCATCTTAAAAAGACACAAAAGAACTCCATCCTTTCCCATCCATGACTAACACACACGTGTAAGAGACTGCAGGCACTCAAAATGTGATGGCATCATTCAAAAAAATGAGGAACTAAAGGGATTTTGGTGTCAAACTCAGACTGAGATCTGACTGAAACACATGCCAGGGGTGCAGCAGTTCAGGGGACCTGCAGGAAGGGACAAAACACCACAACTGTTTCAACCTTTGCATGGAATGAAGATTAAAATAAGCCTCGAAGAGGAAAATTAGAAGATGTAGGTCTTCTTCCCTTTCTAATTTTTTTTTTTTTAAATCTGTTTATGCCAGAGTTCTTCGTGGGGCAGCCTGGCCTGGCAGGGCACAGGGGAGTTGCTGAGGCACATTTTGGGCACAGCAAGAAGCACCTGAGCCTCATTCTGAGTTTAACACTGCTGCACTGGAGGCTCTCAGGGTATTTGAAGGTCTGTAATTTCCCATCCATGGCAGGGCCCAGGCTGCACGTGGCTCCCTCAGCAGGGTGACACTCGCTCCCCAGCTCCCACAGCCTGACCCCTCTCAGATTCACCTTCCTCCCCTATTTCTCCCCCATTCTCACGTCCCCGCTTTTCCCTCAAACTTATTCCTCAGCTTCCATGAGGATCTGCCAGCACAGGGAGCTCTGGAGAGGTGCAGCCACCAACAGTGACAAAGATTGGGGCAGAAAAGCCCAGCTGGAGGCAGAGGAGAGGAACTGGTTCCTTTTTTTGGAAGCAGATCAGATTGAAATTCAGAGGATCCTGCAAACACAGCTGGAAGCATCTCCTCCTAGAGGCAAAAGCAGCCAAGCCTTCCAATAGCACTCAGAATATGAGCTGAGGGGGAAATAATCTAGAAATAGAGAATAAATTGCCTGATCAATTGGTGTTTAATCAGAATTTCTGCTGTATACATGAGTGTTCTTCAGGGCTCATATGCTGTAAACAACACGTCCCTGTCCAGAACATGGAAACGAGCTGCGCATGGAACACACAGAGCAATTACAAATAAATGTTGTGTTTCTGCAGTACCTAAAAGGCTTAAAAACAGCTCCCAGAATATCTGAAACATTGTAATTCTGCTTCAGTGGCAAAAAGCTGCAACACATAAATAACTGCTCTGCAGAGTATCCAGGCAGGCCTAAAAAGGACATTCTATGTTATGACACTTTTAGTGCTTTGGAAGAACAAACTTTGGATTTCTGCTGTTACAAGGACAAAATAAGTCAGGAGCCGTATCTCCCCCTTGCCTGTTTGCTCTACTTCCTCCTGGGAATGTGGCCAGAACTTCTGGAGAGCTGAAAGATCTCCATTGGTACAGGAATTTAGCAACAATTCTTTGTCCTTTTATCAATATTACAGTGAGGATTTGGGAGTTTCTGTCCACTTTGCACTATTTTCTATCTTTTTACTGCTAAGCTAATAATAAGTTGATGATGAGCTCCAAGATCCATCATGTATTTCAGCTGGATAGCTGAAACTGAGATGTTTGTCATCCATTAATTAATCTTTTGGAGGGTTTCAGGGATGAGAGCGAGAAACAATAAACCGCTGAATAAATGGGATTTAATTCCCTTCCCCTCTCATCTTCCATTACTCAGAGCACACTCAGTATGAGAAAGTCTATTTGACAAGAAGTATCAACATATTAAACACACACAAAAGCCATCCATCCTGCCAGTGCTTCCTGCAGCAGCAGCCACTAACCGTGATTAATTTACACTAATTTGGAGTTTAAAGAAAGACACTGATAAAATAATGTTTCTCCCACTATTAAAAATACGGAGAAAAATACACAGAAGGCAGCCAGCAATTCACAGTGTGCAAGTCAAAAGTAAATTTACAAAGACTAAACTCTGGGTGTTATCATTGCCACGATGCACCTGAGGACTGTCAGCATTCCAGGCACTGGCAGGGACATTTCACCAAGGTAATTCCATCCCACACCTGGGCCTCACCTCCCTCAGAGGCTTTTTGCTTTCTGAACCTTAAGAGAACAGTTCTAAAGGAAGGAGGACACTGAACTTCTCCTCTGTGCAGCCAAACACAACCATTTATGAAGACTGCACATTGTGGTTTTAATTTTTTACCTGCACTCAGTAGGTGCTGCTTAGTTTTTGTAGCTGTTCATTTTTTCATGTAATAAATAAAAAAAGATCTTAAATGTTTAAATAGTCTACTGTTTGTCTGGTTACTTATTGGCCAAAAAACAAAACATAACCTAAAATTATTCATTCTTCTTCTGTACCACTCTTCCATCCCAAGAACCAACCTGGTTTTGAGAAGAGAGATCATTCAGAAGCACTGCCCACACCCAAAGGCTTGGAGGAGCTGACACCATTAGCTGGGGTATATTCTCTTTCCTGGAGAGCAAAACTAGATGTTTTTATTTAACTGTGGCTTCCTTGCAGCTTGAAAGAGGAAAAATTGCATTATTAGTAAGATCTGAAGTTGTAATCCACACTGCACCACTAAAACACTGGAATCCTTATCAGCTCAGAAGCAAATCAGAACTTCCAGATAAACCTAACTCTTTAAGTCCATAATGACTTAGATGTGTCTTATCCTTCCACCTACACAATAAATTTAATTACTCAATGATTATCTGGTATTACAATGATTTGGGTGGTTGTCAGGCAGCAATTCCAAGTTCAATGACACCAAAATCTGCTGCCCCCTTCCAGCCAGCTGTACACCCAACGAGCAGTGTCAAAGCACTCCCAGGTGATGTTAAATCACAGCAAGAAAAATTGGCTCAGGTTTTATATCCTTACCCCTTCCCTGGGGCCACAGCTCCAACCTGTGTTTTATAAAGGCACAAGCTACTGAGATTAGTTAAAATCCACAGCTTATCTGTGTGTTAATTTGGGGGTTTGAGATATTTACTTTGTGTTTTCTCCTCTATCTCAACTCATTCAATTCTTTACAGCCATTAATCAGTGTAACAAGTGTCTGAAGCTATAGGAGAAACATTCCCTATGGATCTCATCTGAAGCTTACCTATGGAAAAGAGGTAAGTCAACAACCAGGAAATCACCACTGTCTTGTTCCAGCGCATCCAGAACTCCTCTAAGGCATCATTGCCCAAATTCAATTAATAGGCTGCCCTGAGGTTCCAAAAACACTTTATTCCAGTGGAGTTTCACAATGTGACAACAGAGCTACAATGAAAATCTGGACCCAGGAAACAAAGTTGGCACAGCAAACTGAAGCAGAGGGAAAGGAGGAGTGGTGTAAATGTAAATACTACAGGTGCTCCCTGAGTTCTGTGCTTCTGGAATGGGAACTCCACTCCACACACAACTCACAGTGAGATTGTTCTGGGAAGACAATCCACATGTTAAAAAAAAAGGGATTTTTTTTTTAATTAGCATCTAATAATTCTGCAGGTTCCAGAACTGTTTGTAGCTGCAAAGTGAATTTTTTACTCTTACCTCATTCTACGGCAAGCTGAAGTCCAATGCACTGTGTCTGTATAAAGTATGATGAGTTTCTAACCTTTAATAATTTATATGCATGTTATCAATAATAATATTTTCAAACACACAGTTGCTCCAACAGCTTTAGGATAACACAACATTGGAAACACAGCCCTCCCTCCACAGGAGTTCTCACAGGAGCTGAATAACAACCAAATCCAACATTTCTTTAGTTATAAATCTCGTGCTTTACCCCACAAACCACTCCAGCTTTCCCCAAGGCACAGAGGGATATTCAAGTAACAAAGGATTTAACAAAAGCTCTCCTAAGCTGTTTTATCTATTTATCATAGCAAGAGGGATCCAGACCTGAGTCTGGCTGGGTGGGGATGTTCTGCCTCTTGGAATCAGCCCTGGCACCACCTGCACAAGGTTTTATTCCCAGAGCAGGAGACCACGACTGGATGCTGAGCTGAAATCAAACAGCACTTCAGGTCACAGCTCCAAGTTTCCTTCCACACAACAAATGATCTGAACGCATTCTGAGGTTTTCTTATGGCTCCATTCCAGTTAATTGGGATCGTGGCTCCAGCTTGCCTGGCCCTCTGATACTTTCTCTGCTCCCTAAAACCACCAGGGGCATTCCTGCAGTGTTACCTCCAGGAAACCTTTCTTTCACCTTGCCTGGTGCATCTCTTGCTCAGCCTTTCCAAAATCCTTATCTATTGACAAACTGGATCTACAGCCATCCTGAACATAAACATGGTTCTATTTAACCTTGACCTCCCTTAAACTTGGGGGTTGCACGACATAAACCCAGCCCCTCTCCTTACCTTAATTTCTCTTTAAGGACAAACTAATTGCTCCTTAATTTCAGTAACTTTTCCTCCCACAGATGTGTGCCAAGCAATCCACTGGAGCTACCAAACCACTTTTCCTTGGACACTGCACAATCTGTCTGCAAACAAGGAACAACCAGTTCTGCCCCACAGAAATGGGTGAAAATATCCAGCACAAGAAAGCCAGGACTTGGCTGTGCATTGAAAAGATTTATGGTTGTGCTCTCACAACTGAATGTAGACTTGACAGGATGAATTTGCCTTTAAAGATAAGACAGGTTAAAGTCCCATTTCTGCCTAATTAGCAACTTCCCCAAGAGCAGAAGCTAATTTCAGAGTAGAAAATCCCATGAAGGACCTTTACGCGATGATAGTTCAGAGGAAATCTTTTCCTGAAAGAGGAAGCAGATAATATAGCTTGATTTTATCTCACAAATTATTTGCTCCCGCTTACCAACTTCCTGTAATTTTCTGATGTGTAATTCCAAGGTGGAAAACAAACGGAACCCAGGATCTCACACCAACTCACCAGCACAACAGCACACTAAGCCTCATTAACAATAAGGGCCGCTCAAAGTATCTTTCTTATTTAAAAAGTTTATTAGAAATCACAGAACATCCTGATGTTTAAATTCCAGAAGGGAGGAAGAAGGCAGCAGGGAATTAAGGCACCAACAGCATCCATTCTCCAGGGAGGAAAGGAGATCTGGCACAGCACACAAATCCCTGCCAGGCAGTGACCAGGTAACATCCCCCAGACTCGCTCAGGCATTTACAGTTCTGAGGTTTGGCTTGGAATTTTGATGTCTTTTGTATAACCCAGCGTAAAAACCTCTTTTTGTTCAATTTACATCATCCTGAGTCCTGAGTGCCGTACTGCAGGGAATTACAGTTCTAAATTCCACCAGAAAGAACATTAAAAAGGAAGAAAACAAGAGTGAAAGGACAGAGGGATGACAAACTCTGTACTCCTCCTTCCAGGCTGTATTATGGAATGGGAACAATGTTTTTGGGATATAAAAAGGGTCAGAGCACAATGCATCACCACCAGTGAATGTTCCAAAAGCTCTAAATAGCAAACTGGGTGTCTCAGCTCAGAGAACTTTAATTTAGTTGAGATTCAAATACTCCAGGAAAAATGTCCCTGCCTCAGAAAACAAGTGAAATAAAAGGGGGAAGATCCACACAGTGACACAGAGGGCACCTGGCAGGGAAATTCTATTCCTAAAGTTCATTTGCTTCTTGTGTTTAATCTCTTGACAGCAATCTTGTACCAAACCAGAGCAGCTTTTTCCCACAGCCCAGGTCGGCATCCACAGCTCTTGTGGGCCACGACACTCCTCAACTGAGGTGGTGGCCTCCAGAAAGCAAAGGAATCACAGTAAAATTTGGCCCAGAACCCTCCTGAAGCCATGGCCTGTAACCAAATCAAAAGTTAGCTAACACTGCTCACACAAGTCTGGAGCATGTCCAGGGATGAAGATTCCATCATCCCTCTGGACAAGTTGTTCCAGTGTTTGAACATCCTCCTTGGAAAGAAATATTCTGATCCAAACTGGAAATTTCTGCCCATTGAGGTAACTTTTTATGTTGTTTTTCATTTTCCTTGAGCGCATCCAGAGCAAGAACCTGCTTCCCCTGCCTGCTGCCCCTCCAGCCTGCCAACCTGAGGGGTTCCCATGGAACCCAGGTGGTGCCTAAGAGTAAGGAATAAGCCATTCCCACAGCAGCAGGGAATTCTCCACAGGAGAACTGCCAGTGATCCATATTCAGGTCCTTGCCCACCAGGAGCCCAGATCCTTTCCTACAAAAGCAGCTTTGTTGTCCCCAGGCTACAAGTGGTCCTCAGTGCAGGATTTTATTCCATCTCAGGTGCAACATCTGGCATCAAAGCCAGGAGTGACTCTGGAGAAGTGTGTTGCTAACCCAGAATTCCAACTGGACTCTGAACCACTCCCTCTGAGCCCCGCAGCTCAGCCTGTGCTCCACACCAAAGACCAAAACCACCCCAAAAGCCCTGTTTGTCCAAAGTCAAGTCCAGAAGACAGCAGCGAACTCAGAAAATTCCAAGATCTCCATGTCCTGTCGCCCCTTGAAAGCTTTCTGGCTTTTTAAACCAGCCCAGGCCAAAATTGTCCAGCAAGAACAAAATAATCAATTTAAAAGATGCAAACATATTTGGTACCATGCTCCTGCACTGAACAGATCTCCTTCCACCATACAGCAAGTTATGTATGCTAATATATGCTAACTAGGCAAGCTAATCCTCTGAGCTGAAAACCTGTTTCAAGAGGAGGTAAACTTCAAAACATTTCTCAAAAAAGCTTCCACTGAAATTCATATTCATTACCTTGCAGGCATGTACCACAGCTTGGTACATTTGCAATTGGGCTCCCCAGAAACCTGGACCAAGTGCATCTGTTTGTCCAGAACTCACAGACAAGATGGACTTGTGGAAGAAAAATCCTCTTCTCTTTAAAGAAGAAATGAGACCACTCCAAAAATATTAACCACTGCCATTCTCCCTTGTTGTAGAAAGTCGGGAAGCTGTGCATGGTGATTCTCCCAAGATTATTTTCTAAACCAACACCCCATAAATGTAAGGAATCTGTACCATGACTTCATTAATAGGTGGCACATCACACAAGTGATGTTCTGCTCTGAGTGACACAATATTTACTGGATCACTGCAGAGGCTGCTCCCTAAGGAAGCAGCTGTAGGAAATCCATCTCCGTGAGCAGTGTTAACATTCTGTGCTCCAGGAGAAGCAAAGGGAATGCTGTGGCAGAGTCCAGTGGGTGACCATGCCTGTGTGTGTGTTCCCAATCCCTCATTTCCATGGATACACAGGGAGCTGCACAGGCACATGGCAGAGGAGGCCTTGGAATCGCACAGGTTGTGCAGAAATGAGGAACTGTCACATAAAATCTGGAATCTGTTACCGATCCAACTGTTCCACTTAATCAAAAGCAAAGAGACTTCTAAGAGCTCTCTTGCTACTTCTGACAGCCAATTTCCCAAAGAAAGAGCAACTGTGCTAACAGATCTTAATAATTCACAGGGCCTGGAGAGCTTTTGCTTAAAAAAACCAGGAGGAAGGGAGGAAGGGAAGCTTTTCTTTTTGACAAAAACCAGCAAATGGCCTCTTGAAAACAGCAAGAAAAGAGTCTGCCCTGCCTACATGGAGTCTGCAGAGGAGAGGGAGCCAGAGCAGCGCCACATTCCTCATTCATTCCCTGGATTTAATGGCTTTTTCATGCCTGGAATGATGAACAACACGGCTGTCTCCAGTGGATTACCTGTCACACAAAGTGCTTACCTCCAGGACTACACCCTCTCTGCTGCTGCTGCAGCCTTTTATGGATGGTATTGTTCAGTGTATGACCTTGTTAGAAATGATTAAAAGAACAACTCCTACCACAGCCGATTCATCTGAATTTAAGCAAAAAACCCAACTCTGGCAAGAGATTTATTTTCTCTCAACAGCAGGAATGGTACATGCTATAACTTCTGTAGATTATGGGAAAGCCCTCCCAGAACGAGTAACAAGCATTGCCTAATTCTTGAAAGAATAACCAATAAAAACGGCTCAAATAGAAAACGATTGAATATCACCCGTCAGCTAATATAACAAAAAGCTTCCAGGCTCTGACAAACTGAAACTTGCAGAGGAATTTTTCTATAAAATGAACTAAATTTTATTATCGAACAGTAGAAAATTTCTGAAGATATTTGCAATACAGTACACAGCTCTGAAGAAGTGTTCAACTTTATTCCTCCTTATATCAAAACCAGATGTTGCTGCAGAGGGAAAGGAAAGCCTAACTCGGGAGAGAAAAAAATCCACAGGATCTATAAAAAACCCATAGGTATGGAAGTGGTGTTTGACAGGGAAGGTAAAGCAGCTGTGCACAGCCACTGAGAATTCCCCAAGCACTTTGATAAGATCATTTCATTGGAAAGGGATTTTTCTATTCCAAACACCCTTCAAAAGGCACAAGTGCCACTGCTGGCTGAGCTGTGGCCCTGCAAGCCAGGCACAAGTGGCAGAGGTCTCTGTCCTCAGGTGCCTCTCAGCCCCTCTCCGCAAGGAAGGAGCTCCCGGATCCGGCCTCCCGACAGGAAACGGTTCCAGGCAGCAGATGCTGGCTGGGACAAAGCCCATTCCCTGCCAGGAATAACTCCGAAACACTTCAAACAATAACATTTTTACTTTTTTGAGCAATGCCCAAAGAAAAATAAGTACAAAGAGGCCTGGAAATGCTGACGTGTTTATAGCACAGAATAAGCTACAACACAACCAAACCAAGAGTGGTCACCAAAGTCTCCTTTCTCACAAAAAGGAGCTGTAAAGTTTTGGAAAAAAAGCAAAAATAATAGGGTAAAAGAGCTTCATTAAAAAATCCACATAGAAAAAATTATTTTCTCAGCTGTCTTATGAAGGAAGAATAAGAGCAAAATAATAACAGCAGCATGATAAATGAGGAATCTAAGACTGGCTGAAAGTCCATTTTATAGATTAGTGGTAAATGTTTTGTTTGCTTGATTTCTCCCTTGATTTAAAAGCAGAAACATGCCACTGTTCATTTTCTGGCATTTCTGTTCATTTTGTTTTCTTTTACTTTGGAGAAAGATAAGGCCTTTGTTGCCAAGCCCATAAATCATGAATGACTACATGAATGCCTTCAGGGTCTCCTGTTGTCCACAGGCACGCCAAGCATCTCCTCTGTAAGGACACAGGCAGAAAAGGTGGCAGGGAGGTTACACAAGGGAAGGAATCAGGAATTCACCCCAAACCTGCCTGCTACAGCTTTCCCCCAAAGAGCAGCACAGCACCACAGCTAAAATAGCAGAAATAATCGTCATCAGTCCTACAGGACAGTTGAAGCAAATTAGTTTGATGTCCATATTAAAATGTCATAAGTTAAGCTCAGAATCTGCAGAATTCAGTGGAATTGATGTAGGATATCTCAGAATGGAAAAGCCTTCCAATTTTCATTAGCATTGTGACGCCAGAGTCTGAATTTCACAGACTTCACAGTGCTGAACATGGAGTTTGAAACTTTCAAGGAGGAAATATTTAAACCAAGACTTAATAGACTTAAGAAAGCATGGAGTGCAGAGTGTGCGTTACGTTGCACGCTCTCTGTGCTGGGGGAATTCAGAACTGAGATTCCGGGGCTCGCTGCAGCAGCAATGCAGCCACTGGCACCCAGAACCATCAGGCACTGCCCACGAGAGGTGGATGAGCTTTGATCCTCCAGCTCTGTGGAGCTGCCAGCCTTGCCAAGGCTTTGTAAGGGAGCACAAGGTGCCCTTTCCATGAGTTCAGACTTGGGATCCCAGGATGGGCAGCAGCAAACAGCAAAGGACCAGCATTTCAACTCCTTGACAAGGCTCTGCTGCAGGCACAGGGAAGGGAAAAATTTTGTGCACAGAATCCCAAAGCAAGGCTGACAGTTCCATCCTGTACAATTAACCAATTAATTGATCTGTGATTTTCACGAAACTGCACACAAACCATCCCTTGCAGGACACGCACTTTCATACACTTCTACTCCATCTTTCCTGAAAACAAGAGAGGTATTTCGTATTTTCATACTCCTTTGGAGTTCATATTTTGTTAATAACAAAACTAGTTGTGAAACTTGAAAGTGTGAGCTAAAGCAGAAGTGAAACAGCTTCCAAAAGAAAGGTGTTCCTGTGGGAATGGCAGGGCTGCCAATGCCTGCCCATTCCCACTCAGTCAATTCACAGCAGTGTGCAAATCCAGTCTCTAAGTCAATATCATCCAAGAGCAGAGTTTGGTTGCTGCACCGATGGAAAGGCTCTTTTTCAGGCTTTTCTTTAAAAGAAAATTATTACTGTGCAACAATTCATCTGGTGCACTAAGCAACACCCGCTATACAGAATTCACATTAAAAATTAAATAATTATACTGCGCATTCTTATTATTAAAATAAATGTTTGGATAATTTCTAAAAAAAATTAACAGACTTCAGATATTCACTGCAATTCACAGGCAACTGCTTGCTCTGGACACCATTCATAATTCAGCTTGAACTTATTCTCAACTGCTTCCTGTGGAGCTCTGTCCAAAACCTGCTGCACAATGCAATGTGGGTGTTTTTCCAACACACACCAATTTTTCCAAACACACCTTCCACTAGTCCAGGCTGTTGTGACTATGTTAGTAAAGTGTATTTTTCAAAGAACCAAACAGAGAGTCTGTAAACAGAGGCTCATAAATAGAAGCAGCAGCACAGGTGATCATTGACTTCTGACATCACAGAAATGATCACTCTTTTCCACAAAAAAAAAAAAAAAAAAAAAAAAAAAAAGTAATGCTTGCAATAACAAAAGGCCACGAATTAAAGCTCATTCTCACCATTCAAGTAAAAGCATTAAAAATATGTACAGGGGGCTCAAGAGCACTTGGATATCTTTCTAGCCCTCACAATTCCTGACCCAGCCAGTGCCAATGTCTGAAAGTCCCCAAAGCACTGGGGTTTATCCTCAGCTTCACCTCAGCCCCCTCTCCAGAGCACTGAGCACAACTACTGTGAGAGCAGCAAATTTGATTTAACAGCACCAACTGACCTATAATGCCATTAATAACAACAGTCAGTCTAATAAAACACTTAATGCCTCCAAACTCTCACATTTTGAGCCCATAAAGGCAGGAGAAAGGCAGATAATTAAACAGCTTTCCTATAAAACCCAGCCCCATCTGGCTGCAGCTCATTTTCCCAACTACAGGATCATCAAGCACAAGACTCGACTTTTCACAAGGATAAAGGTAATGGAAAACTGGTTTTGTTGCCCGTGAGCCTTGCAAAAAGGCACTGCCATCCATATGGATACCTGTGCTGGATTCCAGCTCAGCCTGAGCTACAGGTGTGCAATATCCCGAGCTGCAGGAGGGGCAGCTTGCAGGGGAGCAGTTATTACTTTTTTGGGGCTTTTCAAAAAGCATCCATAAAGGAGGAATTTTTGCTTCTTATGTTTCCCAAATCCATGCCTGCATTATTTGATCACAAACAAATCCAACAAAACCTACTCACCGTATGCTTTTAACAGCTCATTTTAGCCTGATTTACATTTTAAAGAGTCCACCTACACATGACCATCTCTGCTAACTCTGAAAGATGATCCAACTGTTTCCATCAAGTCTGTGCCTGTTCAAACTCTTCTTTTCAATTTTAACACCGAACAACACTTAAAAATTCCTAGTAAATTATATCACTGTGTTTATTCCAGGCGAGCCACTCCAATTTTTTCAACGAGGGGAAGAGCTTGAGAATTTCAAATATTCTGAAGCCTATTCTGGCTGAGAATAGGTTTAAATGGGATATTGGGAAGGGATTGCTCCCTGTGAGGTGGGGAGGCCCTGGCACAGGGTGCCCAGAGAAGCTGTGGCTGCCCCTGGATTCCTGGAAGTGCCCAAGGCCAGGTTGGACAGGGCTTGGAGCACCCTGGGATAGTGGAGGGTGCCCATTGCAAGAATATATTGAAAAGTGATTAGGGATTAGAAGCACAAAGCATTCCAGTTTTGGAAGTTAAGAGAGGGTCAAACCCAACATGTTACACTTTTGCACTTTTTACCCAAATGTGAGTAACGCAAAGTAGAAAAAATGCAATAATTGAGTACATGGCCTCTCCTGCAAACTTAGAGTGAAAGTAACACTGTGCTCATCTTCGTCTCCAGGATTTAATCTTTTTTTTTTTTTTTGCAGTGAAATAACAGCAGCAGAATTTCAAGTTTCAAAGTATGATGACAGGGATCTCAGAACATACAGACATTGCTCTCAGGGCCAGGAATGCAATTAGCCATGCTTAAAATCCTTAAGAAATGCTTATCAGACAAGATGAATTGCAATAAATACAAGGACACAGCTCCCAGGGGACGGTATTGCCAAGGCTGCACTAGAAGGGTTATTCCATGTAACTCCAAGGGCAGTTTACCTAATGAATCCACACCTCAGCCAGCTGGCCTTGAACTTGTCAGTCTTCTTGGGTTGCCATCTCAGTAAAACTGGATTTGCTTTACAGGAAAATCCTCCTTTTTTTTCTTAAAATGCAGCTCTGGGACAGCAAAAAATTAAGAAGACAAAGTCTACTGTGTAAGGGTGTGGTAGGGGAGAGCAGGATGGATCCACCCTTCTGGAAGCTGCAGGAATTCTAGAGGCTGCTTTGGAGCAGCTGAAGGCTGGAATGTAAATGCTGTGATCAACACGAAGTTAAAGAGCACAGGAGGAGGGCTGGGTGTAAAATTAGTGTATTAAAAACAAATAATGAGTTTTATCTCAGTCTCCTTTAGGACAGAACACACAGAGGGTATTTCCAGAGGTCCCCAGGGAAGTCGGAGCAGGTGCCTTCCCTGAGTGACTTCCCCAGTGAGGGATTCACCTCAGCACCACCACGTTTCTGAAACCAGTCTGTGTTCAGGAACATTGATGGCTCTTCAAACCACTGCCCACTTTACCAAGAATGTCCTGCCTGGAAAGCCTGGGCAAAGCCTGGGCAAAGCCTGGTACCCTCAGCATCACGAGGCTTCTGGCACGGAGGCCAAACACACTCAAATATGGAGTAAACTAAGCTCAGCATTAGTGTCACCACTGCCAGCATCAGTCCATAAAAAGCTTCACTTATAAAGTGTGATTTCAGCTGGAATTGTCCCTCCAGGAGCAGCACTCAGTGGCCCAGCACTGGCCCAGCCATGCCGGGCTCAGGGCACAATGGGCACAGGGAAGATGCTCCTGGACAAACCCCCCCAAAACGTCACTGAGCATCTTCAAAGCGTCCGAGGGTTTGCAAATTCCTGAGAAATGCACTAGAGGACTAGAGGAAGACACAATTATTTCTCATTTTCACAGTCCAAGTAGATTTTAGCTGAGGAAATGAAAAATACAAAGATTATATCTGTGGTTATTTTGATCTCAGATATTAGGAATGAAGAAAGCTTAAAATTATTCTGGCTTCCAAGAAAAAAAGAAGCAAAACATAACCAAATCCAAAACAAGCTAAAAGTCTGTTTTATCAACACCTTTTCTGCTTCCACACAATTTTTTGAGAAAAGTCAAAAAATATTTGACTTCAGAAAGACTCTAGGAATGCCTCATTGTAAATGAGAATGAGACAACCCCATCCCTTCAGAAAAGGCCAATTCTGTCAATAATTTCTAGATAAATAATCTTGCCTCTTTCATAAGTTTTGCTAAAATATGCATTTATGGAGCAGTATATTATGTGTCATGCTGAGCCTCAGGCCTGGGTGGAAATATAGGCAGCACCACTGAACTGCAAGAAAAACCCAGTGTTTGAAGTGATCAACACAAACTCAGCTTCATGGACTTGCTCAAGTGAACTAAAACTGTTCCACACAACTCTGAAAATCGGTGTAGCTAAACCCACATATGGCCCAGGAAAAAAAAAAAAAAAAAGCAGGAAAAGCCAAGTGCCAGCACCAGAATGCAAGGATTCAAACCCTCACCCAGCTCATTATGTATCCAAATAAAGCTGGCATGGCCTGGCCAGGGAATCTGTTCCATATGTGACACCCTCCTCTCTTTTCTTAAAGAGATCTCAGTAAATGGAACAATTCCTGCCTGCCAGGTGAGCCCCTGGACAGGTGTGGGGACCAAATACTGTGCTCACCTTTAGTCCCCCCGAACAAAACCCCCGTATTTCAGGAATTTCATTTACAATTTGAGCTGAAGATGACATTGTTTGGTCTGAACTAACAAAGGGAGCCCTTGGAGACACCTCAGCCATGATTTTTTCTGCACGTTTTTTCTGTAATAGCTGGAATGCAATAACACTGAGAATAAGCGGTGAAAAGCAGGTAATAAATAACTATTCAATAAATACAGTCTCATAAAAACAGCCATATAACATTTCCCTGATCATTTTAGCAACACCCTTCACATCCAGGGCAGCCTTGAAAGTGGATTCCCAACAAGTGTGTTGATGTCAAGGAGCAGTTCATTGTGTCAATGGTTTTATCTCTTGGATGAGATTCAGACCTCACAGTTCACAGCATCAGTGACCCCTCACATCTGTGTTTTCCCAGAGGAAAGGCACCCAAAATGCAGCTCCTGCTCTCCTGCCTCGCAGGGGCTGCTCTGCAGCCACACAGGGCACAGCAGGGCATGCCAGTAATAAAGCTGCACTTTTATGCAACAAATAAATTTTAAAAAAGGATGTGGCTTCAGAGCATTTTTTCCCTCTTTCCTCCTTCTTTCTCACATGTCTTAAATGTATCTATTTCTGCCAGTGTTGAGGACACCTGCAAATCCCAGTTAGTGCTTCCCACTCAGCACAGCAATCAGGTATCTCTTAGAGTGAAGGAATCCCTTTTAACCACTTTCATTAATTCTTAAGAAAAGAATTGTTAGATACTAGACAATTACGTAATCACAAAAGTAAAAGCTATTTTTCAGCAGAAAGGTTGTTTTAATTATTTTTAGCAGAGTGTCTTACACCATCCACAAGGCCTTACTGCAAATGGTATTAAAATATAAGTAACAACATATTTTTCCCCATTTTAAGCAGCAAGTTCTCTTATAGTTTTCCCTTACACAGCACATCTGGATTAATACCTGTGAGATGCAACAAGGGGATCTTTAACACCCAACAGATTCAAGGGTTTAATCACCTGCCAGAAGCCACCAAGTAGCAGATAAATATTGAAAACTGAGAGCAATTATGACAAATGTGGTGCTTACACAACCGAGGTTACTAAAAATGCAAATAAAGACACTGCCATTTCGGATTTGGCTCACTCCAGGGAGTGCCAATTCCTCCCTGGAAAACATGACAGAGGATGTGGAACCTCCCCTCCACAGAGCAGGATCCACACTGCTCAAGTGAAGCAGGGAATGACAGCAGTTTGGTGAGTTTGGATTAAACAAAGACCAATTATGCACAAAAAGAAATCCCAGTACCCCAATCCCGGAATCCTTGAGCACCCCCTGACTCTCCAGCACCTGTAACTCCCCCAGTTCACCCCAGACACTAAAATACTGTGTTTACAAACCAAAACAGGTCTTGTCATAGGATCTACAAACGTCACAAGCTGAATAATTTAATTTT
Source organism: Bombycilla garrulus (assembly GCA_013400315.1). Lineage (NCBI taxonomy): Eukaryota > Metazoa > Chordata > Aves > Passeriformes > Bombycillidae > Bombycilla > Bombycilla garrulus. The sequence goes on from VXBU01008290.1 coordinate 295,127, forward strand.
TTTTTCCCTTCACACAAATAAAGCCGCTAATTTGACTCAACACCACAATATATCACTCGTGCTCATCTTCCACTCAGCCTTTTTCTAGAGACAGTATTTCTTTGTTTGAACAAATAAACATTCTCAAAGTATAATCAAATATTTTTACAGCTGACAAGGTTCTTCCTTCATTTAAAATGAGAGTCTAAGAGGAAAAACAATTAAGCAAGTGGTTAAAAAAAAAAGAAAAAGGCATCAGCTGTTCTGTGAATTGGGGCACCAATAACCATCAGATCCCAACACAGAATAAATTAACCTACACAAATCTCCAAAAGCCATTTGTGTTTAAGCATTAGGTGCTCAAGTTTCTGAAATAATATAAATTTAGCTTTGGGGTGTATCTCCTCTGACTGATGGGAAAACCTGCTAATTCTAGTTAAGGCAAACAAAAACCAGTCAGCAGAGCTGGTGTTCTCACCCCAGCCCAGCCTCCCCAGGCTGGAAAATAAAGACCAGTGCAAGTGGAACGTTGGAGCTGGGAAGGGATGGACTGTGCAGGACCCTGCCCTCAGAAGGAAAGCAAAGAGGGAACAATGGCCTGACAAAATACACATTTAACAAACAAAAATTCAAAGCAATAAAACGACTTGGTAGATTCTTTCTAAAGAAGCTTACAGGGCTTGGTAGGATTTATTGAAGGAAGAGAACGTTCAGAGGATGGGGAACAGTGCCAGCACATTCCCTGAGACCACAGCAGCAGCTGATGTTTACTGCCCCCTCCCTCAAAGGCAAACAGCACATCTGGGTGATGCACAAGGACACATGGCTACACAAAAGGATGCTGAATTCCTCACATGCCAGGATACCCACTGTAAGAGCTGGATGGACTGGAAAACCAACTTATGTAACAGTATTTTATGGTGAGAGGTAAATGTTGCTGCTACCCCAGGAATTTCTTTTCATTTGAGAGGCGTCAAGAAAGCCCAAGAGTGTTGAAACACACACAGACCCTGAGGGGTCATCGGGGTATTTATTGTAGCAGCTTCTCCCCGTAAATAACCCACTGCTAGGCTCAACTTGAGAGAAATTCTCAAATAATATCCAACCATCCGTTTGTTTTTGGGTGGGATAAGGAACCACCCATCGGCCCACTCCAGCACGGGAAGTGTTTCAATGCACTGAAGAGGCAGCGCCTGCAGGGGCCCGGGGCTCTCTCTGCACTTTGGGCTGCAAGGACATTCATTCCGTGCTGGAGCCCATCCATGGCAGCTGGGCCCTGCTGAGGGTGCTCCTCTCCAGCCCTGCTGGAATCGGGCACGGAGCTGGGAGCAGCCAGGGGGGCAGCACCACACTGACAGATCCAAGGATCTCTTCTGGCCCGGGTGAATCAGCACCTGGCACTCGGCCTCGTGGGACCTCCTGAGGTTCTTGTGGATACGAATAAGAACAATGAAGAATAACAAGACTAGGAATAAGAAGAATGAAGAATAATAAGAATAGGAATAAGAAGGATGAAGAGGAAGACAAAAGAATAGTAATTAATATAAGAATATAAAAAATAATAAGAATGGCAGTAAGCATAACAAGTGAATAAAATTAATTAGAACAAGCATAAGAAGAATATGATAAAGAAGTAATAGTAGTAGTAAATAATAGAAATTAAAATAGGAATTAGAAGAGGAAGAGCAAGATGAAGAAAGGGAGAGAAGAAAGGGAGAGAAGAAGAAAGGGAGAGAAGATGAAGAAGAAAGGGAGAGAAGAAGATGAAAGACTTAAGAAGACTTAAATGAAGATTAAGAAATAGCAAATAATAAAACAATATAATAAAAAAAAGAATATCAAATTAAAATGCACATCTTCTAGAATCCCAGAATGCAGGGAGGGACCTTAAAAAGCATCTACTTTCAACTGATCATCTTCTGAGCTCTCTCTCTCTCCCTTGCTCCCATTTCTTGTTCAATAAAATCCATGTCAAATAAAATGCATTTGTTGCCATCCTATGGTCTCATTTGCACCTTCCCTGGGGCAGAGGCACCTCTCCCTCTTGGCATCCTAACCCTGGATGGAAGCATGGGCAGGGTGCCTTCCAGCCACAAGCATTCCAGGATTCTGTCAGGGAGTCCCTTCCCTTCTTCTCTGTGCTTCCAGCTGCAGAATGTGCAGCAAAGCAACGTTTGCTGTCTGCTCTGGGAGCCCAGGCAGCTGCTGGAGCGCGACCCTGCCCCTGCACAGCTCCCTGGGGAGGCAGGGCAGGAGCAGCAGCACAGGGAATTGCCCTCTGGGATCATGGCACACTCTGCAATGGGCTGGAATTCCAGCTTCCAGCAAGGAAANCTGGATGGAAGCATGGGCAGGGTCCCTTCTAGCCACAAGCATTCCAGGATTCTGTCAGGGAGTCCCTTCCCTTCTTTGTGCTTCCAGCTGCAGAATGTGCAGCAAAGCAACGTTTGCTGTCTGCTCTGGGAGCCCAGGCAGCTGCTGGAGCGCGACCCTGCCCCTGCACAGCTCCCTGGGGAGGCAGGACAGGAGCAGCAGCACAGGGAATTGCCCTCTGGGATCATGGCACACTCTGCAATGGGCTGGAATTCCAGCTTCCAGCAAGGAAAAGATGTTGTTGCCCTTCAAGGCAAAGCTCTGAAGGGGCCGAGACCCAAGTGGAGCAAGATGTGACAGAGACATTTCACTGCCAGCCTCCATAACTTCATCCAGGGCTGTTGTAGCTCCTGGACTGGGAAAATAATCAGGGAAGGGTCTTTGGCTGGGAGCTGTCACAGGTAAAGAGAAAGATTGGGAGGGAAAAAGAGAGACAGAGGAAGGCAGGAGAGAAAGCAGGATACAAATGGCAACCAGCTTAGAAGGTGGCACTCCAAAAGCCAAACCAGGACCTTTGGAAAATGAATGGGACAGAAATGAAGAATTCTGAAACTTTATTTACCATGCTTCTCTGGGCAACCTGTGCCAGGACCTCAGCACCCTCACAGGGAAGAAGTATTTTCTGTATTGAAGCTGAATTTCCTGTCTCAGTCTGAGCCGAATGAAACGCCATGAACTCATCTGTGATAATTCTCATGAACTGCTCAGCTCCTTTTTCCAGTGCACCCAGCAAGCAACAGGCAGGACAGTTCCACCAGCATAGAAACCCAGCTCACAGCTGAGGGACTCAAAATCTGAACACCAGCACAACACCAACAGGGCACATTTATCATTTTTGCTACAACAGACAGCACTGAAAGTGATACGTGATGAGAGCCTCCTAATCACCCCAATCACTTCTCCATTTAAAACTTTCTCGGAAATAACTAGAATAGCTCTTAAAATTTCTTCATCTTTGTCAATCACAGATCTTTTGAGGGCAGACTCAGAACAGAGCACAACCTTAGCATGTTGTTATTCACACGTGGCTTGTTGTCTGTCTTTCCCTACTAAATTACAGCAGTACATATTGGGAATAACCAGGTATCCTGAGGAATTTTTCCTGCAGCAAGTTATTTTCCTATCATGGTCCATCTGTGATTTTATTACTTATTAAAAGACCAATATAAATACAGTACAGCGCCTTGAAATTACTCCCCCTTGTATTTATAAACCTCAAAGCCTTCCAGGACTTAACAACAGGAAAAATCCTGTGTCACCCTTTCGGGAGATTAACATATTTAGGGTTTGGACACATCCTTTGCAGGACTAAGTAGGAAAACAGCTGAAGCTCCAGCAGATCCTTAATAAACCTTTGCCTCGTGAGTATCAGGAATAAAACTGTGTTATTTCAGTCTTGATTTTTTATGAATCTAATTATCATCTATTAATTTCTTCCCTCTTTTTGACTTTTCAAAAGCTGATATTGCACAAAAAAGTGAGCTGTGGAAACCTGAAGCAAGCTGGGCAATTAGGACTGAACTGCTCCATCTGCTTCACAGAGAATTTTTATTTGACCCCAGGAATGCTGGTTGCTCAAGCAGACTAAACAACTTTGATTCATTTCAGCGTGTGAGGAGTGGGGTGTGCAGCTTCAGGCCAGGCTGGCAGGGTTGAACAGGAATTCCCAAATACCACTGGAGTCACGGTCCCCTCAGCATCCCCTGCTCCACCCGGCCCCAGCCTGCCGGGAATCAGGCTCTGCAGTAAAAGCATGAATTCTAACTCTGAATATCTCAGGATTGCTGCACAAGACAGAACGATCAAGCTCTGTGATTCCAAAGTCCCATCTCAGGTTCTCATCTGTGCTAAAGGCTGTATTTTGGGTTGGAAACAGGCTGCCTGTCCCGGGCCCAGCTCTCTTTGATAGCTATCAGCACCTGGCTGCTCTCGGGGTCTACAGGAGCACAGAGCCACAGATAAACCCTGCACCAATCTGTCTGCCTAGAGACAAAACTTATTTTCTTCTGCACACCGAAGTTCCTTTCATGCCACCTGGTTTAGATAAGCTGCTCAAGTTTTGCCTGGTTGGATTTGAACAGCTGCTCCCTGAAGATGAAGGGACAAGGCCAGGAATAGTTAATAACTTTCTTAACTGGAAACACTGTTGAATCATTCGTTTCCCTCCCCACAGATTGCGTAGTCTCCTCAGTGTTTGAGTCTAACCAACCTTTTAACTGGAAATAGCAACCCTCGGCGGGATTTTCCTGTCCTGGCACCAGTTTCTCTCAGAAGTGTCCACCTGGCTTCTAGACAGAGGTATAAACAGCATTTATTAAAGCCAAATTTTGAGATAGGGGAAGGTGTGGGTGGAAAATTCAAGACAACAGCTGAACTCTGAGTAGGTTTATACCTACAAAGCAACAGAGTCATCGCTGTTCCCTAATTCACATTATTTCCTATCCTGCCTTTGACTTTAACACTCATTCTCTACACCAGAAAAACTGTTCTCTGTTGGCTTTTATAGCTGCAACTGTTCTGGTGTCTTTGCAGCCCTCCAAAGCCTCCAGTCTCAGACAGGGCACGTGATTTCTGAAATTTCACCCCATGTACTGAGATACACATCTGCCCCAGCACCGCAGCCCTTCTCCACAGAGCTGATCCACACAGGTCACCGCAGCCTCTGCTGGTGCTGGGCTTGTTCCTCCCCAGGGGCAGGATCTGTATCTGCCCTTGTGGGATTTCCAAAGGTTCCTCCGTGCCCATCTCTCCCACCCTCAGGGGATCAGCCACTCCTCCAAACCTTTTATCACCACTCAACTCCCTGAGGAGCCATCGACCTCACGGCTCTGCCTGTCCTGCTCACATCACCTCTCCTATGTTTATCACCATTCCAGTTGCTCTGTCTTTTCTTACAGAGAAAGAAAATAAGAAAAAATCCAGGTGGATTAATGCCAAATTATGCTGGCATTTTCCAGAGAGTATGCAAGACAACAAAACTGACAATTTTCTAAAGCAAAAGCACTATTACAGTCACAATAACACCTATCAAGGAAAAAATCTGTTCCCTAAAGTAAGGAATAAATTTTAATATAAAGTCCCATCAGCTCACGGTGGTACCAATTAATCAAAACAATTCACTTGCAGATTCTTCACAGTCAGTTTTTTAAATGGTAATTCTTTTCTTACTTGCTATTCCAGCGTTGGCACAAAGGAGGTTTAAGCTGATTTTCATCCAATCTTAAAAAACAAATCATAACTGTAGTTTAAAATAGTTGGGATTGTTTACTCCTCTCGGTTCTACATGCCAATTTAAATACTGAAAAAATGATCAAAAAACAGCACTACTGCCAAAACGAACACCTAAGAAATGCCAAAGTCACGATGCACAGTACAGAGCAATACTAAAATCTGATTTTTAATACAGTATGAGTAGTGTACAATCAGCAAACTCCAAGTATGTTCTGGATTCACATGCCCACACACCCCCCAAGTGTGCACCTTAATAAAATTAAATACTCATTAACTGTGAACAGTTCTGAGCATTTTTATGAAGATGTTGAGATGCTAATTGAATTTGAAGCACAACAGATGTTTAGTACTCCAACTAAATGCTGCTTTTCCTATATATTTAAGATATATATTTGTGTGGATACATACAAACTACTCCTCAGCTACTAAAGTAATTAAAAAGTATCAGCCAAAGGGTTTCTGCTTCCCCATGGCTTAAGAACTCAAGCCATGAGCTAAAAACCTCAGTAATTCCAGAGAGGAACCGCTGCAGCAATGCCACAGTAAACACCAATTCTGATTAAAACATCTGAATTTATAATGAATGTTTTTTTAGAAGCTGAAAAATCTTTTTGGGCACAACAATACTTGCTTCTGCACAAAAACCCTTTTCCACGAGAGTCTGCCAACTACTACAGAACTACTCAGGGTTTAAAGCGTTACTCCAGGTTGTGCCTGGGCCAGCAGGGCAGAGGTCGGAGCTCTGCAGTGAATTCCTGCCATCAGGCAGCCGGGAGATAAGGGCTGGGAAAAGAAAAAAGAAAACAAACACAACAAACCCCAAAGCCCCACTGGCCACATCTCCTTACAGTCAGAGACCTTGTAAAATGTCACCTTTATCTCCCCTGATGCCAAACTCCTGACGGGAGGTTCAGAAAAAGGCACAGGGAGTGTGGAAAGAAGAATTTAACAAACCTAAACCACAAAACTTGTCCTGGACTTTGTTTTTTGAGTGTTTTGCAATTTTGCTCTCAGAAAGTCATGCAAGTTTCATGAAACTTCCGTGGAATTCAAATCAAAGATTTAAGCTGTAATTTTAATCCTCTGCCTGAACACTGGTACCTGCACTTGTGTGCACACACTAAAATAGATAATTTCTGTCAAACTCTGCTCCACAACACCAGGAATGGGAATGAAGCACGTCTTTGTGCGTCTGGCAGTGACAAAATGCACAGATCCACCTGGGATGCTGCTCTCAGCCCTTATGCTCTGCAAAAACTCTTCTACCCATTTCAGACTTCAATAATAAGCGCTAAGCAAAGGAAAAGGTTGCAGATACTGCAAAGGACATCTCTTGCAATTTCTCCTTGGCAGACGTTTGTGCAGGTCTTTCATCCTGGTGGATGGGAGGCTGTTGCTGAGTAATCTTCCCCCTGAACGCCTCAAGTGACAGGAATTTCAGTTGGGATCACAGCTATTCACAGCTACCAAATCGTCTGTCACAGACCTGACAAGGTATTAGGGCAGGACACAACAAGTTTCACACCAAAGACATTATTAGCTCACAACAGAACAAGCCACATATGGACAAGGAGACAGGTTTGCTTTATGCAACTTGCAAAGAGAATTCAGATTTAAGCACTGCAAAATCAGCTTTAAAATAACAAGGCTGCAACAGATGCTCATTCAATGAAATAACAGCAAACTGAACACCTCTTTCACATCTTCAGGTGTCTGATTATAAGACAGGTTCATCCTCACCATCATTCACTAGATGACCACAGACGTACTGCAGCTTCCTGAAAATGTCATCTAATCACTTCCTCCACAATCCCAATTAATTTCCCACAGCACAGCCCCAGCTGGGCACAAGGAAGCTGTGGCTGCTGCTTTCTTTCCCGAAGTTCAAGTGAATCCAACTCTGCCCGTGGTTACAGGTGTTGTTTGTCACTGAATTACAGAATCACGGGCTGGGTTGGGGGACATTAAATCCCATCCAGTGCCACTCCCTGCCGTGGGCAGGGACACCTTCCACTGTCCCAGTCCAACCTGGCCTTGGGCACTGCCAGGGATCCAGGGGCGCCCACAGCTGCTCTGGACAAAGCACAAGAAAGTGGTTGTGCTCCTCCACAGATGTGAGTCAACCACAGTGGCAATAAAACCCCGGGCATAAGGATGTACTTAAAAACATCAGAGATGCTCCTTGTGCTTTTATAGGTAAACGAGATCAAATGTTATATGAATACAGTCAGGACTTCAATGCATCCAAAAAGGCCTTTCATGAATGTCAGGAAAGAGGACAGAAATTAGAAAATACCTTCAGCCAAGTAAAACTGGCTCCATTCATTGAAACTATAGTAACCATCTGCTTTTTGTTGCCTCTGTGCTCTTACAATACTGTCCAGAATGACCACGTTCAGAGAAAGTGAACACAGAAGGGGGAAAAAAAGAATTATTTACAGAAGTTCTGCAGCCCTCCTTTTACCTCGATGCTCTATTTAAATATTCTGGCTGTTTCAAGGGCTTGGTAAAACTGGCTTTTGTAGACTGAACACAAAAAACAAGCAGGAGAAAAATGCAGCATTTTCCCCCCTCAGCCAGAACACAGTGAGAGCACAGTGGTTAAGCAAAGGCAGAGTAAGCTAATTACCAAGTACACAGCTGCTCCTACCTGGCAGAAAGCAAAGGGAAAAAAATCCTATGAGTCATCAAATGCAGTTCCTAAATCTGGAAAAGCTTTACAAAAATAAACTTCTACGAAGAAGGGACCAGCTTCAGAGGAAAAAAAAAAAGGGATGCAGATAAAAAGATCATTATTTCAGAACAAAAACTATTTCCAGTTTGAAAGGAAAAAGTTTTTTTGGCAAGACAACTACTAAATATGTCATCTAGTTAAAAACAGCTTCTCTTCTTGTGGTTTGCTGGGGTAGAATGAGTGAAGAGATCTTCTATCAGATTCTTTTTTTATATCAAACGCTGAAAGGGGGTGGGAAGGAGTCATTTCTAACCCAACTCAGAACATCTTTATTCTTCTCCATCATCAGCAGCACTTCTTACATTCACCTTCAACATACACAGAGCTCCAGATACTCACCAAGAATTCAGGGTAAGTTTTATGTCCCACTTTACACAGGAAGGATAATCCTGACTCCCCAGTTTTGCAGACACACAGGGATACAAATACACAACTGTTTATGCTTTGGCAGAACTTCTGTTTTGCAAAGCCCTCACTTGCATAATTTCTCATCTATTTTAGGAAACAGCAAATGAGTCTCTAAATTATTAGTAGCAAAACAAGAGATTTTGTAGTAAAAGCATTGCTTGAAATTTTTATTTTTCAGTTTTGTCACTAACTTTAGAGTTTCCCTGAGTTCTTTTGGTCATCCTTTCTTGCACTCACACATGGTTACTGCTGAAATTATATTACATTGGTCATAAAATGTGAAGATATTTAAATTTAAAAATTAAATTTAAAAGAGAGGAGCTGAAAACTTCAAACCAGGTGTGAGCTGGTGGGGGGAGAAGGGTGTTTGCTTTGGGGTTTGTGAGCTTTCTGTGTGTTGGGATTTTAACTGGGTGTGAGAGGAGCTGAGTTCTGACCCACCTGTACTCACACACTAAATAAGCACTGACTGACACAAGAGCTCATGCTGCCCACACATCCCCTCAACAAACCCAGGAAGCCAAAACTGCATTTCCTTCAGTTTTCCAAATAGATTTTTTGATCCAAAATTCAATCAGTTTAATTAAAACTCTTTCTGAGGAGAAACACATCAGCTTCACAACCTGATCCCATGAGCCGCTCCATTATAAGCTGCAAAATACCCTGATCCTAAAAGCTTTTTCCAGCCTAAATGATTGTGGGACTGCATGAGACACATTTAAAATAAAGCTATGGAGTATTCCGAAACAAAATCCCCATTTCAATTATCCTCCAAAATGTCTTAGAAATTGCAGTGGAAAGTCTCCTTTCTGCCCAAATCACCAGATCCCCTTTCAACTACCCCAAGTTTCAGCTACTTTATACTCCCACCTCTTTCCTCCTACTAACAGGTACCAGAAATTTGCTTCAGGTTCATTTTAGACTGAAATAATTACATTTACAATTAACATTCCAAAGTATTTCTTGTGTAACATTTTCCCATTGCTAATCATTTACCCAACGGCAAGGCACAGGAATCCACACATAGTGAGTGTGCAAGGACAAACAGCCAGTGGCTCTCAAAATGCAGCATTTAAAGTGAAAAAGGCCATGTTTTACAGGGAGAACAACAGTTTTCCAACTTCCTTTCAGACCGGTCTATAATTTCCAAATCTTTCATTTCTAAACAAAATTGGCTGACTTCTAATAAGTTTCCTTTTGATATTTTCTTCCCTTGATGTCTGGGTGGATTATCAGCAAAAAACAAGTTCTTTTTTTCTTTACTCAAAGATGCACAGCATCTCCCCAGAACAGACAACAAAAGACTTACACGTACAGAAGTAAAAACACAAATCCCAACAAAAGAAGCAAAGAAGAAAAGAAATATAATCACATACATCATTACAGAGCACTGCTATTTGATAAAAATAATTATTTATGCTCAATTGCAGTGTAATTCTTCCTTCACCTCTCCTGCATTTCACAAGGTTTTCTTAGCAGGTTTAATCAAATTTTCCAGAATCTTGCTGGATATTTAAATAAGGACATGCCCACTTAATTTGCACAAAAGAAAAGCATGGATTAAGGTTTGCTTTGATTCATTGGTTAAGCATTAAGTAATTAGATTTGCCTTGTTGTTAAGGAGAGGATAAACACGTTGCTCAGTTATGATCTAAACCTAAAACTGCCCCTCTATACTTTTTTACTCTCTGGAAAGTTTTTTCCAAGTGGACACTCAGAGACGACCTGAATGAAACAAGGGCCTGAAGGGACAGGGCACAGGAACAGCTTCGCACTGCCAGAGGGCAGGGATAGATGGGATATTGGGAAGGAATTTTAAAGAGAAGTTAAATTAATGTGTTGTGCTCTTCTTCCAACACAGCCGCAAATCTTCACACAGATAGCTCAGAAATTATCATCCCTGACTCTAAATCAGCTGTCATAACTAAAAAAAAAAAATGGAACTTGGCTCCAAAATTATCTTTTTTCCATCCTGCTCTTGCTATGTACTACCACACAAAACAAAACAAAAAGATGGCATCACTTCCTCGATTGTGTACACAGAGACAGCTGGAAAAAAAGCAATTTATAAACTGCAGGATCAAGTGAGGAATGGTGACAAAGCCTAGAATTGAGAATACACCAATCACCCTGTACAATAAAAAGAAAACTTGATGCTTATTATAAGTTAATATCCACCAGATTGTTCACAAAATGCAATGTCTAGAGACATCTTGTTCACAGCATTTACTATTGAAAAAAAGCCACAGAAAATAAATCTAAAAGCCTCATATCTCTATCCTATAAATCTACTCCCAAGGCAGAGCCATAGAGAATATTTGTACAGGGTTTGAGCTGGGGAAGGTTTCCACACTCACCCTGCTTTATACTTACTGAAAATGTTTATTTAAGTTGCTATTTTCCATTACTGTTGTGACTCCTGTCATTTGAAACACCACAGAAACAGCCACAAAGAGTCAGCACAAAGCCAGAAAAACAACAAGACAAAGCTCAGAAAGAACAAAGCCTATTTTGAAATCTGAAGACACCTGTACAAATACTTTTTTTTTGAAGAAAAATAACCCAAAACTTTTTCAAGTGAAAAATAACCCCTCCATAAACATATAAATTCAAGTGAAACATTCAAGATAAAAACAAGGAAGTTCAAATGCACTTATACTGGATAATAAAAGAATTGGTTTGTTTGCTATCTACAGTGATTTTTCCTAAGAAAACATTCACCAGAAGACAAATATTTAATATTGCTCAAAAGCAACAGTCCCTGTTTAAAGCTGTTCTGGAAGACCAACAACTCTGTTGAGCAGGCAGTGTTTATAACAAAAACGTGCTTTTTATATCAGACAGTTTGTGCTAACTCGGCAACATTTCCAGCTCAGTACACTCTGTACCAGCAGGGCTTGCCAGAAACTCGGCTCTCCACGAGCATTTTCCTATGTGTTAACTATTTCTTCCAAAAGAAAGGAACTAATCCCAGTGTTTCGAAATCCTCTTCCCAGCCATTTAACAAGGAATTCATTTGCCTAACAAATACACAAGGAAATACTAATGTAAATAGAATAATAGCAAAACCATTGCTGCTATGTAAATCAGAGAATCCCGTGGTTTAGTTCTAAACCAGGACAACACAAAGCCAAGCATCATCACGTTTCCCACAAGGCTAAAGCAGAGAGAAATCCAAAAGGCACTAAAGGCTTCTTATCTTTTCCCAACTCTATTTCAGATAACAGCCAAAAAAGCCCCTTTACATCTTGATTCTGTAGCGCTGGTCGTTTTTTATTTAATAAATATTGATGAAATGTTAAAGTATTCATTAACTCAGAGAGAGAAGGGTGGTTGATGTCCTAGCTTAATGGACGGGCCGGGAGCACAGGCAGCCCCTCACACAACCACTGCTGTTCAGAATAGAAAATCCAGGGAATCATGAAGGAAATGTGCATCCACAGTCCAAACCTACACACCTCCAGCGGCTACATCTCTTCAAACCTCAAAGCTGAGCTGAAACACAGGGATTCTCAGCATTTAGGGGTGATTTGCAGCCGTTTGGCAGCTTCCCCCAGCCCTGCAGAGGAGGAACTTGGCGACAGGCAGCTCAGCTCAGCCACACATGCTGAACATGTTTGCTGCTGTGCTTGCACACCAAGGTCAGGGTGCAACACATCCCTCACACACCCAAACCAGGAGGTGTGACACAAAAACCTGCTGTCACAACAAATGGTGTCTCCAGAGGGGAAAAAGCACCAGGGCCTAATGCCACCCATGCAATGCACTCGCTACAGATGAGTGACAATGCCAGTTATCACACTGGTATTGAGGAACAATAAATGCTGGGCAATCACCAGTTCTCATCACTCTGCCCCTTCTGGTATGTATAAAACAGGTTCTTTTGGCAGCAATGAGATATTGACCTCTGAAAAACTGAACCCACTTCCACAAAAATCTGATAATGGGATTTCAGGTTATGATGGCTGTGCCTGCCACTTCCTTTGTGTCTCACCCTTTTGGACACTGCACAGCACAGTCAATTCTTTGCAGAGCTCCCACTAAATAAACTATCATTACATAAACAGCCCCATTTTCACAGCACATATGGTTTTGAAAACTCCCTTTATCCACTGGGCAGCTGCGACGCTGAACAGAAGCTATGGCCAGAGTTACGGTACATGGCAGAAAGTTCTGTGAATCCCAAGTTTCTGTGTGTTTTTATGTGGTGGCAAAATGTCATATTTCTGACATATGATGGGGATTTACATCTGCAAATGCTCAACATGTCACAGTGACAGACTGGGGCTATGCTGACTGTGTGTTTTGTTAACACTGACAACCACCACAGCCAATAAAACTCTGGGAGTCTTTGTACTCTAAATGTGCTCTGTATTCTTTTCTAATATATTTGTACAAAATATCTTAACTTCTTCCATTTTCCTCAAGCACTGTATATTCAAAGGCTTCAAAAAGTTACAGTTCATGGGATTTCAGGGTTGTGTTTTCTTTTGTTCTTTTTCCTTTTCATTTATTTATTTATAATCTCATCCCAGATGTGGCATCAAATGCACACAGCGGGATATCCTTAAGCATTACTTTGTAGAGCTCTTTGTGTCACCATCCAACATCCTTAATCACGTGAAGATTAGCAGAAAGACTTAGCTGGGAGTAGTGTGAGCAATGGGAGGGGAAACTGGCTATCTGCTGGTTTAAAACAGTTCCACACCAGCTCATTCTCCTTTGCCCAATTTCCCCAGCTCCCAGAACACAGAGACAAGGTGGAGCAATAACCAACCTTCCCTCCCATTCACCATTTGCACTGCCTGCTTGTTCAGCACAGCACTTAAAAGCAATCATGGACCAAGGCTCCCTCCTCCTCCTCCATCCCACATCCTGGACACACATCCTGGACAACTTCACAGCTTAGAGAGGATGGCCAGGGGGGAAATGCTGAACACAAAAGCTTTGGCTGAGGCAGCTCCAGTTCCTGGTTCCAGTGGGATCTGCAGCCCCAGATCCCAGAGCAAGAGCAGCCATTGGTGTGGTTGCAAACCACTGCAAACAGCCAGGTGAGGTGAGGGAGGGTAAACGATCTGGGAGCTCCACATTCCCACAGAACTTGTCCACTGCAGGAGGAAACCAGGACACCAACAGTTCCATGTGTAAGACAGACAGGGGGCTGGAGTGATTATTGGCCCTACAGGCATCGGGAAGTTGTGGATTTCCATCACAGGTCACTGTTCTTAAACCGAGACCATTTAACATTTTCAAAGTAACCACAGAAAGCCTCTGACAAACTGTACAGGTGACAACAAAAGTAATTTTTAGGATGCAGTAATTCATTCCTCATCCTAACAGGTTAATTTAATGGCTACCTGGGATTAAGTGGCCACAAGCCCAAAAATTCAGAAACTGTATTGTTAAGTGTAATAGGGAAACTCCAGAAAAGAAGTGGATCTGAGGACAACACAACCCCAAGCCAGAAAAGGAATGACAAATTTTGCCTCTGACACATATGGACTAATAGGAAAACAAATTAACAGCAACCTGCTCTCTCATGAAATTATGAGACAGCACAATAGTGTAAAAGTCATCGTATACGCAGAGCTCTTAAAACTGAATTAATAGAGGACTACTGCATAGTTACTGCTGGTTATAATTTGGAATACATTAAAATCTTTACTTCCCAGACCAATATTTAAAATAAACGAGAAGCAGTGAGCAGGCACAGCCACTTCATTAAAGTGATTACATAAACTCTCAAACCAAGACTTAATTTGAATTAATAGTAAAGATAAAATTGAATGCGTAAACACGCCATGCAGAAAGAATGAAGTTCTGAAAATAATTAAGTGGGTTGATGATATCACATAGCAAACACCTGATGAATTCATTAAACACAAAGGGCTGCAGATGCCACGATACACAGTGAGCTGTTCCTACTTGAAAAAATCAGATGGATGTCAAACTTACAAAAAACTAGTGAGTCTTAACAGCTGCAGGACACAGGCAGGGGTTTTCCAAAGCAGCAGCAAAATTGGAACCTACAGCTGATACAGCCAAAGCATCAATACCAGATACGATTAGTTTCAATGAAGTTATTCTAGTGTTTGCGAGAACAGCTTCTATTTCTGCTTGGAAGTGCCAGGGATTTCTCCCTTAAAGCTGCCCTGTAAGCTGAGATCCACTTTCCCCCAGGCACGTTCCCAAGGGGAGACCCTGAGCCCATCGATTACATAAACTACTCTTTAGTCTTACTCACCATAGCAGGACAGCTAAATATACGCACCAAGACGTAAAATCTGCAGAGCCATCAAAGCACTCCTGCTGGAACAGAAGAGCCGACAATTTATAGGCTCTTCAGTTGTGCCTGCTTTTATCAGACTGGTTAGTTGAAAGAAAATGCACACATAATTACTTAATCCCATTAAAACAAAGACAAATGACAGCAGAGAACTCCCAAGCTCAGCAGTTTGAGCACTGGAAGATTCTGAACTCACACAGAAATGAATCACAGAGCCTTCTCTGTGGGCAGCTCCTTCCACAGCCCCTTATTTTGGCTACATCAGCATCACAGCTCTGATATCCTGGCATTCCAGCCAGCTCCAGAAAATGGCATCTTGGACAATGAATAGCTTCCAGATTTCCCAATGTACCAGTAATCCAAGGTCTCCACTTTTTCAGTGAAGTGATTACATGTCAAATAAACAAAGCAAGTAAATTCACAAGAAGCTACTAAAAAAAAAAACAACTTAGTTGCTTCTTCCAACATTTGGGGAGCACAAGTAGGAATCCTAAAGAGGCATCAAGTGGCAATGTGGGGTTGGTGCTTTATTATAACATTTTTAGTTTCAGAAACTTACAGGAACTCCTATTCAGTGCATTAATGACAAAATGTAAACTGTAGTCAGTACCTCAAGAGAAAATAAAGCATATTAACTCTTCTCTAGGGGATTTATAACACAGGTTTGTCGGCATGTTTATTATGCAGGAATAAATGTGTAAAATAATTACACAAAGGGACTCACTGAAGAACTGAAAACTGAACTTATGTAAATTCACATTAAACTCAAAAGTTGCTTCTTCTTAAGACTGTAATGATTAAAAAAAAAAAACCCAACCAAATATATATTTAGCGTACCTCTAAGCATCAGGATCTTTTGTCTCTGCTATTCCCACACAATAATCTGAGCCCTTGAATGTGAGCAGTGTCTCACCTCCAGGCTCAGCCATCCCACAGCAGCTTTCTGGGGTAGGACAAGCAAACAATGCTGAGGGTAATGTTTGCTCACCAATTATCCTTTTGTGGGCTCACTGAGAACCTCCCAGGCCAAAGCCAGGCAGGAACCCCTATCCCAAAAGGGGAGGGATCAGCAATTTCAGTACTTGAGTGCATTTCTTTAGAGACTAAGCAGTAACAGTCTTGCAGGCAAAACATTTTTCTTCACACTTTCCAGGCCTTAACTGTGGTTTACAGCAAAAGAAATAGTAATAAAATAATGCTTCCTGCAGTCTGGTTTAGTTTAGGAAAAAGGCAGAGAGGGACTGAGCCATAATTCCACACACACCTGGGACAGAGGATATCTGTCTGGAAGTTTTCCACTTCCAAGGACAACCTCTCCCAGTACGAAGGCTCTCTGGGGAGATCTCTCAAGCACACTGCTGTTTATTCCTCTCAGCTTTACCTCACCTGCTTATTAGCTCCTGAAAACACGATTTCCCAAAGAACAGGAATAAACTAGGGGGAACTCTTCCATTTGGACTGTGAAATCCTGCTGGGTGTAAATTCCTTGGTTTTGTGCAGAGGAACAGAGGGCCTTACTGAAGCTGGAAGCACCAACACCAGCAGAAAAGCAGTAGCAACGATGGTGATACCACATCAGGACACCCCAACTTTAGTGAAGTATTTCATTTAATTTAATATGGTGCAGCAATGGAAATCCTACTTTGCTTTGTATAGAAAATCCAAATTAGACTCCCAACTCACAGCTGTTAGGGATGGCAAGAGAATCCTTGAGTTACCTGTAAATTATTCAAATTATAATGTTAGTACAAAA
>VXBU01008290.1:311934-340779 GCA_013400315.1 Bombycilla garrulus
AAAAAAAAAAAACCACAACCAAACATTTTATCTTTCAATAAGCCAATTACACATTAAAGAAAACCTGTAAAGCTTTTGTCAGGAACACAGATTCCTCTTGACCAGCAGCCAGTTAAAGTGGCAGAACTCTCAGGAATATCTCTGGAAAGGGCAGGATTGTCAGTTAAGCTCTTCACCATTCTACACCAGCATAGTCCAACATCACCTCCATCCCTTGATAAGACAGAGGACATCACTCATACAGAAGCCAAACTTGCTCTACAGTCACACTGCTCATTACCATAATATCAGAAATCATGTATTTTTCGTATAGAAGAGAAGAAAAAAATGACAGGGCAGACAAACACCACACACTTCCCCCTCACCTGCCTTGGAGAACATATTACAGGGCATTTTTTTGACGTATGTAGCAAAGTATTGCATAGAATAAATTTTATCAAACTCCAAAGGGACCACGAGATTTTCCTTCCAGCTCCCCAGAACCATAAACTCATCAGACTCCAGGCCCTGCTGCTCCCCTGTTGACACAATAACATTGTCCATACTTCCCATCTCTTTGGAGAGCTTTAAAGAATAAGTAGGAAATTCTTAAAGCCATTCCAGTAAAAAAAATCCTGTACCCTTTCATCACCTATGACTGGAAGTTTCCCTGGTGGGAAAGGTATTCTATTACTTGTGTTTCAGAAGCAACCAGAATGTCATGGAACAACTACAAAATAGGAATGTTTTATTGAATCTCTGATATTTATTTCCTGCTTGGAAACTGCCACATCTGGCAACTTCTGTTCTTCCTTCTAAAATCAAGTTTATCAATATAAGCATTTTAATAGAGGAAATTAACACTTCGATTTCTTCAGGAATTTGAGGTGCTATTTTTGCCAGGTTATTTGTATGATCCACCCACCAATTTGTTACAGAAATTTGAAGCATTGCAATTGGACTCCTCTGGCTCATTGACTATTCCAAAGCAATAAACGGCCCAGGATTTGGTGCAAATACTGGCAAACACTGGCCAGGAGGAGCAGAGATGAAGGCTGAGCAGGAACGGCTGTTGGGACAGCCAGGGAACACCAGAGGTGGCTGTGCCAGGGCCCAGCACAGCACTGGGCTCCTGCCAAGGCAGAGTCAGGCCTGGGAGGAGGCAGAGGCAGCTCAGGGAGCTCCCAGCTCTCAGCACTGGAACAGGAACTGAAACTGTGCCAGGCTCCCACCAGCCCTGAGCTAAGGGAGCACAGGGACAGCTGCAGGGCACCTGTGGGACCAAAGCAGCACTGCAGCCTTTGCTGCTCTGAGCCAGGCTGAGCACCCAGACCTGGGCTGCAGCTCCTGCTGACTCTCCCCAGCTCCAAGGACACAGCCAAGTGTGGTTTACATCAACAAGGAGGCAAAAGCATCTTAGTTGTGCCCACCTTGCATGGTGCCTTTTCTCTGGCTTGTACCTTCATTTCAAACTACTGAGCATTTCATCCTTGGAAAATCAATTTTACACCATTCCACTCAAAGTTCTACTTATCATTACACGAGTGACTGCAACATACGGGCGCTTGGTTTGTTTGTTTGTTTTCAACCAAGACACTAATGTTTAACTAACAGCGAAATCCAGCCTTTTCTTCTCATTTTGAAACCCCTACTTCCCATGGGCAAAGAGCAAAGGTAGAATCCACCCTCATTCTTAACCTATCCCATGTACTCAGTTGTTTTCCACTTGTTCCTCCTCTTCATTCCATGCAGGAATATGGTTTTGTTTGCTTCTTTGGAAAGGCCGTATTCCAGCTTCAGGGCCTTGAGGTTTCAATCAACATCAGGAACAAACTTTACATTTCCAAAGTTGCCTCTTCCCCGTTTTCCTGGCCCATCACTGACACCCCAAGCCATTGATCACGTCTGAGAATTGCCACATGGACACGTTGCCAGGTATCCAAGGTATTTGTCCTACAGATTACAGTCAAATCCCAGGATAAGTAAGTGCAGGTGTATAACGAAGCCCACTTAAAGTGAAACCGGTCTCAGGCTTGGGATATAAGAATCCTGTAGTAAGATTTATGACCTTTAACAGGAACTTCATTATAAAGAAAGTGACTTTTATGTAATGAAAACCATCTCTCTCTGAAGAGCAATGATGTGTTAACATCAGCAGAGCTGAGTTTCAGTGTTTTCTGTTTGAGATCCAGCACCGTCATTGTCACTTTAAAGTTCATTAATTATTCTAAAAATGCCATTACCAAAATGCAATTGTATGCAATTTTAAAATCATTTTCTTCAGAAGGTGGCATTTCATCTATTTTTAAAGTCTGCATTTTCCAGTAGAGCTTACCCTGTGTTCTTAGAATTACTCAATACATGAAAATACAAACATTAGTAATGAGCCCTATTAACGCAGATTTCACTTCAAGCTAACTTAGATTTACTTCTCAGAGTTAAGTGAGTTCATTTCACTGGAAAAAGAGATTCCCTAAAGGAAAAAACATCAACTACTGTGGCTGATATTGCCCAATACATTGCTGAAAAATAAATTATACTGATTGGATTTTTTTCATTTCCACCCCCCCCCAAGCAGCACTTTTAAAAATACAGTCTTTTAATGATTGTTTAATTTTCATATAACTAGAATATAAATCCTTTACATACTGCTTTGCTGCAGCTGCAGCATAATGTCTCGTTTTTCATGGAAAAAACCTAATTACGTGGTTCACCGAATTGCCTGTGGTAACACATCAATTTTATTTACATTCAAAAGTTGGACTTGAGTTTGTTCTCAGCACTCCAGTTAATTCCAAGCCCATTTTACACAACAGTTCTCCTGGATTCATTAGTAACACCTCACTCTGCTGTTATTGGGAGGGATTCCCAGCTATTGGAACCTTGCTGTGGATTTCCAGCTCCTTCCAGGCAGTTCCACAGTTCTATCCCACTTTAAATATCCTGGATTTGCTCTAAGTCTGGCCTTGCTGAAACAGTTCTGCCAAAGGACCATCAAATGTCCCTCCAGAAGGCAGCTGTTAATGTGGCCTCAGGAATGCAAACTCCTTTTCCCACAAAAACACCACAGAAAAACAAGAACTATTGTGTGGCAAATAAAACCTAAAGGTTAATTACCCAAAATTTCAATTATTTCAGTCAAACTGAGCTTATATTTGGAAATATATGAAAGATTATGAGGAAGCATATGGATTCAGTAGAGAATTTCTTGGCTTTACCTTCCAGTGTCTTTCCTCTAAACTGTTTTCAGAAGGTAATTGCTGCAATCAACAGGAAAACCTCCAAATGCCCAGCCATGAACAAAATTAAGATGTTAATTCTTGAGTGATATAAATAAAATAAAACAATAAAAAGCATTAGGCTTTTTTACATGTGGCCCTTTGGTAGATTTCAGACATTTTATAACTTTTTAGCCTCAGATATTGCCAGCTGTATGAAGAGGGAAAATGCACTATGTGAGAATGATCCATGGAATATCCTGAGCTGGAAGGGTCCCACAAGGATCTGTAAAGTCCATTTCTTGACTAGAATTGGTAATGAATTCACAAATGCCACATGTTCTCATTGGATCCTGCTCTGAACGCTGAGATTCCCGCTTCACGTGGAGACAAAACCACTGAAGGAAAGAGGAATTAAGGCAAAGGTAACTGCAATCAGAATTCCAAACAGGACACTCGGTTTTAGTTGTTTGTTTTTTTTTAATGACTCCCTTAAACCAACTTTCAAGTAAAAGAAGTGGTGGGAAGAACATTTATTTTTAAAAGAAAACAAAACAAAATGAAGACATCTCGCCCAGACACAATAAGGCTCTTGTCAACTTCATGTGTATAAAAGGAGTTGGCATTTTCCCATGAAGCAATTCCTTAATCCCAAATGATGGCATAATAACCTCATTTAATATGCCTCCTTAAAAGAAAAAGTTTATTTTGTCTAAGCTGAACTTCAACTGGCAATCACTGGACACCAATTACTAGTGTCAGATATAAGGGTCACAGAACAATTCTGCGGGCTGAGAAAGTAGGAATTCACTTTTCAATCCCATCTTCTTGCCAAAAGAATGGAAAAGCTGAACTTTGTTTTCATGTCTTTGGGAATAATCTATGCTAGGCAATTAAGAAAATGCAAATGACTTATCTTATTAAAAACAATCAAGCCAGAATCAGACTTTTCAGTAACTTAATATTCCAATAAAGTCTTCTGCCATAGGAACCTACTTGTTAATTCCACTCCACGCTCAAGAACCGGCAATTAACCATTTTTAGATTTCACTTCAAATTATTAATAAGTGGTACTCAGCTGCTTGATATTCATTGCTGCTTTTTAAATGGAAAGCCTTCCAAAAGCCTTGCATTTCAGATCCTTTATTCCTTGTTCATGAGCTGCTTTTCCATACCCTGGCTGTTCTTGTTCCTGGCACCACTGGGCATGACAAGAGTTCTGGGGTTTATGGAGTTACTCAGAGTGCACAAAATTGTTGTAATACACATCCCATGTTTTCACCAAAGCCCAGGAATCCCAGGAAGAACCTCTGGGCAAATCCAAGGAAGTCCCCAAGCCAGCTGTAATGCAATTCCAGCAGCAGCTCCCTCCCTTCTTGCCCACTGCCATAATCTCAGAGCAGAATGAAAAGACTGAGGAGCTCATTTGAACACCCATTTCATGGCAAGGGGGCTCAGTCTTCATTTCACGCATTGCTTCACACACTTAAAACATGTTTGAATAGACAGGAACCTCTTCTCATTCAATAATTAACACATCTCAGTACACAGAGCTTAGAACATACTCTACCTCCTGACACAGCTCCCAATTCCTCACAATTACAGAAATAAGGGTACCCTGAAAGAACCTTAAATAGGCTCAAATTGAAACGGAAAGCAGATTTCTCACTACTTTATTCTCTTTTATACTAGCAGAACCAAAAAATACAATTTTTCCCAAGTTTTCCATTCTTTTTTTTTAATCCCTAATAAATGCTGACAAGCATCAACTACCAGACATTTACAGGTTAAACACTGACTTAATTTAGAAGACTTGACTGAAAAATGAAACTTTGAAATCTGGCAGTTCATAAGGGAGCATCAAGAATATTTCCTTGCAGGAATAAAAACAACTAAATTGAGTTCTGGGGCAAGTTGTTCTCCTCAGTAAAGATCCTTAAAAACTGAGCTGACATGTTCTGCTTTCCTGTAGGTAAAAATCAGCAAATTTCAGGTAGAGAAACAACAGCAGAAATTAATTTTGGGGCAGAACCACGTGGGTTAATGTGGGTGCCCTGCACACAGCTCTTCCTACAGGCAGCATTTTCCCTCCTCACTTTTATCAGCACCAGGGGATTATGGCTGCACCAGCATGATATGCCAAGAATTCATAAACAGGAACGAGCTGAAGCTCCAGGTTTTTCCTGTCACAGCTCAAATTTCAGCTACATTTTTAAACTTAGCAAGCTGCAAAGATCATGTACAATAATCTTTCAGGAAAGACTTGCCTAATTCATTCAAGATAGTCTATTCTTCATAAGCGTTTCCATCCAAATTCTTATAGTCTTTATAGCAGAAAGTGAAGTAGTATCATTTTTCTGGGGAAGCAGCTCCAGAAATCAGTGGATCAAGTGCAATGTATCAGAGGAAATCCCAAATACCTACGAGAATCAATGAGTTCAGGCACACAAGCTACTAAGCTGACAGAAGGATGTAGTTTTACCTAAAGAACTATCAAACACCCAGAATTTACTCATCTTTAAGCTCCTGTCTCACATCCTGCCAGCTTCCCAGAGTCTACCTCCAGCGCTGTGCTCACAGTCACCATCCTGTATTCCATGAGAATCCCAGTATCCTGTACCACAGATGCAGCAGACAAAGTGGAATATAGCCATAAACCCAGTACAGAGATTATAAATTGAGAGACAAACTGTCAGAGAATTCCAGAATATTCTGAGCTGAAAGGGACCCACAAGATCATCAAGTTGAATTCTTAAGAGTGGTGCAAATCAGAGCAAAGTGCTCTCTGCAAAAGCAAAGAAGGGATCTCAGGAACAGAACTCCCTTCCCTATAATCTGTGTGGAACCCAGAGGGTCCAGAGCAGGGGTGGGAAAAGAAAGAAAACCCAAGAGTTGAGTCTAAATTCTCTGTGATGCTCCAGATGGTATTTGGTCACCAAATGCAAATGAGAGCTCTGCAACTTGCAAATCCACAACGTTCCTGTCAGAAACGCTGCCAACAGTCAGACACTCCCTCCTCTCCTTCCCCTTCTTCTGTCGGATGTACAAAAAAAATGGATTTATGAGAAAAGGTGCTGTGGCTGGAACAGTTGCCAAACCTCTCCAAACCATATAATTAAACAGCATTTATCCCTCAGAAAACCAAACTTCAACAAACTAAAGCATGCCCAACTTTTTCAGACTTACAGAATCGTTTGTTTTTCTTCACTCACTGACCCCACCCCAACTAGCTTTTACCACCCAGGACTGAATAAAGATCTTCAACCTCTGATCCAGTTTTAAATGCCACCATAATAAAAACCAGAACAAAACTCAAGACTGGTAAGAAGAATAAATGTAGGAGAATGTGCAAGGGACACCTCTGAAGTTCTCAGCTGCCTGGTTAATCCAACCACCCCACTGATCTATAACTGCTCTGCAAATAATTGTTTTTACTTAATCTTCCATGACAGCAGTTAATTATCCACAGTTTTGGAAAGCTACTACATAAACAACTCTCCTCGTACCTCCTGTTTACAACCACTAAGTTGTTTTCCCTACAACTATTTGAAATTCTTTTATTAATGGCAGATTTGTTGTTTACCAAATCTTCAATGTTATAAAGATAAAGGAACCCTTAGAGTTCATGAGCAAAAGTTTTTGAAGTGCTTCTGAAAACAAAACCTCAGTTTGGACTTTTCCTCTGTTTAGTGAAACCAGTAAATATCATACAGCACTATTGGAGTGACTCTCTCATCCAGAAAAATCAAAATTATAACTTAGACTTGAATTAATCAAACATAATATTTAAAAACTAATTTTTTTTAAATTTAGTTACCACTAAATTATTTCACTTTTAAAGCACAAGTCCTAGGTGGGAAAAGAGAAATCCAAAACTTTATTTTTGATAAGAACTCATGCTCCTACTAACAGGCATTACTCCCTACAGTTCCTGTGTCTCGGATGTCAATGTTTTGGATAGACTCCAGTCTTCCTCTTGGATTTGCAGCATCAGATTCCTGGGACTTGTGCTCCTGAACATGTGAATACAACACAACAACAAAGTTCTGCCCATGGAACCATAAGTCACAGTGACAATCCAACCTGTAGGAACAGCATTTTAAGCTAAAGCAACTCATTTCCTCAGCACATTATCCCAAAAGAAAAAAGTATCATGTTATCCTGGCCCAGCTGACAGGCAAGGAAAACTCTGCTTCAGTAACTTATTTATTTTCTCTTTGTATGCCCACATGGAAAAACCTTTTATATTTTCGGGAAGCTAATTTCAACTATCAAATAGTTCAGTATTGTGGCCTGTTTATACAATAAAATGCAGAACAAACTTGTTCCTTTTGCCTTCTGGCTGCATGAAGCAGTGAACACAAACTGTGTCCTTTGTCCTATCTCAAGGAATCAATGGACATAAATGCCTTGTTCTGGCAGAATTTGAGGTTCAATATTTTGTCAATAGTGATGTTTGAACTCTAAAATGTACTGAACAGAGCCCGACAGCCCTATCAGCAGGAAAATGTACAACACTTACACAATTTACATCACTTTGAACTATATCTGATAAGTCACTACAAGTGTTTCAATGTGCTTTTAATATAGAACAAGGAAATCTATTCTTGTAGGATTTACATGTGACAACAGACAAATTTCAGATTGAATTTCACTAAAAAGTTACAGCTCTGCAGGCTCCAGCCTGGATGCTGAACGCCTCGAGTGCTGGGTCCAGTTCTGAGCCCCTCATGACAAGGAGGGACTGGAGGGACTGGGGCACATCCAGGGAAGGGAACGGAGCTGGGGAAGGGGATGGAGCCCCAGGAACCACTGAGGGAGCTGGAAAGGGCTCAGCCCCGAGAAAAGGAGGCTCAGGGGGGACATTCTGACTCTGCAACAACTCCCTGACAGGAGGGGACAGCCAGGGGGATCAGGCTCTGCTCCCAGGGAACAGGGACAGGATGAGAAGGAACAGCCAGGGGAGGCTGAGGTTGGACACCAGGAAGAATTTCTGCATGGAAAGGGTTGTTAAACATTGGCTGGGGCTGCCCAGGGAGGTGGTGGTGTCCAAGGAACAGCTGGACGTGGCACTCAGTGCTCTGGCTGGGGGATCAGGCACAGGTTGGACCCAATGACCTTGGAAGTCTTTTCCAAACTAAATAATTCTGTGATTCCATAAAATTTTGAAGCAGGCAAACAATGTGTGACAGTGATGCCTTGCTACACTCTGCCCCATACTGCACCCAGTAGAAGCAGGTTCAGCTGTCCAGACATGTAAGTGGATTTCCACACCACCACCACTGGAAGCAACATCACATTGTTGTAACCGTGATATCAGATATAAACAAGCTCCCCCGATTTACAACAGAATCAGAAGCATCACCTGCTACTCCCCTCAAATAAAAAGACACTTAAGTCCCATCTACTGCTTTGAAATACTAAATAAATTATATTTCACTAAGAGAAAAGCATATATTATTAAAGCTTTGGTGGGTAAGTAGAAATATTACCCATTCCTTCATACAAAACAGGTGCCTCATAAAAAATGAATGTCAGTGGAATGGCTCAGTGAAGCACTTGTGAGCCATCTCTTTAATTATAGATGATCACAGGGCTACCTGCATGGAACACACCCCAAGGTACTCAGGCCTCCATATCTGTGATTTCACAGGCTCTGGTGCCAAATAAACAATCTGGCAGCCATCAAAGCAGGAAGTTTGGAACAGTGCTTAGAACAGAACGAAAAGAAATTAATATACCATAACCCAGGACTAAACAGTGCAGGGTACAGGTGGCAGATAAGGGACAACTCAAGCACACTTGATAAACAAAATATTCTGTGTACTTGAAACCAATTTTATCACCAAGTCACCAGAAAGTCTAAAGGCCATGAGGATAAAAGATTATTGCAACAAACCAGAACCCAATCCTTATGATTGTCTTGGGTTTTTGTAACCACTTTTATTATTCCAGAACTGGTGAACTTCAGTAGTTTTCTTGCAAGACACAAGGTGAAAATGGAGGTAAAATTCATACAGCCTAATAAAACACCTTTTAGTTCAGGCAACCTAAGGCTTGTCATAGCAACAATACACCACTGAAAAGAAAATAATACATACTGGATATGGTTAAATCCAAATGGGATCACAACAGACATATTAGAAGTAACTTTATCAGGTTAAGGCTCCAAATTCTGGAGACTCTGAGGACAATCCCAGTTCCATAAAGCCTGTGATCACCAACTTATCACCGTCACCTCTGACCTACCTGCCCCTTCCTGCCCCCTAGTCCACTCACTCGTTGCAGCTCGCCTTGGATCATGCTCAAACCCTGCAGCATGAGCAAGGAGCAAGTCCTGACCTCACAGATCTACCTGGGGTGCTTTGGAGCTCACCTGACTCTACAGACAGGTGATTTATTCCATCAGCTACTACCTTATGCCTGAGCTGGGGTATTATTATTATTACTATCATCATCCCTTGAACTAGAATTTACTCTGTTTTTAGAGGTTCCACAAAAATCATGATGTGACTACAGGTCTCTTGACTTCAAGTTTCACTTTGCATTTTACCACACGGCAAAAAAAGTCAAATTTACAGGTATTTTTGTTTTCCCCTAAGTCTTAAAACACGAACTATGACAAAATCACATAAGGTAGCAAGTTAAAGCATTTTTTAAAAATTCCTTTTTCACTGGAAAAACGAGAATTGAGAAACAAAGAGCGGCTTACTGTGCAGCTCGCGGTGGATGACATCGACCAGGTTGGGCTCGTCCCCCCACCAGAATATCCAGAGCTCCTTGCAGTCGGGTTTGACGTCCCGGCGCCACACGCACAGCAGGTTGGCCTGCAGGCAGCGGATGAAGCTGAGCAGGATGGGATCATCCTGGGCTGGAGCTGAAATGATGGGCCCACAGTCCCCATGGCCTTCAAAGTTGTACCTACGCCATTTGATGCCTGTGAGCTCAGCCTACAGGAATCAAAAAAAAAAGAAGAAAAGAGTCATTGGATGACTTCATAATTTAGTTATATTCATAGTTTGTTTCATTTTCATGGGTTAATTCCTCAATTCAAGTTGGAAAATGCTCCTATTTGTTTATTTTCCTTTATTCTTCTTCAAGGAAAAAAATATAGAGACAGCACTGAATAAACCTGGCTTACTCCTGCATTTATGTTTTCACCACCACCTGACTCACTTTTATTCATTTCTATTCTATTCATTTCCAACAGCTTCATTTAATTTTTAACCTTTTTGTTATCTTATTGTCATCTTACAAGTTAGAAAGGAAAAAAACCAAACAGGGAGAGGGAATAAGGCTCATTACCAAAGGCTGCTTGGTGGCCGTGTGAGCTCAGTCAGCCCAAAGTTGGTCACTTGAAAGTCACAAACAAAGTTCCATAGTACTTAAGAAAACCAGTGACTTACTGGAAAAGCTGAAACAGTTTCACATTGTGATGTTACAGGTTTACCAAATGGGTTTTAGTTTTATTTTGCCCAAATGGAACAAAAGCAGAATATGGAAAGTTGCCAATTACTGCCTCTCAACCAGACACAATTCTCTTATTAACCATCAAGGAAGAATCAAAAAAAAAAAGATTTGCTATCCAGATGTTTGGGAAAGGTTTTCTTTGGGCACTGAACACATTCCCCAGGGAATGGGCACAGCCCCAAGGCTGCCAGAGCCCCAGGAGCATTTGAATAATGCTCTCAAGGATGCACAGGGTGGGATTGTTGGGGTGTCCTGGGCAGGGCCAGGAGCCGGATTCAACGTTCCTGCTGAGTCACTTCCAGCACAGGGTGTTCTGTGACTCTGAGATTTTCCTCCACTCCCAGTTTGCTCCATCCCTGTCGTAGCCTTCCCCTTTCTCTCCACTCTCCAGCACAGGACAGGGAATACCCTCAGGGCAGTCTGCCTGCTATCAAACACGACTGGTGTGTGCATACCCTGCTCACAGTGGGCTTGTACTCTACTCTCCAACCTGCTACCATGATCCTGCTGCTGCTGTTCCCTCCACTGCTTCATTTCCAGTGTTCACACCTTCCCTTGGCTGCCCAGAGGCAGCTGGTACTCAGTTCCCAAGTTCTCCTGCAGGAACAGCCAGCTGGTCTGCCACAGGGAGTGCAAACTCCAGGGCAGCAGCTACACCTCTGACAAGAGAGGGCACTGCCAGGGACAAGGGAAAGACTCAGTGCTGCAAACACTGTAGGAATGAATTTTTATTTCTAAAGAAAATCCAAGACTTGCAGATCGTGTATTCCTCCCACTGTCATCACCTGTGTAAGGACATTCAGCTTCTCCTCCAAAACCCAAATTCCCCATCACACATGGAAGGATTTCCTTTTTCAAGTCCACAAACTTAGTACACTAACAAGTTGAAACTCTAAAATTGACTTCTGTCCACCACAGCAGCTGCAAGGAGCCTGCCTGGTTGAAGAGCTGGCTGGTGAACTGCTGAGGAGCTGAAGGTGACGCTCATCATACCAACAGAAGCAAATAACACAAGTATTTCTTGGATCTTGTAAATACATTCTCTGAAGCAGCTTCACCTCATTCCTGTATACTGCTGGGTACAGCAGGTCTCTCTGGCCCATGGCTACCATTCCTGGGACTCTGCCTCAAGGACTATTTCCCCAAACACTGATTATCCAGATTGCCGGTTTAATTGTCCTCTGAAGAGGTCTCACCAGGAACATTGCCACACAGTACGGCACTAGAAAGGGGAAAAACCTGAAAAGAGGGAAATTTGGTTTATTGTTTGCAGGCCCCTAAACTACCAAGCATCTTTAGCTCCACAGGGCAGAAGGGACACTGCCACCCTTCCTGTCAGCAGGACACCAGTCCTGGATTGTCCCAGCTCCCTGCAGCCAGCACTGAGCTCTTGCACTCAGACAGAAATGCTGATCAGCCATCCAAAGGGTCAGGAACCATGGAAAAGGAAACAGGAAAAGATAGTCCAGACTGGCTGAGATACACAGCCATGTGCCACCCTCCTGGCACAACAAGGGCAGGGGAATGCAAGAGGAAGAGGTAAAATGGAAAGAGTAAATCAATTTTTTTCCACAGTAGAGTGCTAGAACACCTCATACGCTAAATAACAATCTAAGAGAAAGCGTTCCTCCAAAACATCTACATCTGTTCCACGTGCATCCCCAGCTATAGCTTGGAAATGGAATGGGCAGAGTTTCTGAAACAGGATAATGAATACAACTATGAACCACAGAACACCAAGAATTAGTGCCAGCATAGCCAACCTGTGAAAATTTTATGTTAAATGTTTGTGCCATAACCAGCTAAGAACATACGCTAAGTCACAAAGAGTATGGAACAGGAAGATGATGAAAACCAAAACCAAAAAACCCATCTGAACAAAGGACATTACCCAACAGCAGCACTCGCTTGATCCACACTGCAAAAGCCAGAGCTCAGCTGTTTCAAAGAGCAGAGAGGCTCCTGTGGCTTCCCGACAGCTCAGAGGTATCACCCCAACATCCCCTCCAGAGGAGCGATGAAACTGAGTCAAGGAAAGCACAGTGAAATCAGCAGAGCTGCACCCAATTTAATTCTGCACTAACGAACTCCTGGAATCTGTAATTCTATGGACTGTGAGGAATGATAAACTACTAACCTGGATCACACCAGTGCCCACCCACACACAGAGAGACTCCCAAAAAAAGAGAAACAAGTCCTGGGGCTTTGGACTCAGTGGCAACATTAAATGTGCTCTCACACAGTTTCCCAGTCTGAGTTGTAGAGATGTGGTTCAGCAATGTATTGGGATATATCTGTTTCTGTTTAAATTTTTAATAGGTAAGCATCAATAGTAATCTCTCAGAACTTCTGGATTGTGTCCTCATGTTAATTAAAACTGAATTCAAATAGAGATTTGAATCCAGAAGGGATACACAAGAGCAGACTACACCCAAAACACTTACACACATTCTACGTCTCTACTGATGTTCTGTGTAA
Organism: Bombycilla garrulus; assembly: GCA_013400315.1. Classification (NCBI taxonomy): domain Eukaryota; kingdom Metazoa; phylum Chordata; class Aves; order Passeriformes; family Bombycillidae; genus Bombycilla; species Bombycilla garrulus. The sequence continues at coordinate 325,080 of VXBU01008290.1, forward strand.
AGTATTTAACACGCTATAGGGAGAAGATCTGCATCCACATGGGGATTTATTTACATTAATTTATTTAAACAAACCAACAGCCTTGGTTTGAAGAGGCCTGCATCTGTAGCAGGGTTTGCACAGACAAGCAGCGGGCTGTGATTTTGAGAATCATTCTAAAGAGCCAAATGTGGTTTCATTTGTGCTTCACTGGCAGTGAGCACAGGCTGACCCAACACAGCCTCCTCCTCCTCAGCCCCAGCCACGCATTTCCATGTCCCAGTCTGACACTGGATCTACTGGTCATGGAGTCACTCTGTGAATGGGATCACTTCACCAGTTTAAACACGAGAGAAAGCAAGAGAAAGAAAAACATTTCCAGGCTCAGCATCCTGACAGCTCATCCTGCAGCCAGGCAATCACCAAGCAGCCCCAGGAGACGAGGGAGAGTGGAGTGAGATGTCCCCTGTCAGGGACAGCTCCAGTCAGATAAAACACAACTTTCAGTGCACCAGACTGCTGTTCATGTAAACCTCAACCAACACAAGCAAGCACTGCTGCCAGAGCAGGCCTGGCCTGGGTGCCCTCCCTGCAGCCCTCAGCTGCTGCTCAGACATTCACACTGAGCTGGGCTGACTCAAACCCAGAAGGGTTGGATTAAACGGCTTTTTCCTCTACTCAGATCAGTCCCCACACCTGATTCATTAAACAACCACAGAGATGTCTGTACCGGGAAGTCTGAGGACAGCAAAGCAGGTCAGGGAGGGCAGAGCTGCTCTGATTACTAAAACTGCTGGTTTGAAAGCAGCCTGAAACACTGAGACAGAAACCAAAACCTGAGGACAAAACTATGAACATGCTGTTTAACTCACAACTGGCTAGAGATGGCTGCAGAACAAAGCAGAACTCTTTCCAGGTGATGTAATCTACTGTTTCTTCCATCTCTTCCCATAGGCACAGTTTTGGCTTATTGAAGTTGCTACAATGTTTTTAAAACTAAAAAGCCTGACAAAAAAAAAAAACAACTTACAAATACTTATTATTATCCAACACTGTTAGCAAATCATGCATTAAATGAGATGTTTGCTTTGGTTTGTAAAGGAACATGTGTTATGGAGGACTGTGCTGTGAAGGGTTCAACTGCTCAGATAAATGGGGCTGTTTTGAAATGGAGTTTTTTTTCTGAGTTCAGCTAACTGCAGTTGGACACTGAATATTTGTCAGACGCCAGTTCTAAATGCACTGGGCCAAGCGTGTAAGGAAACAGAGAAATTGGATCTCTAACAGTAATACCCAAACCCTTCACTAACATCCAACTTCTTACAGAGTAATTCCCAAGACACAAAAAGATCTGTTTCTGATGTTTTCAAAAGCAGCTGTCAGGATAGAAGAGTGTGTTCAAATTCCACACAGGCATCTAAAACCACCCAAAACATCCCCAAGAAATAGGCATTAATGCAAACAGTGCACTGCCAATGTCTTTATTCAGATGCATAGCCTTAGAGTGATCACACAGTCCCTTGGAAAGGGACACAAACTCAGGTTTCAGTGACCATCATCACACCCTGCAGAGTGAAACAGCCTCAGAAGAGATGAGCTGAGAGTGTTCAAACCTCTGATCCCCCTTGCACACACACAGACAAGTAGAGAGACACAGAAAGCAAATTAGCACTCTCTTTCACAGCGTGCTGCCCTAAATACAGACACCTCGCATTACCTGCCACAGCTCCAGGACACCATCCACAGCTGTGAATTCCTAGAGACAGAATACCTAAGCTTTCATTCTTTTCCCCCTTCAGGCTTAAATCACAATATTAGGCAGGCTGGGAGGGTCTTCTGCTGTTCTCATCATGCTCCACTCAGATTGGTAGAGTTTAGGCTGCTAAAAATCACAATTCCCCAGTAACGTTTCACAGCGCTCAAGTCGGTGCTGGCATGCTCCCAGCAACCCTGAAGATATAATTAGCGCTGGGTAGCCACTGTGACTGTTTTCCTCTTCTGCAGCCCTTGCAGATGGAACACAAACAAACCCATCATCCACCTCCTCTTTTATTTCCCATCTCCACCAAATGCTTTTTGGCCTCTGTTTTATGGGAAATGGACAGGCCAAGTCAAAATTAACTTCTCCAGATCACTTGAGTATTTCCACCCATTTTAATACACAAAGCTCCCTTGGAGAGATTATACAATAATATAGACACAGCAGGAGGAAAAAAGGAGAGTATCAAAAGTTTGAGAAATTCTTTTATTTGGCCACACCAAGTATAAAGCAGAGCTATTTTTTAACTACTTTGTGCTTCTCTACATTAAAAGCAATGACTAAAACTATATAAATGTGATTTTTTTTTCCTGCTTCATACAGTACAGAAAAGTAAGAAAAGCTAAGAGACAGAGTCAAGCTGCAGAGTGTAGGAAATCATCACTCTGATACTTTCAAAATAGGAAGGATACATTGGAAGAGATAAGATCATATCATGAATAAAAGAACCAGATATCCATCACACAGGATCCATCCTGCTTTCTCAGAAACTTCCAATATGGCAAAGTTCAGGTCGTTTTATTTTTCACACTTCTCCAATTTGAGACAAAACAAAAATCAAGCATAAAAATACTTCCCAGTTGCCTGCTTAAAAGCTGCCACTCAGACAAATTCAGGTCTGCCCAGTGCTTCAAAGATACCTTTCTTTAATGGTCTTAAAAAAAACAATTTAAGCAATGTAAAAACCAAATCACACCTCATCACTTCTACAAACACATTTCAGTTAAACAAAGGGAATATAAAACCTTTCATCAAGTGTCCTTCCAAACAAGGGGAAGATATTAAGCTGTCTAGGGTACCTTAAAATGTTGTATTTACCAGCTTCTGAAGTTAGGCTCAGTCTAAACAATTCCTCTAATCCTGAATGTTGTTTGCTTCTGCGTAGGAGAGTAGTTGCTAAGTCTACAATTTACACTTCAAATTGGAACATAAAACATGTAAATGCCATATATATGTTTGCCAATTTTATTAGTGTCTCATCTTGAGAGCTTCATTCAAGTAAGTAGCTATTCTGAAGCCACCAGAGACTCTTACTAAGGACTACTCACATGAGTGAAAATCTGCATAAGAAAGCCCTTAGTTCATAGTCCAAGAATTTAAACTGTAGTTCAAGGTGTCACGGGAATTACACCACCATTTTAATTAAATGCTGTAAGATCTTGCAGACAGACTCAAGATTAGCACCATCTGTTTTGGTTACAGCGTCTCATTTCACTACACCATCCTCACACAGCAATGAAATATCATTGCACACTCCACTCCAGCCATTTAAATACCAGATAAAAGTTATGTCATGTTGATACACTTCACCAGGAAGGAAGGACAAAAGGACGAGAACAAGGGGGACTGAAAACTACTCTGTAGCAATGTGCTGCTTGTGGGGGCAGCAAACACCATTGCCTCTCGCGGTGAAATACAGTGTTTAGTAAAATATGCCCAAGTCCCTGTCAAGTGAATTGAAAGAATAGAGACTGCTTAACTAAAAAATTCCTCTTTTTTTCACAGCTTTACAGATGTTTGTACACCCTGAGAGAGGTTCCTATTCCCATAGCACAACTGAGCAGCGCCAGCACCTGTCCACAGACATTCCCCATCTTTTCTGTTGTTGCGTCTGAAGATCTCTGAGGTTTGAAAACCCCCAGCAGACTGACCACCTCAGCCCTGCAGCCTCCTGAAACCAGATTATTCCCTGAACTACATATTAACATTCTCCTCTTCATGCTTTCCATTTTAAAAAATCAAGGAATGGTTTGTGCTCCCTTCCCTCAGGGCTTATCCCTTCTGCCCCTGTAAGAGGGAGGGATCCTATGGCAGTGCAGAGGCCTTGCATGCACTGAATGAGCTTCAAAAGGACATTTCTGTGAGGCCAAGTATTGTCATAGCTGCACAAAGTCCTCCAAACTTGCTCTGAAATCAGGAATAGACGAAAAAATAGCACATTAAAAAATAGCTAATTCTGAAATGTGTGTCCCATGGCCAAAAAACCCACCATGCCATGGTTTGTGCTTCAGAGCCCAGCACTCAGCCTCAGCCCTCTTAGTATGCAACTGAGCAGCAGCAGAATGACATGTTTGACTTTAATCCTCTCCCTGCATAAGCACACAGTCAAGTGGCTGGAAAAAAAGGGATAAAGGGCAGCCACTAACAAGCTTTTAAAAATGAAAGATGAAAAAAAATTACCTTTTTTTTTGTTGTTATTCCTTGGCTCTTAAAACCAACGTGAAAGTAAGCATGCCAGTGCATGCAGCACATGTGCCTGGAACAGCTTTCTGCTGGATAAATCCCTGCATGACGCCTCCTTCCCTCATGCCCTCTGGAACAGATTATCTAAATGCTCCTACTCCAGAGCTGTTTGCGACAAGCAACAGTGTCAGGGCATTTGTGTGTCATCTTTTACCTTTGCAAGTCTCTGAGAAGGATTTAGCTGTAACCAAAATCCTATTATCAGACATCTCCCTGATGGACTTCTGTACCTGGGGACACCTGAGACCCATATCACTGTATCGAAGACCAGAAAAGCAAGGCAATTCTAAAATAATAGATTTCACATTATTAAAAGCCACAAACTAACAGCATGAGCTCTTATGCCTAAAATGTAAACAGCACTGACAGAAATCAGGTATTTTTTCCTCTTTCTCCCCAGAGTGAGGGTGACTTTGCTCATGTAGAAGAGGCAGCCAGGAAGATTAATTGCTGCTTTCAAAGAAACAAAAGTCGGACCCATCTCAAAAAGAATTTGAGGTGGCAACCAAGTACCATCTTTCCCAATGGAAAACAGAAAAGGACTCCAATATACTAATGCTCAAATTTCAGCAGCTCTGGCAGATGCAGGAGTTACCAACAAAGGCTTTTTGAGTGGCAAGTATAAAAGAAAGAGCAATCTGGTAAAAGCACCCAAATTACTGATATGGATCCAAACCCTCACAGAATTTCAAGGTTAAATACTAAAGTAGATGACTACAATCAAGCACAGCAGAAGTAAAATGAGCAGACACTGACACACTGAAAGAGAAAATGTATCTTCTCCCAGTCCACCGCAAAAACAGGTTGGCAAAACAAAACCAAATGTGAGAAATTCTTACGAAAGAAACAGAAGGTGACACAGAAATTGAGGCCATTATAATTCATCTGTAGCTCTGCACGTTTATCACAAACTGCAGCTCTTGTTTCACAACATCAAAACCAGAAGAATTACAAGAATGGTCAAAAAATATATATTCCATACAGTTAAAAAATCATTCAAGGATTAAGTCTGGTTGGTTTACAAGAGGGAAACTGAGGTTCCCTACAGAACAGCTGCTGGTTTTCTTCCAGATATCAAATTAAATTAGCAGAATGCAGACTCAAACCAAAACAAGGTGGCTGAAATTTTTGTATCAGGATAAAAACTTACGTACTAGTTTAGAATTTGTCTACAAAACATCTGCTTAGTTCAAGAAACTTCTCAACCAAATACGCAGAGAGCCTGGGAGATTACCCAAGGGAAGTGCAACTACATCCACTTCAGCAAATCTGGCAGGCCAAACAAACACTGGCCACCATTGAGACAGGACACTGGTGCAATTATGATTCCACAACGCTGTTCCATGCCCTTCATTTAGCCAGGTCCCAAGAGGTACCTTGGAAATATCAGCAGCACACAGAGAGCACTCAGTGGTCACCCTCAGAGCTGCCATCCTCGGCCAGGACCCGATGTGCACCTATCAAGCAGCTATACTCATTCAGGGCTAACTGCAAAAACTCTCCAAAAACATTTTAAAACATTAAAGAATTAAAAAGCAAATTTTTGATAAAAGACTTTTGGGTTACGTCAATGTCTTTCACCCTCAGTGAAGGCTTTGGTTAGCAGATCTGCAGCCCTTAACCAATCCAGCTAATTCAGAACACAGTTCCACGCTGGTGCCCGAAGCAGCAGCTCCCCTCCACTGTCAAGGCTGTAACCCAGTTCATCAGAGATGGGAAAGGATAATGTGACGAGCATGGCTGGAAGCCAAAGGGTTGAGACTCAGCCATCACTTGAAAATATACTTTCAAGCCCAAAATATTCAAGACACAAACATAAGGAAACAGCAAGATGGCAGCAGCGCTGTCCCAGGTCAGCATGGGAGTGAGACTCACACAGGCACTTCCACACACGTGTCCTGCTGCAAGGCTCTTGCACCGACACAGTCACACAAAATGGGAAGCTGCTGTGCCACAATCCCATCACCAGGGGTGAGAAAGGGAAATGGGAAAGCCAGTCTGCACAGCAAAACTGAATAGGCAGGAATCTGAGCTTCAGAGGATGCACAAATCCCACGTCCAAACATCTACCCGGCAGAGCCACAGCAGCCACAAGTAACAAGGCATAACTGGGTTTGTTTTGGTTTGGGTGTTATTACTGGAAAAAGGGGAAGAAGGGGACTTGATCTTGGAGCTCTCTTCCAACCTTAATAATTCTACATGGAATGAAGTTTACCCATGGCAGAGCTGAACATTTACCCCTGTAGGCTGTATGGAAGCACACAATGCCTGAAAGCAAAATGCCATCTCCAAGACAAAGGACAGAAGGAATTGAAGACATTCTTCTCACATTACCAAACCCCGGGTTTAGGTAATGACCCACCCCACAGCTCAAGTCACAGGCGCTATTTTACAGAAAGGCATCTCTGACTTCTCCATCACTTCAGCCAGTTTCTTCACAGAAGGGAATCAATTACAATTTGACTTCTGAGTAGATGGTTGAGAACAGATAAAGAAATGAAAACTACCACTGCAAACTTCAATAGCACACAAAAAAAAGCAAATAAAGATGCAACTTGCCAGCAGCCAGTGTATCCTTCCCTTGTTTTTAGACACGGTGAATGATGAGGTTTGCAAGTCCCCTTCAGAAAGAATCAGAACTGACTGTGTATTTTCCACATTCAAAAATCCCCTCTTGGAGAAAGCTGGACTACAGAAAAGCAGAAAAGTCCAACACGTGGAAAAAAAAAAAAAAGACAAAAGCAAATCTGCAAGAAAACAAAAGAATCTTCTCTATGCTTCCCAAATTTAACTTTCTTTTCTAGATTTTTTTTTTAACTGAAACAGGAAGGAAATGTCAAACATCAGTCATACAATGGACTATCAGCTGTTTCCCAAACCAAGTAATCTGACATAAGGGCAGAATAATCGGGAGGGGGGAGGGTGGGCTGGAGGAAGTAACAACCGGAGCAGAGTAAACTTTGGCACAGTGAGTTAAAGAATGTGGTTCCCTTTCTTCCATTACACAAAAAGCTGCACCGAGGACTCGGAACATTCCCGTGCCCCACATCTGAGCAGCACAGCAGCTCCCACGGGTTTGCAGCTGTGTCCATCCCTGCCCAGCAAAGCTCGGTTTGAACCATGTCCACCCCTGCCCTGCACACCTCGTTCTCTTCCCAAACGGGCTCTGGGACAGAGAGGCAGGAACAGCACAGGGATCTCAGCTCTGGTTCTTCATCCCTGTCCTCATCACTGACACCCAACAATGTCCAGCTTGTCAGGAGCTGCCAAAATCCCGCAGCCCTTCAAAACCCACCACCCAGAGAATCCTGGTGTATGACTCTTCTGTAAGATAGAAAGTAGTAAATAAAGCCACTACATGACTGGTCATGTAGGTTCTCTTTGCCAGCTCTCACTGTCATTCCTGCGAAGACAAGAATCCAGCACCTCCTGCCAGAAGGGAATTATGGAAATTCACAGAGAGCTCCAGTCAAAATTTTATTAAAATACACACAGAAAATTAAATAACCAGAAACACTGGGCTAAAACTGAAAGCAACTCTTTCAGAATAAAGTAATTTAAGCAATTAACCTTTTCTCTCAGCAAAGAAATTACTTTTTTTATAAAAATACTTGAATGGCCACTACAAAATATTCCTGGAATTAATTTTGTGTCTCACCAGAGCTGCCTATAAATCCAGTAACATTGTAGGCATACATGAAGTGAGACTCATAAAAGCCCAACACTAAGAGACTGTAGATATATTAAACTAGGTTTGAAAACTTCTTAGTAAACCAGACACTCTTATAAGTAAAATGTCAGGAGTCTATAACGTGAAAAGCCAACACATTTTGAAACTTACATCTCATAGCTGTCAGCTATGAATGCATCATTATCAAAAACTGGAATTCTGCCAACGCCTGGTCAATAGGTAAAGAAGAGTTTTCCTTTAAATTTTGCTTTCAATCCTCTGTTCTCGCAAAATATTGTATTTTATGGGCAAATATGGAGTCATAAGAACAGGCAACCACAAGGCCCTGACCACAGCATAGCTCTTTTAAAGCTAAAAGATGAATGAAATAAAGTTTTACCGAACAAGCTTTAAATTTCCTTCTCTAAGACACGGATTGTGGTTACAAAGCCACTTTGATCTCCGTTCAATCCACGCCACTGCCAAAACACGGTGGGGAGAGAGGAATGAGGGGAACAGAGCTGCCTTGGGAGAGAGATCGGGGAAAAGATTTTCACTAGGTCAGTCTCACACTCCAGGCTTAAATATGAATTTATGGACCTTTCTGGACACACCACGGCATGGAAGAGGAGTGAAGAGGGAGGGACAAAAATGAACGGGGCGGGGGGAAATCCCAAATTTTTTCCTCTGTAATTATAATTTTCATAAACAGGAATAGACTAGGCTGCAGCACTGGCTGATTAAAGAAAGCTGAGGTAAGTGCCTCACAAGAAGTGATACAGAAATACGTGTGTCACATCTTATTACTTTTGTAATTTTAGAAGCCTGGCCATTTTTCTCCATTTTCATAAACTGATTAAATACATTCCTTAATACAGGGACAAGGTCATTGTGTATGTTTGAGCTCATCTGTGTTAGTCACATAAATGTAAATACTGCCTCAGGGCACCTTATACAACAGCACCACACAATAAAATTCCCCATCTCAAAGAAACAAAAGCGAGGATGCCACTAAAAGCTCCAGCCACATTTCCACATGCACTACTGCAATTCTGCTCATAGATTAAGCCACACACGACTCGATGAGAAATAGCATATTTTTACAGATTAAGGTAGAAAGTGAGAGTCAGAATTCATCAAAATTAATCAAAATTCACAGCACAAGCCAAAGGAAAGACTGCTTAAATCTTTTAATCTATGAGTAAGGCAGCTCCTTACTACGTGAGGAAATGCTGAGAACCCTCCCAATGTGAAAAGCTGAACTTCCTCCCCGGTATCAGAGCGGGTTCTGCTCAGCCCTCGTTATCATTCTGCAGTGCTGGGATCACACTAATGCACAGCTCTGGAACGAGCTGGGCCACAGCAGGAAACAACACAAGCTGTCATTCATCCCCGCTGTCCCAGCCCGCTTATCCCTGTGCTGTGCGCTCACTCCACTGCTGTGTGCACAGGGAGCCCAGCACCAGCTTTTAGTCATATTTTGAGGTCTGCAGAGCAGAATATTTTTATTAGCTGGTTTCTCTTTAAAACTACCAGTTGATGTCAGGGAACTCAAAGGAAGAGGATTTATTTTTAAAGCAATACTTAGAGCTCAGAATGAAAGCAGTGGAACAGCCTGGTCTGAGGAACAAAGATGCCCCCGTGTAAACACACACTCCTTATAAGCAAATCTTCTGGATTTGGGTTGGGATCTTCTGTTGGAAACACTTGTGCACTTTTAAAACTGGCAAGTTAATACTAAAACAAGCATGTTTTCAGTCAGAGCAGTATTTTTGCTTATTATTTGTGTTTCTATGGCACCAACAAGATGCAAATGCCACCGTGACAGACTCTACACAACCAAGTACACGATTCACCCACAGAACAGTAAATGAACACACACAGACTCCAAAGTTTTGTGTAAATTACACTTGTCAGCCTTAACAACAGTGGGAACAGCCCAGCCACCTATCCAGTGTTACTGGGTTGTCCAGAGAATTCCACACAAGCTCAGGAAAAGGGGTTTTGTAGGTCTGTGGACACCAACTGTCACCTTCCACAGCTATGATGGAACAACTAGAAAAAAAACAAAGGTCATAAATTTATAATGAGGTGATCCTGGCGTACACTGGAGCCAGAACTCAAGGAAAAATAAAAGACAGAGAGGGAGCAGGTGTAAGAGCAGGGAGACAATAAAGGAATGCAGCAAGGTGCCAACCATCCCAGCCATGTGATGAGAGAAAAATTTTGTAGGTGCATCCCTGCTCCAATCCCTGAAACCCTGAAAAAGTGTGCTGCCACAACTAAGGATGCAAAAGTGGACTGGGGCAGGTGGGGAGGTGGGTGTAATTCCATAGAGAGATCAAGGGAAGTGGAGACAACAGGTGCATTCTCACACAGTGAACAGGAAGCTTCAAACCAGCCCAGGTGTTCACCCCATCACAAAGTGCAACAGCCCCCTAAGACTGATGGGGTTTGGTATTTAAAAGCAGTGCAGCTGCATACACAAATACCCTTTCATGTAATGCTTCTGAGAATCAGAGAGATGAAAAAATTAAAACAAAATCCATAAAGATTCCTTCTTCATCTAATGACCAAAGTTACTCAAGTTAACACACTCAGCAAATATATCTCATATGCGCCACACTTATTTTTTCCACCAAAGATCAAAACCTTCGGTTTCTTTAGATTTTCTTCAAAAGAACCGCATTGTCCAGAAGGAAAATAATAGAAGAAAGGATTAAAAAGTTCTATCTGTAGATCTTTCTTTATTCTTTCATATGAGGAAGCGCTCTCAGAAGAAGGTGAAAAAAATTCAAGATCAAATGAGTCAGGATGGGGAGGGTGTTTGAGAACCGGGGTTATAATGTCAATTCTATATTAAAAATGTAGAAAAATAGAAAAATATATTTTCAGATAGTGTTATAGTAAATTAAAGTTCTTGTTCCTTAGGTGTAGTTACCTACGACTTTTTTTTTATACATCACCCTAACATTTGAGTATTAATTTTGTTGTGTTGATGTTTCCAACACCACTGGCCTCATAGTGCCACCAGAATCAGGACAGTCTCTGGGGAAGGATTCCCAGCCCCAGGACATGTGTACATTCACAGGATACTCAGGATTTCAAGGAAACCTCACTCGAATATTTCCTGGTGATTAGCTCGGGCACACTTAGTCTGAGCTGCAGCTGTCACTCCTGCACCCCCCGCTTTCGTTGGGAATATTCTGAAGAGGTTGGTTATCTAAGAGATCCCTCAATTCCCCTCCTGGAGCTGGCTGAACGCCACCGTCCCAGTCTCTTTGCAAATCTGGGTCTGTTCTCTTCAAATCCTCTCTCTGGCACATCCCATTAAACTGTCAAATACTCTGACGGGACACAATAAAAACTTACCTCTGAAGTGATTTAAAACCTGAAATAATCTTTTATTAGCAAGAAGTGAACAAGCTTTCTAATGTCATCTCTCTACTTCTGTCTTGTTACCTAATAAAATTCAGGATAAAGATAACTAGAGATTCAAATACTTTTGCACAACTTGAGAGATTAATTCCATTTCTTAATTATTTATGCATGTAAATTCACACCTACATAAAATTCCAAACAAGCAAGATAGACACTGTGCAGTGCTGTAACATCCGGCATGCCAAAATCCCAACCCACTGCTCGGAGCACTGCATTTATGAAAACACAACAAGCAAGGACTACTGGTTAATTCACTACTACTGAAGGCATTGAGCAATCAGCATTTACTATGAAGCCTTTAGTGACAATAATACCACACCAAGGAATAGCTCACAGCAGCCTCTGCAGCCTTCACTTTCTGACGCCACAAAGAACCTTTAGGAGAATAATCCAGATGCCACCTCAGATTGCTTTAATTCCTTTTATTTTATCCTGGAACCATCAACCAAACTAACTCCTCAAAGGGGACAGTTTCTGTTCCTGGATGTGAACTGCAAAAAGTAACAGTAGCAATAGCCTTCACTGTTTGTAACTCTGCCTTTTAAACAAGAACAAACAATTCCCACTGCCTGGATTCTTCCGGCAGCGGCTTTCTGTAGGAATGCACTTATACAAGAACATGGGACATCTTCCATAGCAGCTTCTATAACCTGGTCCCACTTCCCAAGACCACAGTTGTGTCTTTTCCAGCATGAAGATTCCTACAGTATCAAATTTTTCTACCCAATGAAAGCTCCTCCAAATTTCAGGTCGTTCCTGACGCCCCTGGCTGTACTCTTTCCAGCTCCAGTATATCCAGTGTTATGCATCTTCACCCCAATTTCCCAAGACTGACTTGTGCCTTTGGATCCACCACGGCAGCAAAGCCAGAGAGTTGAGGAAACGTCTTCGTGCAAGCCCTCGCTGTCATATGAGTAACCCTTACTCACAGGAAAAGTCAAATTAATTTCAGTAAGACTACTTTTATGATTAAGGATTATTCACAGGAAGACTGCTTGCCAGCTGAGGCTGAAGTTTTAATACAAAGCATATTACCTCAGAACATTTTGTCTCTAAATAGTTATTAGACAGCTCTTAATTAGTATTTAAATAAACTGGCCCATACAATGGCTTATTAAATACTGTTTATCAAAACAGACATTCTTTTCAAAAGCAGCAGCAGACATTTTGACTACAGCAAAAACAGAGTGAGGACAAATATCATTTTTCCTACTGCTGTGCTAGGAACAGCAAATTCAGACAGAAAGTGTATTCTTAGTGAGCAAGGCTATTATACCTAGCAGATTAAACAAGTTATTATTTGAGGAGTACTCTGATGACAAAGACACAAACCAGCCCTTCCATCACTTTACTGGGAAAGGCTCAGAGCAGGAACTGGGGATGTCTTTGTGCAGGCTGGCTGGGGTTTTCCTGCCAGAGCGGTGCTGGATCCCTGCGCTGATGGAGAACACCACAGGGACATTCCATGGAACCCAGCTCTGCCAGCCCAGCACCTGCACAGGCAAAGGCAGCTTTAAAACCTTCACTTCAGACCCTGCCCTCCCTCCCCTCAGGTGACACATTCTGAGCCCAGAGCACTGAGGGCCTCCACAGTTTCTGGACATCACTGAAAAAACAAGAATCAGTTACTAAAAGCTTTTAGAAACATTTCCCATCAAAAGACTCAAAAGCAGCAAAGGCTCCTAACCTCTCTAGCATGTCTACAGTTGACAGAAAAAAAGAAATCGTGAATTATTAAACCAACCCAAATCCACCACATCAACCAGACAGAGAGGGCACAGAGCTCTGGCTTCTCCAGGACAGGGAGACAGCATTCCTGCTTCCACAAAACAAATGTCTGTGGCAAGAAATGTTATTTAACCATGAACAAACAGTATCATGATAGACTATAATTATTTCAGAACTGTAATTCTCCAGTCACAAGCATTTCTTTGTGTTTCACACACACACAAAAAAGCCTGCAGTTGAAAAACCTCCAACTTCTAATAACAGAATCAATCTTCAAAATACTTGTAACCTATCTCGCTCCTAAAGAATGAATGGATTCCCACCAACTACTGGTTTAGATTTTGCTGTTACACTGAAAAAGTAAATGATTAGCAAAAGTTTCTCTAACTCCTAATCCAGACTACTGTAGCTTTAACACTTCATAAATTTTGAAATAAATATGACAACCTGAGGTTAAGGGGTCAGTGGTGCTGGCCACATATTTCCAGTCAGGGTTTCCATCTTCAATAACTTTCTCTGCTATATAAATCCCCCAAAAAACTAACACAATATAAAATAAATCTTCCTAATAGTTTTCATATAGGCTGTATTTAAAAAAAACAAACTACTACTTGAGTCCTTTTTTTTCTTGTAGAGACAGAATGCAATAAAAACAGAGTTTCATACACAGCACTCCACTAAGGCACAGAGTCCTCCCACAAAATTACATGGCAGATTAAAGGGTTGCACATTAAACTCATTATTATTAAAGCCACTTGCAAAAGAATTTCGTTAAACTTACTTCAGTGATATTGCACATCCATTTAAAATTGAACATTTCCCTAGTCTAGTCAGGTGGGAGAAAAAAAAAGCAACCAAACCACAATAACTGTGAAATAGCTTGCTTTATAATTTATGCTAATTGCATGCCAACAATTATTTTTACCAGTGACAGATTTGCAGATTGCAACTGCAGGAGAAGTTCCGCCTCTCCAAACACACACTCCAGTCTGCATTAATGAACGGGGACTTCACAACTCTGCGAGGAGCAAACCCTCCACTGCCTCCCTTCTACAATCAGATACGATTGTTCCCTTCATGTTTCCCGATTTATTTTCCTCCCCGGCGTAGTCAAAATCACCATAACAATCCTCCAAATCACCCTTCCTGCATCTCGATACACAGAGCACTGCTACAAATTTATAAATATTACTGCTGCCTTTAAACAGAAGCACCGATACAAACTTACATAAGGTAAAATTTCAATAAAAAGCCGAAATAAGAAATGTATCATTCTCACAGAACAAACTCTAGGACAGATTTCCAACAGTGGAAGACTACGGCTCTTGTCCCAGATTCTTAAAAGGTACCAACAAAATATACACCAAACACATGTACATTTGAAAAGAGAAAAAAAAAAAAACAAACTCGGAGATAAAATAAGAAATATACTACAATGAAGTTAAAAAGCATAAAACAAAGAGCTCGATCATTTGCATTTCTAAGTAATTTCCTTTTTTTCTCTCTCCTTATTTTCATAAGGGAGCTAAAACAATCTCTTCCGTTCTATCAGAAGAACATATGCACCCACCTCCAATTCTGGCAGAGCTTTGCTGCGGGGAGGGGGCACCCACCGCAAGCCTTTCACACATGCTACCCCCAAAGTTGCATCACAAGGTTTTAACTCCACCACACCACGCACTGAACAAGTCCCTCCTCCCCTCCGACATTATCCCAGCAGCACTGGAAGGCTCCCGACGATCCAGCAGCCCTCTTGCTCACTCAGCTGTTGCCCAGTCAGAAGGGATAATGTTCCTGCGCGTGCCAGGTAAAATAAAGCAAGGTTTTTCCAAATGACTTTGCGCCATTACACACAATTTGTTGTCGTATTTTAAATTTAAATTGCCAATCTATAGCCAGTCAAAACTGATGCCACGATTTCTGCAACATTAAACCACGTCGGAAGTTCTCAGTGAGACGGGCAGACGGCATCTATGCAAACAATCCGGCATACTACTGTCAGCCGCTGCTGTTCTTCAGAGAAGAAAAAATTAAAAGGTTTGGTTTGGGTTTTTTTTTTTAACCTCTTGCCCCCAAGCACGATGTGTGCAAAGAGGAGCGCAGGCTGTAACAGCAGCTGACACGCCGTCACGGGAGCCCAGAGCTAAGTCCGACAGACGATCACACTACATGAGCGTTCGTTGCTGCTGAAATGGCGTTTGTCATTGTGAGAGGAGAGAAAACCCCCCGGTTCGGTGGCACAAAGCGCACAGGGCACGGAGTGCCAAGGGAGGCGGGGAGAGGAGCCTGTTTACCCGGGGAAGATGGTCGTGCAGGGGACACTGAGCCGTCCCCTCCCCGCTCTCCAGCTGCGAGCGCGATACACGGACCCGCAGCAAACCACGCTAAGGAGCAAAATAAACACGGGGACCGGGCCGGGGGAGGGGCCAGCGCAGGAGCAGCCCCGGGCCCTGCCTATAAACCCCCGGCAGCTGCTACCGACCGGCAAACCCGGCGCGGAGCCACCCCCGGGCACCCACCCGCCCACCGCTCGCTCACTCACTCACCAGCGAGAAGAGGTTGGAGTGACAGTCCTCCAGGCTGGCCCCGTTCGCCACCCA